>OX335693.1:11870679-12470679 GCA_946894065.1 Acleris literana | reverse complement strand
CCGTAAAAATGGCTGAGATGCTATGTAGAACTATCTTAAATGTTCTATTATCTTAGTATATGTCCAGATTTTAATGTTTTTTGACCCAGAACTTTTGCTGTGTCGACTCCAGACTATAGAACTCTGTAGTTTTATGCTTATTTGTAGCGGTGCTATCGAAAATGGCTGAGATGCTATGTAGATCTTAAATGTTCTATTATCTTAGTATATGTCTAGATTTTAATGTTTTTTGAGCCAGAACTATTGCTGTATCGACTCCAGACCATAGAACTCTGCAGTTTCATGCTTATTTGTAGCGGTTCTATCGAAAATGGCTGAGATGCTATGTAGAACTATCTAAAATGTTCTATTATCTTAGTATATGTCTAGATTTTAATGTTTTTTGACCCAGAACTTTTGCTGTGTCGACTCCAGACTATAGAACTCTGCATTTTCATACTTATTTGTAGTGGTTCTATCGGAAAAGGCTGAGATGCTATGTAGAACTATGTTAAAAGTTCTATTATATTAGTTTATGTCTAGATTTTAATGTTTTTTGACCTAGAACTTTGGCTGTATCAACTCCAGACTATAGAACTCTGCAGTTTCATACGTATTTGTAGCGGTGCTATCGAAAATTGCTGAGATGCTATGTAGAACTATCTTAAATGTTCTATTATCTTAGTATATGTCTAGATTTTAATGTTTTTTGACCCAGAACTTTTGCTGTGTCGACTCCAGACTATAGAACTCTGCATTTTCATGCTTATTTGTAGTGGTTCTATCGGAAAAGGCTGAGATGCTATGTAGAACTATGTTAAAAGTTCTATTATATTAGTTTATGTCTAGATTTTAATGTTTTTTGACCCAGAACTTTGGCTGTATCAACTCCAGACCATATAACTCTGCAGTTTCATACGTATTTGTAGCGGTGCTATCGAAAATGGCTGAGATGCTATGTAGAACTATCTTAAATTTTCTAATATCTTAGTATATGTCTAGATTTTAATGTTTTTTGACCCAGAACTTTTGCTGTATCGACTCCAGACTATAGAACTCTGCAGTTTCATGCTTATTTGTAGTGGTTCTATCGAAAATGGCTGAGATGCTATGTAGAACTATCTTAAATGTTCTATTATCTTAGTATATGTCCAGATTTTAATGTTTTTTGACCCAGAACTTTTGCTGTGTCGACTCCAGACTATAGAACTCTGTAGTTTTATGCTTATTTGTAGCGGTGCTATCGAAAATGGCTGAGATGCTATGTAGATCTTAAATGTTCTATTATCTTAGTATATGTCTAGATTTTAATGTTTTTTGAGCCAGAACTATTGCTGTATCGACTCTAGACCATAGAACTCTGCAGTTTTATGCTTATTTGTAGCGGTTCTATCGAAAATGGCTGAGATGCTATGTAGAACTATCTTAAATGTTCTATTATCTTAGTATATGTCTAGATTTTAATGTTTTTTGAGCCAGAACTATTGCTGTATCGACTCCAGACTATAGAACTCTGCAGTTTCATGCTTATTTGTAGCGGTTCTATCGAAAATGGCTGAGATGCTATGTAGAACTATCTTAAATGTTCTATTATCTTAGTATATGTCTAGATTTTAATGTTTTTTGACCCAGAACTTTTGCTGTGTCGACTCCAGACTATAGAACTCTGCATTTCATGCTTATTTGTAGTGGTTCTATCGGAAAAGGCTGAGATGCTATGTAGAACTATGTTAAAAGTTCTATTATATTAGTTTATGTCTAGATTTTAATGTTTTTTGACCCAGAACTTTGGCTGTATCAACTCCAGACTATAGAACTCTGCAGTTTCATACGTATTTGTAGCGGTGCTATCGAAAATGGCTGAGATGCTATGTAGAACTATCTTAAATGTTCTATTATCTTAGTATATGTCTAGATTTTAATGGTTTTTGACCCAGAACTTTTGCTGTGTCGACTCCAGACTATAGAACTCTGCATTTTCATGCTTATTTGTAGTGGTTCTATCGGAAAAGGCTGAGATGCTATGTAGAACTATGTTAAAAGTTCTATTATATTAGTTTATGTCTAGATTTTAATGTTTTTTGACCCAGAACTTTGGCTGTATCAACTCCAGACCATATAACTCTGCAGTTTCATACGTATTTGTAGCGGTGCTATCGAAAATGGCTGAGATGCTATGTAGAACTATCTTAAATTTTCTAATATCTTAGTATATGTCTAGATTTTAATGTTTTTTGACCCAGAACTTTTGCTGTATCGACTCCAGACTATAGAACTCTGCAGTTTCATGCTTATTTGTAGTGGTTCTATCGAAAATGGCTGAGATGCTATGTAGAACTATCTTAAATGTTCTATTATCTTAGTATATGTCCAGATTTTAATGTTTTTTGACCCAGAACTTTTGCTGTGTCGACTCCAGACTATAGAACTCTGTAGTTTTATGCTTATTTGTAGCGGTGCTATCGAAAATGGCTGAGATGCTATGTAGATCTTAAATGTTTTATTATCTTAGTATATGTCTAGATTTTAATGTTTTTTGAGCCAGAACTATTGCTGTATCGACTCCAGACCATAGAACTCTGCAGTTTTATGCTTATTTGTAGCGTTTCTATCGAAAATGGCTGAGATGCTATGTAGAACTATCTTAAATGTTCTATTATCTTAGTATATGTCTAGATTTTAATGTTTTTTGAGCCAGAACTATTGCTGTATCGACTCCAGACTATAGAACTCTGCAGTTTTATGCTTATTTGTAGCGGTTCTATCGAAAATGGCTGAGATGCTATGTAGAACTATCTTAAATGTTCTAATATCTTAGTATATGTCTAGATTTTAATGTTTTTTGACCCAGAACTTTTGCTGTGTCGACTCCAGACTATAGAACTCTGCATTTTCATGCTTATTTGTAGTGGTTCTATCGGAAAAGGCTGAGATGCTATGTAGAACTATGTTAAAAGTTCTATTATATTAGTTTATGTCTAGATTTTAATGTTTTTTGACCCAGAATTTTGGCTGTATCAACTCCAGACTATAGAACTCTGCAGTTTCATACGTATTTGTAGCGGTGCTATCGAAAATGGCTGAGATGCTATGTAGAACTATCTTAAATGTTCTATTATCTTAGTATATGTCTAGATTTTAATGTTTTTTGACCCAGAACTTTTGCTGTGTCGACTCCAGACTATAGAACTCTGCATTTTCATGCTTATTTGTACCGGTTCTATCGGAAAAGGCTGAGATGCTATGTAGAACTATGTTAAAAGTTCTATTATATTCGTTTATGTCTAGATTTTAATGTTTTTTGACCCAGAACTTTGGCTGTATCAACTCCAGACCATATAACTCTGCAGTTTCATACGTATTTGTAGCGGTGCTATCGAAAATGGCTGAGATGCTATGTAGAACTATCTTAAATTTTCTAATATCTTAGTATATGTCTAGATTTTAATGTTTTTTGAGCCAGAACTATTGCTGTATCGACTCCAGACTATAGAACTCTGCAGTTTTACGCTTATTTGTAGTGGTTCTATCGAAAATGGCTGAGATGCTATGTGGAACTATCTTAAATGTTCTAATATCTTAGTATATGTCTAGATTTTAATGTTTTTTGAGCCACAACTTTTGCTGTATCGACTCCAGACTATAGAACTCTGCAGTTTTACGCTTATTTGTAGTGGTTCTATCGAAAATGGCTGAGATGCTATGTGGAACTATCTTAAATGTTCTAATATCTTAGTATATGTCTAGATTTTAATGGTTTTTGAGCCAGAACTTTTGCTACATCGACTCCAGACCATAGACCTGTGCAGTTTCATATGTATTTGTAGGGTTGCTATTGAAAACCGCTGAGATGCTATGCAGAACTATCTTAAAATCTACAGCATCCCAACATATGTCTAGATTTTTATGTTTTTTTTACCAAGAACTATTGCTGTATCGACTCCAGACCACAGAATTATGCATTTTCTGACGTATTTGAAGCCTAGGCAACGAGAACTGCTGAGATGCTAATAGGCGGAATGCGAAGTTAGCATCTCATTTATATTTTTTCGTTTTTTGGCTAGAACTATTGCTATGTCGACTCCAGACCACAGAACTATGCATTTTCTGACGTATTTAGGGCCCAGGCATCGAGAACTGGTGAGATGCTAAAAGGTGAAATGTGATGTTAGCATCTCATTTTGAAAAAATCGTTTTTTTGAAAAAAAAAGCAGAACTATCGAAAATAAATATGTAGAACTGTAGAACTATTGGGGATGCTACTAGAACTGTGTTTAAATTTTGAGATTCCAGAAATTGATATGCTAGGTTCACAGACATCTTTTTGGCTATATTTTTAGCTGAATAACATAAATCAAACATTGAAAAATATTTATAATCAAACTATAAGACTTCTATACTTCGAGAATAAGCAAAAAAGACCAAGTTATTTTCGTACCATTTTATAAAACACTTCGTATCTCCAAAACTAAAACCTGCCATAAGGTACCTTTACCCGCGGAACGTCACATATGTGGATAATTTGTGTATGCTTTTGCTTAAGAGATCGGGGCTAAATAAGTTTATTGAATGTATTTAAAGACATGACGTTTGTGTCACCACATGTATCCAGTAGAAAGTTAATTTTCTCATTATTTATGCTTATTTCAGCTTGCCATGTGTCAGTTTCTATATTATTAACGTACTGAGCCTAAGAAAAGAGACTTATTATCTTCTGAATTTAGAACAATATTATGTACCTGTGAATTGCGACATGCTGATGCAAAGTGATTATATTTTCCACATTTTTTACACTTGTTTCCTTTAGCTGGACATTGGAATCCGTGCAGTTGTCCGCAGCGATCACATACATCTTGCCAAGGGTTACTGGATCTCGAACTCCTGGGTTGCGGCTGTCTTGTAGAGCTTGAAGGTCTTGAACAGCTATGTGGTCTCGAGTGCACTCTGCCTATTAATGTACCTTCTAACGTCTTTGCTTGTGTTTTTGTAGTTTCTACAGACCTGGCTAGTTCAATGGCTTCTTCAAGTGTGCTTGGTTTTTTGATTAATATTATTTCTTTAATGTTTTGGTTTTTCTGATGCAAGTTCCAGCTGAATACATCTCGGAGGAGACTGTCCTGCAATTTGTCGAAGCCGCATTGTCTACCAATATTTTTAAGACCTGCTGCATAATCATCTATGGACTCTTCTGCTCCTTGGCGACTATTGAATAATGCATGTCGTTCCATAGTAATATTTACTTGTGGTGTAAAGTGACTTTCGAATTTTTCCATCAGGCTCTCAAAAGTAATCGTGTCTTTATCCACGTTGAATGAATAGAAAATGGCTAGTGCTTCCGCACCTACAAAGTGTAGGAGGATTGCAACTTTGCGTCTGTCTCCCACGCCTTCTAAGTTATTGGCACGTAAGTATATTTTTAATTGCGTACCTAATCCAGTTCTTCCATGTCATGGACATATTTGTGTTTTTAAGGTCCAGAGGTCGTAGGCTCCCTGACCCGACTGAGAATTGCAGTGGTGATAGCACGCCTTCAATGACGCCATCACGCCCCTGTGGCGGAATCTTACCATCAGCCATAATTCTCTTAGTTTCTGCTGACACTTTCTTTTGACACTATGTTATGTTGTGTTGTGTTGAATAATAACACAATGTATGCACGGAGAACTGTTTATTACTTATTAAAGATAATATATTACAAGACGCGACAACATAGCGTATTCCCGGGACCGGGCGGCGGCCATGGGTGGAGACGGTGGAGAATTGATAATGATTGATCACAGATTATAGGATAGGTTAAAATGGTAAATAATTGATTGTTGGAGAGAGAGGACAGGACAGAGATATGCCCTCTACGCAAAACGCCTAAATATCGAATGAAGAAAAACGAATGTGCGCCACTCTCACGGAATTCCTCCGCATTCGGAAAACGAATACGGAAAACTAACGTATACGGCCGGCCGTAATGCCCTCTACGCATTATCTGCGCTGTACGCACTATCGTGCAAAGTTTCCATCTTACTTCGCTCATTCCGTTTCATTCAGAAATTGACAACAATTCATATGTGCTAAGGTAGTAAATTAAAATACCGTTTGTAGATTTTACACTGCTGATTACAGTAAAAATATTTTTGTATTTTTTTATGCAGTAGTTTTTTATATTTAGGAAAAACAGTAAAAAAAGTTGGATTGTGAATGTTAGGAGTGTCCTTAGTCCATTTATTACAACTGTCTGCCTGAAAAAATATGCAAATGTCATGTCCATTGTTTATCTGTCTGACGGATTTAGGGCATGAATTCCGAGATCTCGGAATCTCGGACCAATTTTTCAGATATTATAATTCCGAGATTAGACGGAGCAATACCGGAACACTTTCAATATCGAAATTGAATTCCGATATTGGGCCTATCAATATCGTAAATCCGATATTCATTACCTTTTAATTCCGATATTGTAATATCGAAAAAAACGTAGTATTTCAAAGTTATCTGTGGAGTTGCCTTCTATGCATTATAGGACATGCAGTATCGGACGATTTCTAGTATCGAAATTGAAAATCGGTATTGAATATTGAATAGAAAGTGTGTTTTTCTAATAGATCCCTAATTCCGATACTAGTATCGGAATTCCGATGTTGAGACACAATACCGAATTTCAATTCCGGTATTGGAAATAGTCGATATTGTACGCCCTGCGTAATTCCGAGATTCCGATATTGAGGTTCAATACCGATTTTCAATTCCGATACTGGAAATCTTCCGATACTGCATGCCCTAGACGGATTACTTAATTCTAACGACACGCTTTCGATTCCCGTAATAGGTACTATTGTTTTGATATACGCTATTTAAAATGAAAGTGACTAACGGATTTGTAAAAGCGGATAGCCGCAATCTGCCCAAAGTCGACGAATTTATGTTGTTACATTTCATGCGGGAAAATGACATGACATGACAGTCAGTTCTGTTTCTGAGGCCCTACTTTAAAAATCGAAGTTCGAAGTTACGTTAGCTCCATCTCTTTCACTCGTCCTTCGAGAATAAATCGAGCGAAAAGGATGGAGCTAACGTAATTTCGAACTTCGATTTTCAAAGTAGGGCCTCAGGCCATTAAGTGATATTACACTGCCCGATGGTCAGAGCGAGTAGGGAACCGGGCCGCCGGCAGCGCCCGGCCGCCCCTCTAATTACAGCAAAAATGACATTTTGTTTTCATTAAAAGACGGTTTTCTCAAAATTTTGTAGATATCTCACTATTTTTTTGCTTATTATTATTCCTCGTTTAATTTTAGATCTAAAAACGTTAAAAAAAATCTAAAATAAAATATCTGCACAATTTTGAGAAAATCGTGTTTTTATGAAAACAAAATGATATTTTTGCAGTAATTTTCCACAAAAAAAGCAGTTACTTAGTAATTTTTTTTAATTGGTCTAATATTGTTATCAATTATTAAAAACCTAACTAATGTCAATATTATGCATTTTGTTTTATCTTTTTTGGGCTATTAGATCAAAAGTTACACCGTCACAAGTAAGTGTACTACCCAATCTTTATTAAAAAGTTTGACAATCTGTAAAAAAAAACCAGTGGCTAAAAATTAAAAAAAAAAATGTTTTACCTACAAATTAACCTAAAATTTCATCCCTTTCAATATGTACAGTTTATCGAGTACCACCCTGTATAAGCCCTTAGGCCGGCCGCAGACATACGTTTTCCGCATTCGGACATCCGCGGCCGGCCGCATACATACGTTTTCCGTATTCGGAAAACGTATGTATGCGGCCGGCCTATTCGGAATTCCGCATTCGGAAACCGTATACGGAAAACATATGTATGCGGCCGACCTTAAATTCGTATAACCATTCCTAAACTTGTACAAAATGTAAAGAACAACAATAAAACACATTGGACCAAAGAGGCTGAATGATAAGGTTGCAGTGCTCCTTACTTCGAGCTGGCATAAAAAAAAAACAAAACAAATGCCTAAATGACACACTTACTTTGAATTTGCCCGGTATCTACCGATTTGAATTTAATTTAACTATCGGGTGATCGTGTGCTTTTTATGCTCAATTATTCAAAAGATTTCTGAAGATTCTGTGAAAGAGCAACTAAAACTTTATCAAGAAATGTAAGTTCTTATTTTTTGTTATAACCTCACGTAGTATATACCATAATAAGTTGTGCAAATTGGACGTCGTCATAATTTGGTAAAACTTCAAGATGTTTGTGTTGTTGTACTATCGTATCGTATTGATCATTTAATTGTTGGTTCATAAATTGTATTTGACTGACGTCACGTTTGTTTGTTTACTTGTTTGTGTGTTTAGTTAGTAGAAATTTTGCAAGACAAAACATTGAACCAGTACCAATTATAGAAATGGGCCTATATTTTGGAATAAGTACATAGTGTAAACACGCAGGCAATGCAATGCAAGATCTAAAGATAGAGTCTAAAGTTAAAAGACTCTAAAATTAAACTTAATATAATCTTTAGACGTCGCATAATGGACTCATGGAGTGATAGCAATGGCAAATCGCTGGCAACCACGCTGGCAACAATATGCGTGAAGGAAGAGCCGGAGTGGAGCTGTGCAGACGAGTGCGGTGTTACCGAGGCGGCCGCGGCTGTTCTTTACGCCGAGCATGACATAAAAACTGAGCTGGTACTGGGCCCGGAGCAGCTGCAGCCGCAAGACATTGCCTTTGCGGTCTCAAGTGAGTTTTAGGGGCTAACCATAGCAAGCGGCCGAGGCGCGCGTTCCGGGCGCTGCGTAGTCAGTTTTGCATGAAGTTGTTCGTGACGAAACATAGCAAGCGGCCATTCGCCGCCGCAAAAATGGTGCGGACGCCGCGCTCTCCTTTTGCGCCCGAGGCGGTCGTGAGCAAGTTTGTACAGGATTCTATTTGACGAATCATAGCAAGCGGATCGGGCGCGCGTAGCCGCGTATTATTAGATTAGGCCTGTCCACGCAGAGCGAGCGGCCTCGCGAGGCAATAGCCGCGTCGCGCGAGTAAACTGAGGCCGTACTTTAAAAATCGAAGTTACGTTAGCTCCATCCCTTTCCTTCGATTTAGTCTCGAATGACGAATGACAGGGATGGAGCTAACGTAACTTCCAACTTCGATTTTCAAAGTACCTAGGGCCACTGGCCGGTGCCGCGCGCGGCAGCCTCGGTCACTCATGATGTATCGTACACCGAATGCAGCGCCATCTTGTTTGCCAGTTTGACAGATAAAACTGTATGGCACTGCAATAATATTTTTAATTGCTTGTTATTAAATTTACATTACGCAAGTTTAATATAACTTGATTGTGCCTTGTACTATTCCTTATTCTGTATGATTGCGCGTACTGAGGCGGCCTCGCTGCGCAGTCAATTTTGTATGAAGTTGTTAGTGACGAAACATAGCAAGCGTCCTATCCGCCGCCGCGTAAAGAGCGCGGGCTTGTGCGCGGACGCCGCGCGCTATGTTGCGCCCGAGGCGCTCGTGAACAAGTTTGTACAGGATTCTATTTGGCCTAAAATAGCGACGCGCATGTATAACGCGCGCGACTCATCATTAGAAATTTAGAAATTATGTACCTAGGCATAAAGGCAAAGGAAAAAAACAGGGGCCCGTTCCAGAAAGCCACTCTGCAACTCTGCACTCCACAAATCCTACTCTTCAAACGTATTTCTGTTCCACAAAGCTAGTGCAGAGTTGAGGCAGAGTCAAATGCAGAGTGTGGATTTGTGGATTTGCAAAGTATTTCTGTTCCCCAAGACAATTGCAAAGTTGAAGAGGCAGAATCAAATGCAAAGTGTGGATTTGTGGATTTGGCCGGATTTGCAAAGTATCTTTTAGGAACAAAATCTTTGTAGAGTTTGCAAATTACGCAGTGTTTTCTGGAACACGTTTACTCTGCACTTGACATTATCGTGGATTTGCAAAGTGCAGAGTGCAGAGTTGCAGAGTGGCTTTCTGGAACGGGCCTCAGGTCACCAAATTTAAAAAAATGCTTTAAACTATCATGAGATATTATTTGATAGCTCCTGAGTTATGTAGGACAATAATAGTTTCTTAGATATTTTAAACTTTAATTGGGTATTAACGTCCGCCTCTAAGTTAAAGCTAAAAGTTGTAGCAAGGAACACTTTGTATTGCGATTAGTAAAGTCTTTATTTTATTTATTTTTATGTGAAAAAGAAGGCAGACGAGCAAGCGAGCCACCTGATGGTAAGTGATCATCGCGACCCAATAACCACCAGCAACACCAGAGGAGGCAGGTACGCCGGCCTTTGAGAAAAGTTAGGGTAGGCTAGGGGAAAGCGGTGAGTGTAAATTGGGCCACCGGTACTCTCAGTTGACCAGACGACACGCAGCAGAGGTATGCTTCTTGCTAGGTACTTTGCTATCGGCAAAGAAGCAAAAAGTAAAGAAATGAAATTTACGGTTACTGTTTACATACAATAGCTACGATAAGATAAGATACGACCCGTGGCGTGGCTTCTTAAATAAGTATATGTATACATAATAGACACCAAGAGGCAAACCAAATTGGTTGATTATATTTATTACGACTTACAGAACCCTCGGTAATATTCTAACTCGCAGTTCACCTTTTTATCGGAACCTAATATTTAACAAAGAAAACATTTTCAGAGTCGCTCCAAGAATCACGGACTTATACTATCAAACAGGAGCAGGCCCCAGCCGCAGGTGAAGAGGCAGAGAACTCTAGGAAGCCTCCTCGAGCTGCCCAGAGCTGCAGGAAGCAGCTTAGGCCTTGTTCTGTCAAACTCGAGAGCCTCCACATTCAGGATAAGCTTCATGCTTGTGCCGTCTGCCTTAAAATGTTTATAAAGGAATCCAGTCTTACAAGTCATGTGTGTTTTTACAGTGCTAAAAAAACTGATATTTTAAACACACGAGTTTTTGAAAAGAAAAAAATATATTTCTGCGATAGTTGTGGAAAACAGTTCGCGTTCAAGACCGCTTTAATTAGTCATCTTCAAGTTCATACGCAGTATGCTTGCGAGTTATGTAAAAAAGCGTATCCGAATAAGTCCCGATTGATTCGGCACAATCGGATTCACTCGGAAAAATCTTACCCTTGCGATGTTTGTAAAAAAGAGTTCACTTCTGGGTCGGGCTTAGCTTCACATAAACGAATCCACTCTGGCAAAAAAGCTTGCTTTTGTAGGTTTTGTAAGCAAGCGTTCAGTACACGCTTACTTTTAATGCAGCACTTGGTTGTTCATCTACCTTACACTTGCGATTTATGTAAAAAACAGTTCTTGAGTAAAACCGGTTTGACTACGCATCTGTTAATTCACTCTGGACAGAAACCTTACGTTTGCGATGTTTGCGGACACGCATTTGCTGCGCACTGTTATTTAAAAAATCATCAACTAGTTCACACCGGAGCAATGCCTCATTCTTGTGACATTTGTAAAAAAAGGTATAGATATCGCTCGCATCTGAATAGGCATAACAAGCTGAATCACTTTGAAACAAAAAAAACATTTCTTTGTCATATTTGTGATAAGGTATTTATAATACGCTTTCAACTAACTCGGCATATTAAATTCGTTCACGGGGAATCGAAATCTCACACTTGCGAGATTTGTGGCAAATCATATAAACAACATGCGACCTTAAGTCAGCATAAGCTTATTCACACGGCAGACAAGCCTTACGCGTGTGAAATTTGTGGAAAACGGTTTTATAACGTCTCGAATTTCTACCGTCACACGCGAATTCACTCGGGTAACAAGCCGCACACTTGCGATATATGTAAGAAAGCTTTTTCGACAAGCTCACACCTAGTTCGGCATAGGCTAATTCACACGGGTGAGAAACCCCACCCTTGCGAAGTTTGTAAAAAACACTTTAGACTAAAGTCAGATTTAACTTCTCATAAACGAATTCATACTGGAGAGAAACCTCACGTGTGTGATGTTTGTAAGAAAGCGTTTAGGACGCGCTCACTTTTAATTCAGCATTTAGGAGCTCACCCCATGTTGGGCCCCTACAATTGCGACTTGTGTCAAAAACGGTTCTCTTATAAGTCACTTTTATCATATCATTTACAAGCTCACTCTGAAAATAAACCTCACGCCTGTAAAGTTTGTAAGAAAACTTTTAAAAGAAGGTCAGCGTTGACGCGGCATAATATGATCCATTTAAAGAAGGAAACTCCTAGTTTGTGACATTCGTTGTAATTGTGACCCTAAAAACTTAATTGGATATGTTTGTTTGTGTAACTGGTAGATTTTTAACAAACCTTTAAATAATTAAATATAAAATCTACGGGTTTGGTCGCTAGTCTAATTGGTAGTTTTCTATGTATATAAAACTGGGCAAGAATGATGATAATTTGTTAAGAAAATAAAATATTTTAATTAAAAATTACTTTGTTTCACAATTTTACTTCTACGTGTTAAAGATTAACTTAGAAATGCTAGATTCAATGATATTCGTTTTAGTCAGTTGGACAGAGCAGATGGACCACTGCCACTGAAAAGTTATAGTAATAAAAATGCTTAGTTCCCGATTCGCCGGATTCTTGTTCCGTCGTATTATTTTTCCGCCGGATACTTGTTAATAGTTAAATAATAAATAGTTAATAGTTCTGTCTGTCATATTTATATAAAATTCCGGTGAATCGGGAACTAACCAAAAAAATAGATGCTTGCCTTAAAATATCTTGATCTCGGTAAATTTTGATTTGACAAATGTTTACCCCAATCATAAATCATACAACTGTATTATAATTATTTTTACTTTTTTACATTCGGTATATACCAAAACATACAAGGGATACATGTTACCATTTAAATATTTTAGAACTGCTTAAAAAGAGATTAACGCATAATTATTTTTAGAACAACTTATAACAAGATTTCTTATTCCGATTTTGTTAACTACCCACATGCAATTGCCAATTCAGTGAGTACCGCTCAATTATTAACCTATACAACTGCCGTTTTAATTCTGTGGCAATGAAAGTCATAAATAATAAAACATGAAAAAAAAAAACAAGTAAAAGTTATTGTGGGAAACATTCAGAGGATAAAAGCGTCCACATCTCGTCAGGACTAGGTAGCAAATATGACCAGATCGCTTTATGACTACATTTCGATCTGACTACATCGCTTTGTGCCTAGATTGCGATACGACCCGATCGCTTTGCGACTACACCTCAAAATCGCAATTGACTACTTTGTGGCCAAAGAAAAAAGTGGCCACCTTTTCCCGTTAAGCTGACTACTCAAAGGGTAATTGTTATTATAGTTTGTTACGTATACCATAGATTGTGTTTTTAGTTGCGCTACACAAAAGCATCGTCCGATTCCAAGGTTTTTTTAGTTAATTAAAAAACACAATAATAGTAACAAGGGGAGCGGGGAGGGAGGGAGGTTAGTAGTACTGGACGCTCGACGTTTGCACGGTGTAGTCTTAAATGGGTTTGGTGGACTGCCGGGCTAGATCTAGCCCCGGCCGAGCCACCTCTAATAACCCAGCCAGCGCTTCTTCGAGGCAAGCGTTAATTTCATCGCGACGCGCGATATTTCATACAGGCGCGCGATAGCTTCATCGATCCACGCGATAATGTCTGTCTAATGAAAGCTGAACCTGGAAAAAAGCGGCAAATTCAAAAAATCTTGATATGGTATTACCGATCAATGAAGGAATAGACGATATTGATACTTTTATTATTTTATTTATTTTGGTGGGCACAAAGGAAGAGGAAACGCGTACTATATTTTCATATATATTATTACGAGCGCTATATTTTGATGAAAAGCACTTTAGGTAAAATACGATGACAGTGACTGGAGCACATTTGGTTTTTCGAAATATATTTGACATGAAAATATAGTGATCTGCACGTGTAGCACAAGTTGTATTTTCTCGCTTGTCGCTCTGTGCGTCTCTATCGTAACAGACTAGATAGTAAGGGAGATCCGAGCGACAAACAAGTCACGAGCAACTTGTGCTAGTCGTGCTGTTGATAGATTTCATTGATACGAGAGGTTTTCGTCTGTGTCGCACACAGCATAATAAAACAATGATGATGAGGAATATTATATTCAACCTTTTTAATAAAGTAATTAGAGGTAACATTATTCTCATCACCCTTACACCTCTATCTAACGACAATTATATCTTGGAGAAGAAGCGCCGCAAGAAACTCCAGCAGATCATTTTTTCCAATCATAAAATACAATTATTCTTAAAAGTAACATTACAAGGTAGTAAAGTAATTAATAATTATTTCTAACAACACAAACTTAGTCGTTACAAATGTACGCTCAATAACATTGAGTAAATTAAAAATAGTGACTAGGAGAACAACATGACGAGGTCTCTACGTCAGGAACGATAACTAAAATAACTAACTGGAAAACAGGTTCTTGCAAGCGTGAACAGACAGGACCCCACTGACAACACCCGTTCACGAGTATGACGCTGATCTCAGCCATCGCCTCCTCAACCATGTGTTTGAAAAGAATAATTAATGAGGGCTAATAAAACAACGGAATCTTTAGCACTCCTGGTATGAAGCGACCTCATCCAGCCACGGTTTCTAACTTGGATAACTTTGATGTTAAAACTATCCGTAATAAAGTCTATGAGTTTTATGTTGTAAAAAAGCAAATTCCGACTCAGAACACTACTGGCAAATTTGAAAGAAAATATGGGTTTTACAGGCTCCAGATAGACTCTACGTAAAATACTGATGAGCAATGGTTTTGAATAAAAAATAAAATAAAAAAAACGTTCAGTGCTCATAGAACGATATGACATTGCAGTCTTGCGACAATGATCTTGAGAACCAAAGCCACGAAACGTGCCAAAAATAAGCCAATTATATATCTTGATGAAACCTATCTTCATCAAAATTACAAGCCAAAAAGATCATGGCCGTGGACCGTCGACATCTGGTTTAATAGAAAATATTTCCTCCGCAAAAAGACTTATCATCATTCATGCTGGTTCCGTAAATGGATTTGTGCACATGCAATGTTGACATTTAGCACTAAGTCTACAAAGGCAGATTAACACCATTACATGAATACTACAAATTTTAACAGGTATTTACGAGAGAAATTGATACCAAATTTATTTGAACCCAGTGTGATTGTGTTTGACAATGCAGGTTATCATGCGGTACAAATTAATAAGCCCCTAAGCACAAACACACGCGAAGCTGAAATACAAGCCTGGCTCCGTGCTAAGTCTGTGAATTTTGATGAAAGTTTATACAGAGAAGAACTTTTTGTTTTAGTGAATCAGCACAAAACAAAGCCAATTTATGAGGCAGATAAAATTCCTAAAGCTAGTGGTCATGACATGAAGTGCTCACACTCTCACCTTACCAATGCGATCTAAACCAGATCAAGCTCATTTGGAATACTGTAAAACGAAAAGTGGGTAGCAAAAATATAGGTAAATCGGCGTCAGAATTTGAAAAAAATCTAAAGGAATCCTTTGATGTAATGCATGGAAGAAGATGACAGACCATGACCTATGTCGAAAACCAATACAAGGAAAAGGATGGAATTACTAATCAATTGGAAAGCTTCATAATAAGTGTATGTGATGGTGAACCTTCCAGTAGTTCCAGTTCAGATGATACCCTAAGACTCTAGGAACTGTAATTAAAATCAGATTCTAAATACTCTATTTCTAATGATTCATCTGAACTAGTGCTGTCATCATCACGGACACTTATAATGAATGATTCTAGTTCTTTAGTTATTCCATCCCTGGTTTTGTACTGAGCTTCAATATTAAGCACATGATTAGTCATTTTCTTCCAATGCTCCGGTGTTATGCTGTCAAAAGACTCTTTAATAATTTTTTCAATTTCAGCTGCTGATACGCCAACATTTCTAAATTGCCAAAATTTCGTTTAATTTCTTAATCTCATCGTATAATAGACAGAAAAAGGTAAATTAAACTTAGGATTGCACATAGAGAAATAAGAAGTATCAAAATGAACATGCCGTACTAAAGCCGTACTAACCTATAAATTTGGTCACCGTAACTAAACAATTAATTTTTTGCATCAATAATGCTTTTCTTTCTTCTTGTTTTTCTTTGTACTTCTGTATAATAGTATACAGAATCTCCCGGACACCGCCTCTTATCGTCGACGGCATGATTACTCCGTATTTTTATCAATTTAGATCTCGAATTGACAAGTTTCTAACAACAACAAAGTCCAAACGACATATTAAATAGTGTTGCCAGACTCGTCAGCCAAGAAAAATCCAGGTTCAGCTTTCATTAGACAGACTCTATCTTCATCGAGGCGCGCGATAACATCATAGCGACGCGCGATAAATTAATCGTGACGCGCGATAACTTAATCGAGGTGCGCGTTAACTTCATCGCGACGCGCGATATGTTCATCGAGGCGCGCATTTACTTCATCGAAACGCGCGATAACTTCATCGCGACGCGCGATAGCTTCATCGAGGCGCGCATTAACTTCATCGAGGCGCGCGTTAACTTCATCGCGACGCGCGATAACTTCATCGCGTCCCGCGATATATTCATCGAGGCGCGCGTTAAGTTCATGACGATTCCCGATAACTTCATCGCGACGCGCGATAGCTTCATCGAGGCGCGCGTTAAGTTCATCGAGTCGCGCGTTAATTAAATCGCGATTCGCGTCAAGTTCATCGCGACGCGCGATCGCTTCGTCGAGGCGCGCGTTAAGTTCATCGCGACTCGCGATAACGTCATCGCGACGCGCGATAGCTTCACTGAGGTGCGCGTTAACTTCATCGAGACGCGCATTCACCTCCGCGCGGGGCGCATCCTTCTCCACACGGCACGCGTCTAAGCGGAGGCGCTCTCTCTCCCGCTTAAGGCAATTGCGCCTATGAAGGCGCGCTAGCTGCTGGTAACCCCACTTTACTGCGCCCAGTTGGCGGTCGAACGGCGTCAACGGGCGTCGCTGGCGCGAGCGCCCGGGCCGGGGGGTGGGGGGTGCGGGCGGCAATGGCGGCTTGTAACTCTGGGACACCGGCTCTGTCAAATGTCAACTTTTTGAAGCCAAAAATTGTATACGCAATAAAAATATCTCCGTATTAAGACTAAATGTTGAAACGGTCCATAACAATATGTATCCTATTAATATTATAAATAGGGATGTTTATGTGTTAGACACGTTAATATCTACTGCTAAAAAAACAAGTATAGTTAACTACATAATTCAAAGCCGACCTTTTGCTGAGAACGAAAAGGCAAGACATGAACTTGGTGATCGGAATCAATATCAAGAAAAAGTACTTATATATTATAATAAGGTAAAGTTTGTGACATTGTAGGATTTACCAATACATTTACCAATAGAAAGCCACGTTATTTGTGAGTTTCATAATGCTATATATTAACCGAAAAAATGTTTCTTGGCCAACATAGTGGACACGGGAACAGCTAGTAATAGATAAAGTTTAGTTATTTAAAATCTAGAGAATATTCATGTCTTATTTCACATAATAAATAAAAATTGATTCATGTAACAAACAGTTGAGAAAAATCATTTTTTGAATAGCTATAAAAATAACCAAGATATAAGCCAACAAAGATTTTGTCCCTATCTCTTTCTAACAAAACAGAATTTAACATGGAGTTTATATGACGTCACAGTGCATATTGGATCACTCTGTCTAATCGCTGTCTAATTAACAGTTTAAAATGCTTGTATCATCCGTATTTTTTAGCCAATTTTAATTTTAATTTCACTTTTGGTGATCTCTTTAACGGTATTTTCATATTTCGTTGAGAAATGCGATTATAAAATTCCATGCATATTCCCTATTGTCACAAACTTGAACAAACATACCAGTTGCAGTATCCAGCGACACTGAATGCTCCAAGGACTCCACGGAGTGTGCATCCTCTGCTGCTGGTTCAGCTGGATCATCAGTAACTTGCACAACTGCTGCCGAGTGTGGCATCTTCTGAAAACACATGCCAATAATATACAGGGTGTCCCAAAAATAGCACGTCACAGTGACACCGGAGATTCCCCAGCCTAAGACCAACCAAACCAGCCTAACATGACCCCAGTAAAAGTTGCACCCTTTTCAAATTATGCCAATTTAAAGTTTTTTCTTATTTTTCACCACTTTTGACATTGTAAGTGCCCGCATTGACTTGGATAGCTTTAGAACTTAGTTTTTTTTATTTGTACGCTGTCATGCATAGTTAATTAAGATAACTTATGTAAAAGTTGGAAAAATACTTCTATTAACTTGACTTAAATTATCAGCAAAACAGTAATTTCGACTTTGAACACCTGCAATGAAAAATAAGAAAATACTTTAAATTGGCATAACTTGAAAACGGTGCAACTTTAACTGAGGTCATGTTAGGCTGGTTTGGTTGGTCTTAGGCTGGGGAATCTCCAGTGTCACTGTGACGTGCTATTTTTGGGACACCTGTAGAACAGCGATTCCCAAAATCAACCACAAAAACTACAGCTAAGATAAAAATACTCGTCATTTATTAAATTTAAAGGTAATGTGTTTACTGAGTTATCAACAAGTTTTTAGAGTTGTTGGTAATTCTGTAGCTCGGTCTACCCCACTCTGGGATTACCGGCGTGATGGGTATGTATGTATGTAAAGGTAAGTGAAAAAAGAAACTGTTCCACTTTAAAATTATTTCTAATGTTATATTTTGTTCTGATTTGAATTTAAGCAATGATGTTCCAGGGGGTTCCATAATATAAAAGATATTTGGTTGGAGAGTTCCTTAAAAGTTTGGGAAGCCCTGATGTATAGAAGATGAAATAATGTAGAATGTAGGTAAACTCTTAATATTCTAGAAAAAAAAACTTAACTTGTACAATAATATTCTGAGTAGCACTTTTAATATCTCTACGAATTAGAATTATGTTAGAGAGGTATATGACTGGTCTTAAACTCTGTAGATTAATGAAATAAATAAATATCAGGAGACAATCTCAAACACATTGACCTAGGTAGGTGCTTTTCTGTTTCATTTTCACAAAGAAGAAACAAACTTAAACTCATCTTTGCATAGGGTGATGGAACCAGTAATGGACAAGGCACCAGTAATGGACACTTGACTCTTATTTAACAGAAGATAAGGGTTATTCTTTTGTTTTGCAACAATCAATTTAAGATCGTATGAATTTTGAATTAAGAGTGAAGAGTCCATTACTGGAGCCTGTCAGCTAAAAGTGTCCATCATTGGTGCCGTCACCCTATGGCAGGTGACCTAAAAAACATAATTAGGCTATCCTAATATAACCATTCCATCGAAAAGTTAAATACATTTTAGAAAAGCATATCTTAACCACATTCAACACGAACCAACAAACATTCCATTTCTAACAATAAGGATAGAATTAAAACTACTACAGAAACAAGTAATCTCAACAAACTACACGACACGGCGTATTAATGTTTCTTGAACAGTAAAAAACTTAGTTCGCGCCGGTTTCTGCTTGTGTAAAAATACCTACCCCATTACTAACCTCTTTAAACTGGTACGAACTAAAATTCAACAACAGGTTATTTCTAAACATTTAAAGTATCGACACAAATAGAAATACAATATTAAATTTGAAATAGAGATGATTTTTTTTTTGTTTACATACCGAATCTTTTTCTTTATGGCGTTCCGCAGTGATTTTTTTGCAAAACACGAACAGTGAACCCAAATATTGCTTGAAAACAGGCTTCAGAAGTTCAGAACTTAAGGGCCATCACAGTGTTTTGATGTTTTCACCAGTTTTCACTCCGAACAAACAAGTTATGAAGTTACTTAGTTACTTAGCGATTGTTCAAACCAAAAAGTACTTATGGACTATGACGCTAGATGGCAGTAATTAACTAATTTAAGTGGGTGTCACACCTTCGGGTTTGGATAGGACAAAAAGGCGTTTTATCCACGCGCGAACAGATTCGCGAGAAGATTCGCATATATGCGAGAAGGTTCGCATATTTTTCGCGGGTTCGCGCCTTGTTAACCACTTTGTGTCGGTATTTGTCCGCGTCAAAGGGCCGCGAACGCGCGAACGCAACAAGGCTCCACATTCACGCGCAACTTTTATAAAATATTAGCCCAATACCACTAATAATGGACAAAATATTACAAAAAATATTCTATTACGATGAATACTCGTCATCCACCATCTTCGTTTCCTGCATTTCTTTGTAATTTGTTTTTTTCTTTTAACGTAGAACGGGTTCGTAATATCCTTCACACTCGTTTGGATATGAAGAAGCTCTCCGCCCGTTGGGTGCCGCGATTGCTCACAGTGGATCAAAAACGCACTAGGGTGACCCTGTCAGACGCATGTTTGGCGAAGTTTAGGTGTAATGAAAAGGACTTCTTGCGTCGTTTCATAACTGTTGACGAAACCTGGATTCATCATCATACACCAGAAACCAAGGAGCAGTCAAAACAATGGATTGCTTCAGGTGAACCTGCACCAAAGAAGGCCAAAGCAATTTTATCTGCGAATAAAGTTATGGCTGCTGTCTTCTGGGATGCTCGTGGTGTAATATATGTTGATTAAAACAATTAACGGCGAATATTTTGCCAGCTTGTTACAGCGATTTCATGAAGTTTTAGTGGAAAAACGACCCCATTTGGCTAAAAAGGAAATCATTTTTCACCAAGACAACGCACGGGCCCACACTTGTGCCGTTGCTATGGCTAAAATCCACGAGCTGCGTTACGCTCCCGCATCCGCCTTATTCTCCTGATTTAGCGCCCTGCGACTATTTTCTTTTCCCAAACTTGAAGAAATGGCTTGGTGGAATAGTACATTGTTGCCTAGGCGCGGAAAGTAAGGGATTTCCTGACGAGTTGGTTAGCAGGCCGAGCTATAGCGAGGCCTGCTAAAATACGAGTCAGGAAATCCTCGTTTCCGCCGAGGCATACATAATGCTTTTCTCAAACAATGCGAGGAAATTATACAAATACATGAAAATAAGTATTTCTAAAAAGCTTTGATAAATTCGGAGAGAATGTTTGTTTGCGTCATACGAGTATTAGTAGCGATAGTTTGACGCACAACGAGCCGCCGCCCGCCGCCGCCGCTCCGCAGAGCCCCGCCGCGCCACCGCCCCTCACTGCGCCCCCACAAGTTGGGTGTATAGGATTTTTTTCATGGTCCTTTCGATTTTATACGCAATAGAGAGCATTTATGCATGAACAATATGGACATGGACGGAAAGTGTTTTCATATGGTTTTTTTACTCCTAGGAGTAAAAAGAGGCATTTTCCGTCCATGTGTTTCAATCGGAAGACCGTTATTTCCGAGCATGTTTGAGAAATAGTACATTATTGCCTAGGCATGGAAGTAGGCAATTGCGGGCCGAGTATTGAATTAAACGGACGAGCTTGCGAGTCCGTTTAAAAATACGAAGCCCGCAATTGCTGTTCCTGCCGAGGCAAATATAGTGCTTTTCTCAAAAATCGCAAGAAAAATTTTGTGTTGGAGTCAAATCTTCATCGCTTGAACTAATTTTTTGAATTGCATTAAAACAGAAACTTCATGTAAAAACAATCACTCCTTACCGCCTTTTTGTTTATGACAAGGAGAAACGCAATTCTTGTTTTTAAAAAAACATAAGCTATTCCAGGCACAAATAAAAAAGTTATGTTTCGAGTAAAATTTGGATGTATAAGACTTGTGCCCTCATTTTATTATGGCCCTTTTTACTTTTTAAAAAGTTACAAGCTAGATAGTAATGGAATTTGTATGCAACATTGCGGGCTTGTTTAGCGAGCACGCAATGTGTTTTTTTTTTAATTTGAGATCTGTCAGTAAACTATGTACTTCGCGTCTCAATATGTAGATAGTAATGTCAACATTTCCAGACATTTTTGAGAAAAAAGATTTGGTTCCAACGAAGAAATCATCGCAGAAACCAATGCGTATTTTGAAGGGTTGGAGAAATCGTACTATACGGAGGGAATCGAAAAGCTAGAAAAGCGATGGACCAAGTGTATTGAGTTAAATGGGGACTACGTTGAAAAATAAATATTTACTTTTACCAACAAAAAAAAATGTTTCATTTTTTCCAGACTTTTCACTCTGCCCTCGTAAACTGCACTAAAATGATTTAAAATTCAGCCGGAAATGGCTTTAGGATAAATTAAAATTAGAACAAACGATGCATTAGGACAAATGACGATTATTCCATAGAGGAACCCTTCTTGGCTCCACATTCGCAGTGTTCACAATTGTGTTCACAGTATAGTTCGCGCGCTCGACGACGTAATTAGCAGTGATCGGAATAGGTAGAGCTAATTTGCCTAAACTTGACGCATATTCATTCATGCGTGAAAGAGATGGGAATACATTATTGAATGAACATGCATCAAGTTTAGGCAAATTAGCTCACCTATTTCCGATCACTGGTAATTAGGTCTCTACATTAGGTCGAAAAAAAACAACAAATTAAAAAGAAATGGAGGAAATGAAGATGGTGGATGACGAGTATTCATCGTAATAGAACAATGTTTGTAATATTTTGTCCGGTTCGTGGAGTCAAGAAGAGTTCAAGCGCAATTCGCGCCGTGATTCGCGCTCTCGAATGGCGCGTGAATGTAAAGCGCCCATTAGACGTTGACGTTTCAGCTCAAAAGAGCAAAGCATAGAGTCTGTCTAATGAAAGCCGAACCTGAGAAAGAGCGGCAAAGTCAAAATCCTTCATATTTAATTACCGATCAAAGTAAGAATAAACGATTTTGATACTTTTCTTATTTTGTTTATTTTGGTGGGCACTAAGGGAGAGAAAACGCGTTCTTTTATTATATTTCTGGCCGCGATACGCGGGCGTGAATCGCGGCGAGAATAGCACGTGAATTCTTCTTGGCTCGACATTCGCAGTGTTCACGGTATATTTCGCGCGCTCGACGATATAATCATGTCTACCTTAAGAGTAAAAAACAAAATAAAAAGAAATGGAGGAAACGAAGATGGTGGATGACGAGTATTCATCGCAATAGAACAAGGTTTGTATTTTTTTGTTCAGTATTGGTGTATTGGGCTAATGATTTATAAAAGTAACGCGCGAATGTGGGGTCTGTTAACAAGGCACGAACCGCGAAAAATATGCGAATCGGCTCCACATCTTATTCACACGTTCGCGCAGTTTTTGCGCGTTCGCGCGCGAATGTCGAATGTAGAGCCCCCAATAGACAATTTAACTTTATTTTCCTACCTTAGATTGCACATTGCTAGCAATGAGGTTTTATAAAAAAAAAAAATGCCGTTAAAAATTTGGAAGTGAAGAATTGCACTACAAATCAGTAATAGAAGAAAATTTAGGGCAGACAATGGACCCGACTCTACAGTGGCCTCTGAACTTCCTAATTTTATTTAGGTGTCGCTAAAACACTATGCTATTCTACGAGCACCTGTCATAATCAAATGACAGCGCTAATTTCAATCTGATTTTAAGCGGTCTTATGCAATATTAATATTGACATTCTGGAATAGCACTTGTTAAATCTGCCGTCTAAACTAAGTCTAAAAATTAGATATTTTAGTTTTAGGCTATTTAAGCGATGTGCACGAAGAATCGGGTCCAATTTTATGTGAAATATGAATTTTTAGGGTGTCCCTCACAATCCCTAACAACGTTTGTCCTAACATATCGTTTGTCCGAATTTTCATTTGCCCTAAACTGGTTTTCAGATGAATTAGGCAACTTTTTAAGTTTTCCAATTATATCAGCGGTTCAGTTAGGTTAGGGTTGTATTATAACAATTCTAAAAAGTTTTAAAATTTAAGCGGAAATGGCGTTAGGATAAATGAAAATTCGGACAAACGATGCATTAGGACAAATGAGGATTAGGGCTTCCATAGTAGAACCGAATTTTTAGGCCATGTAAAACGACTGTTTAGTTGTCTCTTTATATATTTGAGTGACAGGTAGAGATTAAAAGAGGATAGCGCTACTTATAAGATCATCCTGGCTTTGCTCGGGTGGCTAAACCTTCTCTCCCGTTATTATGGTCCATTTTAGTCCTTGATAAACAACTACTGACACTAGTTTAGTCAATGTCAATTCATATACATTTAGTAGTGTAAGGACATTGACCTTGACCTCGAGCAGGGTCCGTCCGGATCGCTACCACCATCTTACCCTTAACCTACCGACAAGCAGAAGTATTCGCATTCTTAAGTTCCGGTGCGGTGGTAAGACAACGGGTGAAGGGACTAGCATAGAGTCATTGGCGACGCATCAGGAGTCTTAAGGCTCGAACAGACTGCCAGCGGGACGGTAGCGGGGCGTGATGAGTGAGTGTTGCGGGCGGGACGCCCGGTCACACAGAGCAAGCGCGCATCGCGCTGGCCTCGCGCCATCAACCCGCCAGGATCGCGCCATCAACCCGCCAGCATCGCGCGCGCGTCCCGCCCGCATCGCGCTCTCCCGCTCGCTCTCTGTGGTTTGCCCATTCGTTTTGCGCTGCGCTGTCTGACGTCACACTGACTGGTCGCGCCGCGCCCGTCGCGGTCGCGCGGCCTGCGCGCGACAGGCTGCGGTGGAGGGTCGCGACAGAAGCGGGGCGCAGCCTGTTTCACCACGCTAGCGGTTTGTATGGAAATATCGCGCGGCGCGCCCGTCGCGCGCCCGCGACGGTGCTGTCTGGCCGAGCCTTTACCAACAACTCTAAAAACTTGTTGTTAATTCTGCAACCATATTACGTCTTCTCCATTTCATAAAAATAATATTGAAAAGTGCTATTTTATGAGCGTCTGTTTTTTGCTGTATTGATTTATTTCTATGACTTATTTCATTTCAATTTCCATCTGTTAGACCTTTAAGGCCAGCCAGTTCGGAGCAGACCCTTACAGGTTCTGAGCTCCTGGTAATAGGATGACTAAACACCCTCATCTGAATGATTGTCAAATTAGAACAGCTTGACGAACTGGGTTCCTTCAAGGAGACTTGTTGACTCCAGATTCCTAGACGACTACGGAATTATACCAAAGTGACATGGTAAACGAAGTACTTACATAGATTTCTAACGATTTTTTTTGTAACGTCACTTTGACATAGTTTCATGATGTAGAAATCAAAAGTACCTACATTTTTTTTTATTTATTTATTCGGAGATAAAAACAGAAACATACAAGTGAAGTAACAATACAGGTAGAATATGCGTAACTCATACAGAATAGTTTATGATGTTCCCCTGAACATATCTCACTGAGAACATAAGAAAAAAAAAGAAATACAACTTACAAATGCACATTTTTGACTACACTTTCATTAAGTAGTTAGCATTAACAATAATTTATTGTATCTTTTTTGTTTTGTATAGTTTTATAACAGCAGCCTTGAATGAGGCGCGGGAGCGGGAAAATAAGTCTATATCAGAAAGAAATCGGTTGTGGTGGTCGCAAAGTCTATATATAGGAGCGCGTTTACCTGCATTGGATTGTATGTTTGGCAAAGCGAATAAATGTTTAGACCTGGTCGATCTTCGTGGAGTGCGAAACCGAAATGCTGCGAGCAACTGTGGGCAATCAATGTCGGCTACGCAAATATTGCGCAGCATTACTGCGTCAGCAACGGCTCGTCGGTCCTTCAAAGACAGCATATTATATTTGGCCAAGAGACCGGTGTAGCAACAACGTGGTTGCCTCATCTTATAATTAAGGAAACGCAGAAATTTCTTCTGCAACATCTCTACTTTGTCTACGTAAATATTATAGTACGGGTTCCATGCTATTGAGGCATATTCAAGATACGATCTCACCAAGGATTGATAAAGTAGGATGAAAGTGTTTTGCTTCTTGAACGGTTTGGTGGTGCGTATTATAAAGCCAAGCATTTTGTATGCTTTCCTCACTACATTATCCACATGCGTATCAAGAGTCAATTTAGAGTCGAGGTGCACCCCTAGGTCACGAATACTGTTAGTGGTTTCCAGATAGTGTTGATTTAGGTGATATGAGTTAGAGATAATATGTTTTTTTTTTTGTGAACACTATGTGTTTACATTTGTTGTAGGCTAGAGACAATTTGTTTTTTAGACAATAATCGTTAAATCTATTCAAGTCCTCCTGAAGTAAGGACGCATCCTCAATACATTGCACTCTTTTATATATTTTGAGATCGTCAGCATACAATAAGATGTTACTATTCTTGAAACAGGTGGAAATATCATTAATAAATATAACAAATAGCAACGGTCCTAATATTGAGCCCTGGGGAACGCCCGATGTTGCAACTGTGGGTAACGATGTAAACCCGTTGACTACTACGAATTGGGTGCGATTACGTAAGTATGAGGCAAACCATCGGAGAAGGCTTCCCTTAATTCCATTATAGGACAGCTTTCTCAAAAGCATCAGGTGATCCACTTTATCGAAAGCTTTTTGGAAGTCCGTATATATTGTATCCACTTGCTGTGTCTCATCAAGCGATCGAAAGATGAAATCAGTAAAAATTATGAGATTAGTGGCGGTCGACCTACCTTTAACGAAGCCATGCTGCTCAGCTAGTATCGAATTTTTAACGAATTCGTAAAGACGGGAATGTACTAGTGTTTCGAAAATTTTTGAGATACAGGATAAAATTGATATAGGGCGATAATTTTGAATATTAACTTTTGGGCCAGATTTATGGATGGGAGTTATATTTGCTACTTTCCATCTTTCAGGAAATATACCTCCCTCCAAACACTTATTGAAAATGAGCTGCAACGGTAAGGCCAAGGCGGAACTGGCATTTTTTATGAAAACTGGGCTGAGTAAATCGGGGCCTGGACCCTTATTTGCATCAACATTTTTAAGGGCTGAGTGCACCTCGTTTGTTGTGAATGAAATAGAGGACATGATACTTATTAAATTATTATCATCAGAGTGCTTCAGATGGTCCAGATTATAACCATTTTGGGGATTTACTTCAAATACAGATTGGAAGTAGTCGGCGAACATATTACATATTTCCTCTGGACAGTTGGAAGCAATATTCTCCAATTTCATTATCTGGGGGTAACTTGTGTTAGTTTGCCGTAAGTTCGCAGAATACTTCCAAAACTGCTTAATGTTATTCCCTACTGAACATTCCACATTATCTGTATACCTTCTAAAACAGTTTTTCATCTGAATTTTAGCTCTGGCACGCAATAGTGAGAATTCTTGGTAATCCCGCTGAGAACCATATATGGTCCAACGTCGATGAACCCTATTTTTGCGTCTCAGCGTACTAATCAGACTTTTGGAAAACCAGACAGGATAGCGCATACTTTTAGTTTTAGAAAAAGGTACAAAACTATCGACTATTTTGTAAATTTCTATGTAAAATTCTGAGACACAGGTTTCAGGGTCAGCCTGGGCAAATTTAGATGTCCAATCGACAGAGTTTAGTTCGGACGCTATTTTATCGTAGTCAGCTTTGTAAAAATTATATTTAGGCCTATTAGCTGTACTCAAAGATTTACTTTGTGATAAATCACATACTATATCCAGTGAAGGATGATGAGGTACGTTATTAAGCAAAGGATCTACAGATTCAAACAAACGACATTCTTGTAAATTGCTAAGAATTAAGTCTAAAGTTCTACTATTTTCATTCACAACGTGGTTGAACTGCCTAAGATTAGTGAATGCCATTGTGTAGGAAAGCAATTTAATTATTTCGCTGCCACTAACAACAGGTGAACTAGGCGCTAAACGGTCAACAAATGACCATCCAGCGCCAGGTAGGTTGTAATCGCCTACTAAGAGTAATTTGCAGGGACACATATTAGAGAAGACATTTTGTACTTTAATCAAGTGTTTTTCGTACGTGTCTAGTTTGGATGAAGGTGGTAAGTAACAAGCGCACATGATTAATTTTTCGTCATTGAGTGGGAACTGAAGATATATCTCCTCAAGATCGATCGCCTCCAGGTCCATACGCCTCGTCACATTAATGTCCCTCCTGACTGCGATTAAAACACCGCCTCCACCCTTTTTAAAAGAAGTATGCAGATTACGGTCGCGCCGAAAGACATTAAAATCACTGCTGAGGAGTTCTGCATCTTGCACAGAGTCATTGAGCCAGGTCTCCACCAAAACTATGACATCATACTCGGAAGATAGTGCGCTTAACCTTAAATCACTAAGTTTAGATTTGAGACCACCACAGTTTTGATAATAAATAGAAATTTGATTATTTAACATTAGATGAACTAATGAATGAAACATGATTATAATTAGAATAATTATTACAGCCATTGCTCCCGGCCGTGAAGAACACATAATAATAGAAATTACAATTACTTAACACATTAAAAAATATAGTATGGCGCCATATACGGCAACATAGTCATATTTTCAGCAAATCACTTACACTGCGGATATGGATAATGCGAGAGTCATCAGTTTTACGCACCATTATGTTGGCATTTTTAACCCATACGTATTTGTAGCCCTTTTCGCCGGCCCGTTTACGTGTGTAAGGTGTTCGTTTATGTAAAACCGTTTAACACCCACAGCGGCAGCTGCAGTGGTTTTCGGAAATAGGTCGGCAGTAGAGAGCTCACGGCGAGCGCGCGCCGCCGCGATGACGTCGTCGCGTAAGCGCCTGGTGCTGAACTGTACGACAATGTTCTTCGGGCGGTCACTGGGTGCGTTATGCGCCGTTCGGTGAATAGCTTTAATTTTATCGCCTGATAACTCAACTCCAATGAGCTTTCCGATGTCGCCGGCCAACTGCACGAGATTTTCACCTTTCTTTTCGGGGATGTTTTGTATTTCGACATTACAGTTACGTGCTGACTGGTCTAAATCCTCAAATTTGTTTTGCAGGACATCGAGATCGTTTCGTAGCCGCTCGTTTTCAAGCTTAAGCGCGGAGTCGTCGTGCACTGCGATGGAATCAACTTTTTGATATAGCCGCTGCACATTTTCCTCGCACTTGTTAAGCCGGCTATCGAGGTTCTCCAATTCGCCACGCAATGACATTGTTGCCTCTTTAATGGCTTCGCCTATGTCTTCTCGCCACTGCTCTCGCAGTGCTTTAAATTTAGAGTCCAAATAAGCAGTGAGAGCATCAGTGTCAATGTTTAAAATTGACGTGCTTGCATCCAAAGTCTGTTTTGGGGATGCAATATTGGTATTGGATGTAAATTTTTTTTTTAATTTGCATGCCGGGCACCTCCATTTAGCCTTGTTCATGGGGAGTATTTTTTTAAAATCAGCCTCTGACAGTTCGGCACAAGCAAAGTGCATATGTAAAAGACAGGCGGAGCATTTGATCACATCCTTATCTGTTAGAGGTTTCTTGCACTTACCGCATTCCATTCTGTCAAAAACTGCAAGTTCCCTGTACCACGAAACTTAGCGATACGTAAACGACAGTCGCACGCGCACAGTCGTATCTCGGTACCGGGGCGAGTCGCTGCGCGGCCGCGGTGGCGGGCGGTAGATGTGTGAGTCACGCAATTTGTTTACGTTTGCTTGCAGGTAGTCGAGTAGAAGTGATATTTTATTTTTGCCAGAACTTAGTTATAAACAATTGTTTTCGAGTACCACTTAGTGAAGTGAAGAGGCTGGAACACGCACTGCGCACTGATGTATAATGTATGTATAATAAAGAGTAATAACTATTTTAATAATTGAAGTTAAATGGAGCTAACTATAAACGGTGTTGTCGATCGCGGGGTTGCTTGAAGAAAAAAAAGTATTTGTACAGAGCTTCCCATCATTTCTCTTTCATCATAGAATCTTCACTCTTATCTATGTTTCATCGACGAACATTTGTAATCGTGTTAGTTTAAACATAGGAATAAACAATAACTAAAGTCGGTTTTTTATTCCCACAGAAAAAATGTAAACAAAGGTGTTACCGTTAACGAAAAACATTTGCAATTTTCAAAATATTTAAACTTTCCGCATTTATAAGAAATCGACTTTCTATAAAAAACTATCTATTGTTATCAAGATTGAAGAATTTAATTTGTTGATGGCAAACTTAATTTTGATATAAATTCTTTGTTGTATTAATTTAAAACGAGAAAACTGTTTTTGTTTGCATAATTTATTTATTGCACTGGCATCATTGACTCGATACACCTGTGTCAACAAGGGCCGCTTGATTGATCTGAGACGTAACTTCACTCCCTTCGCTTCACAATTCGTGCTCCCGTCGTAACCGATTTCCAGTGACTCATTTGTGCGATTTTAAGCAGCGAAACTCCCGGCTTCCGACGCGCGCTCTGCGCCTACCGCCAGTTAGTCGGTCAGGGGTGTCACACACAGAATATATATTAATATGCAAAAATATTTATCATAGCAATACATCTTACGATATATTTTCCGTACTGGTTGACAGAGCTCGCAAGTGACAGCCCTAACTTTGTGCGCGGAAGACAGAGGGGCGTAGGGGGTGAAGGGGGAAGTAGGTATTTAAAACGCGGCACTTGGGGCCTTGGTAAAGGAGATTCGCTTCTACGTGTAGTTATTGTTTATTCTTATGGTTTAAATTAAACTGTATGGTAGTCTCAAGTTTGAATTACGAAGGTTATAGACTAGGAGGTTGCACTAAATCTGAGAACGATCTACGAAACGGATTATTCGAGGTTGACAGGATAGAGGGCAACTCGCTGATATCAAATCTTGGACGCGTTATGGCGCTACAAGCTTTCATTGACGAAGAACTCAGCTCCATAACGCTGCCAATATTTTGCTCAGTTTTTATATGACATGGGTACAACTAGTAGGTACAGATGTAGTGAAATATCCTTTCACATCGTATTTTCTCGGAAATGTTCGTATTTGTCATGCTACTTCAGCCTGACTCAGTACCCATCATGACAACGCGGGGGAACGTCGCATCGCGAGAGTGATAATCGATATAGAGTGGTTAATAGCAGGGTATTTCATTGTTAATTAAGATTAAGTTGGTTTTCAGTTCTTTTCAATAGTCATGCCGAAAGCATTAAGACCTGGGAAACGTTTAGAGCGACAAGCCTGTGAAATTATTTTCAACATGTATTTATATTTCTTCTTGTTTACCTACACCTCATTTTTCTATATATTTGATCGTGGTGGTTTTAATATCTTGGTGTGATATACTTCAAACTCGTGGTTTGACATTTGACACTGATAACTAGAGTACTCTATTTATTTAATACAAACATGTCACTTAATAATTCAATAATTGATAGACACGTTGGCATCATTCGGAAGTAAATGTGAGTTCCGAGTTTTCACGATGTGAAAGGATTATTCACTAGATCTATACTTACTTTATGTAGAACATTCAGCCGTGTGCCTTTTTTGACGAGCGACCACACCGCTGCTCAAAATACGGTGACGGTACGGAATCGCAGTGACGTGTCGTAAACGTCATGGCAGCTGGGTGGAGAGCATGCGGTAAAATCGTGACGCTGAACGTCAGTGCTGCGATTCCGTACAGTCGCCGTATTTTGAGCAGCGGTGTGGTCGCTCGTCAAAAAAGGCACACGGCTGAATGTTCTCCTTGATTCTTGGGAACGATAACACGTTTTCCAGCCGCCATACGAGTATATTATATAGATAACGCGACCACCTTGCGCAAACAGGCCAACATATTTGTCATAAGTTTTGCCCTCTATCCTGTCAATTTCGGAGATCGTACCAGATTTGTCGTGACCTGCATGACGTAGACTTGAGCAGGAAATTGGTTTCGATTAAATTAAATTAGACAAAGTGAAACATTCTATGAAACGTTTATGTGTAATTGAAGCGGTCCTCGGGTCGGTGTTGGATTCAGTCCTGCAGTAGCGACGCCGCAGCCTCCGCCGGTGATTCCATTTCCCAGTTGTCATTAATCTCCTTGTGCCTGATGAGTAGTGCTGTTTTTTTGGTTGATACAACGACTACATTATCAAAATGACCATAAATATCATCATAATGTCCAGATCTCAGAAGGACCCTGTAGAAACTCTATATCTCCGAAAGACTTTGTAACAAAACGAACGGGTCTTGAAAAGACATTGTTAATAGACGCGAAGCCGTAGGTAAAAGCTAGTACGTATATATATTGATGTTAAAATGTTATGAAGAAAATAACTTATTATACCAACATTTAGTGATGTACTTTGCTGCCTCGTCTTTTTGAGATGTGGTCTCTCCGAGAACCATTCGTTTTGCTATGTAGTCTTTTTGATATTTGGTTTATTAACAATGCGGTGTGTTCGAGATCCAGTCGTTTAGCTACTAATTCATTCGGAGATGTATAGAATAAGCTTTCTACAAAAAGTCCTTCTGAGATCTGGACCTTATGATGATTTGGTCGTTTTAACAATATACTCGTTATACCAACCCTGATTGATAGGCGAACTTGTTAGCGAGGTTAACATATAACTTGACGCAATGCGCGCTCTAGGAACGCGCGGTGATTCATGTCTGCGACAAGTCTGACACGAATCGTCGGGGCCTTCCTCGCGTGAGCAAAAGGCAATTGCATATACGCAATTGTCTCTTATAAGTACACTACAGGTAGAACCTCTTTGCAGAGGGAATACATTTCATTTCCACTGCGCCTTGAAGGTCAGGGGGTGAGAGTACTCCAAGGAGTTTCATTGTTCAAAGAATCAAAACAAGATGTTATTAATCTATAATAAATGTAATAATCATACATAATAATATTGATAATTCATACATAATTAAAAGTAAATAGAATTCTATTATTTATCGTCTGAATGTGTTTCTTTATGCTGAGCTAAGTGCGAATCGCTCTTGAACTTTTTGTTGCATATGTCACACTCATGGCCGGTGATGTCAAGGTGAACTACGTTATGCCGAGCAAGTTCTGAAGGTCGCACAAACGCTTTCTTACAAATATCGCAGTTGTAAGGTTTACTTTCAGAGTGATATAATTTATGCCGGGATACGTGTGATTTATGCTTAAATGTTTTTTCACACATATCGCAAGCATAAGGTTTGTTCTCTGCGTGGACAATCTTATGCCTTGTCAAATCATTGGCTTGCGCAAAGGCTTTATCACAAATGTCACAGACGTAAGGTTTCTCTTCAGAGTGAAATGCTTTATGCCGATTGAAATGTGACCTATGCTTAAAGGTTTTGTCACAAAGATCGCAAGCATGAGGTTTCTCTTCTGAATGTACTAGCTTGTGCGTTGTTAAGGCTGAGCGAAGCGTGAACGCTCTATTACAAATTTCGCAAGAGTAACGCTTTTCTCCCGTGTGGACTAGCTTATGCTGAGTCAAATGCGAGCGTTGCGCAAACGCTTTATTACAAACGTCGCACGAATAAGGCTTCTCTCCTGTGTGTATTAATTTATGCTGAACCATATGCGTGCGTTGCGTGAACGCTTTATTACAAACATCGCAGGAGTAAGGTCTCACTCCCGCGTGCACCAGCTTATGCTTCGTTAAAGTAGAATTCAGTGTAAATCGTTTTCCACAAATATCACACGAGTGAGGTTTTTCACCGGTGTGAACTAACATATGTTGAGTTAGAGTCGAGTTCTGCGTGAATGCTTTCTTACATATTTGGCAAGCATAAGGCTTAATTTTATAATGAATCATCGTGTGCTGGGTTAAGTGTGAACGAGTCGAGTACTTCTTTTTGCAAATCTCGCAAGAATACGGTCTGACCCCCTCATGGACGGTCAGCTTGTGTTGGTTCACAAGTGAGGGTTTCGCAAATGCTTTTTTACAGATTTCGCACGAGAAAGGTTTCTCTTCCACGTAAGTGGTTAAGTCAGCTCGAAGCGTGTACTGTTTTACGATTTCCTCAGCAGCAATGGCGTCGGCTTCTGGCGACTTCTCCGGCTTGATGGCGCAAGACGGGGTTTGATTCTGTAATGCTGAAACAAAATTTTGCCATGTAATCTTACTATTATCGATGTAAACGTGCAAAATTGATTTGATTAAATAGTTTTTACTGCACGGTGCACTGACTGTGTGTGATTATCTCAGGGCACGGCAATGATCCTGCCAAGATCGACAAGCGACCAACGCCGGTCCATCCTTAACCCCTTTCCAGGCATAGTAAATTTCATCGATCACATTAATGTCCCTCAAAATTGAACTTAACTACCTACATTTTAAGACAGAAATTTAATTGAACTTTCCTGAAATATGACTTCATGGATCAGTATTCATCGGGAAGTTACGAATTCGTGGCTCTATTCCATTCCTTGCTTGTATCCTTACTTTAGGCCTGGAAAAGGGTTAACAAGAAACATAAGGTCCATTTCAATAGACTTGTAAACACTTTTATAACCTCAAAATGCTCCTTTTTCGCCAAAATAACTATTTTGTCATAAAATAAACCATCCTTGATATAAAATCAGGTAAATGGTGTACAAAATATGGTCTCTAATTGCTTTATTCAGCAGAAAACGGCAATTTTAGCCAAAAGTGATGCATTTTGAGGTTATAAAATTGTTTACTAAATATTGTCTTATTTAGTAAACAATTTTATAACCTCAAAATGCAATTGCAAACCGTCAATTGGAATGGAGTTTAGGTATATTGCGCTTATTTGACCCTCTTTGCAAGGGTAACAATTTCATGTTTCTAAATCTAGTTTATACACTTGTCATGTTGACTCATCTCACCCAGTTTCCTCCTTTTTTCAATACATTTGCTAAATTATCTGTATATTTGCTTTGTGTCCATTATGACTTTTTAAATTACCTAGAGGTAAGATTCCAACTTTGTAAAATTAATCTTGCAACCTTTAAAATTGTCGTCCACAAACACTCCACTGACTGACCAGTCGGTGGCCCACTGACGCGAAGTGTCCGTCGACTCGTAAAGACGTGTCGTGTTCATAAGGTACCTTAAAACGGGGTGAGTAGGAGCACAACCTAAAATAAGTCATAACTTGTTACAATTAAGAAAGATTATTAGATGGACAATAACGTTACGTTTATTGGAAATAATTTCAGTCTCACCCCGTTTTACGGTACTGAGTTCGAGCCTCCACCAATAAGTTTTTCTAACTTGAATACATTTTGTAAGTGCTGTGGTATCCGATGCTCTTAGGATGAGGGTAAAAAAAACATCGTCAGGAAACCTGCTTATTCAAACTGCTGAGTGTGTAAGAGGTATAATTGCACAAAAGGTCCTAATGGGCCAAGTGTAGTGTGTGGAGACGAGCGGAGCTGTGCCAATATTATTAACCTAAAGAAGGCGCATGCGGTCACGTCGAGCGTGACTTGCGAACATTAGTTTAGATTCTATTGGTTAATATTGGCACAGCTCCGCTCCACTCCGCTCATCTCCGCTTCAGTGGAGCCGCAGCCTGAAGACCCCGTCAGTGTAAAATAAGCTGATATAAGAGAATTCACTGACTCATACAAACCTAACTAAGAATGGCTTTAAACTATCAAAATAAGTTTCATACAACAGACGTGTGATACCGATTTTTATACTTTTTTATTAGATACGTTATAATTACCAGAGTTAGGAGTTTAGGACTTTTGGTGGCAAATCGTGATTCTAGAATCCATGAAGTCGCTATTTCCTAATTATTATAATCAGAGCTCGGAATAGGTAGTGCCTATTTACCTAAACTTCGCGGGAGGACGTAACTAAGAGTGGTTAAAACCACCAAAAATAATTATTTCTTATTATTGAATGCGGGATTTCCCGGGATTGACTGTATTACTCTAAAGGCTTAATACCTTTAGCTTTAATTATAAATCTTGCTATATTGCATATTATTTATTTATTTATCTTGAAATAACAATCAGTCATAAAACAATATAATATAGATCAAATTGAATCAAAGGGAGCCCTAAATTTGATATTTTGTTGATTTAAATAGAATTATAATATCATATAGAATGTATTCAACAAAAACAGATGTAGCCGACACTTCAGCTGTGTACTTACTACCTGCAGTTTGCGACCCTGATTTAGAAGTGAAGTTAAATGTATTAAGCCTTTACAGTAATACAGTCAATCCCGGGAAATCCCGCATTCAATAATAAGAAATAATTATTTTTAGTGGTTTTAACCACTCTTAGTTATGTCCTCCCGCAAAGTTTAGGTAAATAGGCACTACCTATTCCGAGCTCTGATTATAATACATACCAATTTGATTTTGACCTTCTGTATTTTATTTTAATATTTCAAAATTCATTTATTCATTAAACCCCTAAACCAATTTAAATGAATTTTGGTATGGAGGATATCTCTGCTGTGAAAGCGTTACAAACAAGCAAATATTAGTAGGTATGGAATAACCGAACTAAAAATGTATTTATTTCATTTTGAAATATGACCTCACTGAAGGTCAAAATCGAAGTGTCATGTATTATAATAATTAGGAAATAGCGACTCCATTGATTCTGGAACAACGATATGCCACCAAAGTCCTAACCCTAATGATTATTGATTACATACATTTTTCAGTTATTTTTTGTGATTCTATATAATATACTTAGCAAAGAGAAGTAATGACGATACTAAATCTTCGAGGCATGACTGCCACGCGTGTTTGTTTAAGAGCGAATTTTTTAAGTGTCCCCATACTCCTGATCTGTTAAGAATCCAACTTTCAAACCAATGCATTGCTTTGTAATGTATTCTTAAACAACAACAAAAGTTTAAAATTAATTAATGTATAAAAAAATAGTTCCTTGGAATAACGACTTTGTTGTCTAGTACTGAAATTTAATTTTTAATAAAAGTTTCTTTGGAGGTTATACTTTTTACCTTTGATATACATACCGGCTGCTTATCTGTAATGCATTCAATTCCAAAAGGTGAATATCTGATAGAGCTTTTAGTTCTTTCTAAGCAAGCTAATAAAGTCGTTTCATAAATGAGTTTTTTTATACTTGTTTTCATTTTAAACTGAGGATGTTGTGATGATGAGGATACAATAGAATGCAATGTTCTTGTTCGAAAGTCAGGTTGTTAAGCAGATCTGGCCACAACAAAAAATCCCAACCATAACATTAGCCAAACGTACAGCTTATTATTAAAATTCAGCAAAGCGTATCATTGTGTAAATTTCATTCCGGAATAAGGACCTATATATTTCCCGCCAAAGTATACTTTTGTGATCAAAATTATATTCTAATATAGATTAGTATTTTCTGTCCACGCAGGCGCGCTATACCAGTCAATGAAAGTAAAATTAAGTACTGCGACGAGGGTGAGACTTCAGGGGCACGTTTTTTTCAAGTTACAATTTTACAGATCTAAACTGGCATCACTCCTCAAATAGCTGGTCGTCATTGGTCGAGGTTATGTCAAATGGAAACTTGTAACATGTAAATTGTAATTAGTAGCTTTATAAAACAGGCCCCAGGGGTTAAAAATAAAAAGCGAAATGAAAGTTTATAAAATGATACTTTTGCCAAACGTTTTTCGATTTGATCAACTCCTCTTGTTCTTTTCCGCGAGGAACAATAAATAATACCACAGGATAGAACTTTACATATTGGGTAAAGATGACTGGACAAGGAAGCTTTAGGAAATGCATTATTCGAAAAAACAAAACACCGTTGTATTATTAAAAAAAATGTGTAATAATCACGGAATAGGAATACAATAGTGATCTAATTTATGACGAGACAACTGTGACTTATGCTTAAACGTTTCTTCACACATATCGCAAGCAAAAGGTTTGTTTGCCGTATGACCTAGCTTGTGCGATGTCAAAGATGAGCGGGCCTTGTACGTTTTGTTACAAATGTCGCATGCGAAGAGTTTATCTCTCGTGTGGACTTGCTTATGTTCAGTCATATTCGAGCGTGTCGCAAACACTTTGTTACAAACATCGCACGAGAAGCGTTTCTCTCCCGTGTGAATTAGCACGTGCTGAATCAAATGTGCGCGTTGGGTAAACGATTTACTACACGTATCGCATGAGTAGGGCTTCAATCCCGTATGCAGCCGCTTGTGGTTGGTTAAAGAGGAATTATGCGTGAACCGTTTTCCGCAAACATCGCAAGAGTGAGGTCTTTCTCCTGTGTGAGTTAACTTATGCTGAGTTAAATGTGAACGAGTCGAGTACTTCTTTTTACAAATCTCGCATGAATGCGGCCTGATTCCCTCATGTACTGCCAGCTTATGTTGATTCAAATCCGTGCGATGCGCGTATGATTTCTTACAAATATCGCAAGAGTAAGGTTTTTCTTGTATGTAAGTGGTCGCAGCTGCGCGAAGCGTGTACCGTCTTACTATTTCCTCACCAGCTATGTCGCCGGGAGCTGGCACGCTAGTGGTCCGACCTGCGCTAAGCGTGTACTGTCTTACTATTTCTTCACCAGCAATGTCGCCGGGAGCTGGCACGCAAGTGGTCGAAGGTGCGCTAAGCGTGTACTGTCTTACTATTTCCTCACCATCAATGTCGCCGGGAGCTGGCACCTGGTCCAGCTTTATGGAACTCGTTGTTTGTCTCAGTATCGCTGAAACAAAATTGTAATATGTAATCTTACTGTTATTAACAAACAAATGAACAATTTTAATTTTAGTTTATTGAGACTGTTTTCGCCAATATCGGGAGAAAAGGATGGTGTGCACTAAGATTGCGTTAATTTACAATTAAATACAAACTCACTTAAATATAAATTCTAGTTCCACTTGTCACTATGTCAACTTCTTGTCAGTCTACGAAAAACGCATGTATTTTTTTAAATGATTTTGAGAAATAAGCTTTTGTTTTTTTACGCGGTAATCAATTACTCATCGAGACTTGAGACCAATGTAATACGGTAAAATTCCATGGATTTACAGGTTGACACACGTAAAAAGAGCTCCGAACAGCTAGTAGAGGGGATAAGTTTGCGCATGTTGTCTACTGACAAACCAATCATAGATAAGAGTGTATTACTGGGAACCAATAGCGTGGCAGCAAAGCGAAGCGGTTTACGCTCCTCCCGCCGCGCCCACCAATTTCGCCCGTAATTTGGTCACAACGCATGTAGGTCGCTCAGGGCTATTTTTACTTGTACGTTAGGTACAGAGAATCCTGGGACTACCTTCCAACTTCATTATCAGATCAGTACTTTAACACACTTTAACCCCATAATGATACATTGTCATCCGACTTACATGCACTTTGCAAGCGAAATTTTAACTTTGTGAGATGGCAGCTGACGGGTGACCAAAAAATAGATTTTTAGAAGTTTAAAAATTCATTCGAAAGACATGTATCTCTACTGTGCAACAGGGGCACGTTTTATAAAGCTATAAGTTACAATTTTACAGGTCTAAACTAAGGTCCGACCGAGATCTTGGTCTCGGTCTCGGCCCAAAACGGCCGAGATTGTCGGCCGCGGCCGAGATTCCGCGGCAATCGATTTAAATATTTTTGACAGGGTACAATGCCGAAAAATTGCTTTATTTTGTCGTACAATATTGTTCTTTTCAATTTTGAGTATTAAGTTTGTTAAAACCATAATAAAACTGTTTTTTCATTACAAACGGGGTTTTTTTTTGTAAAAAAAAGCAAATATGGAAAAAAATACCCCTTTTTCCGTGTCTCAGTCTCAGTCTCGGTCTCGGCCGAGATTAAAAAAGCGGTCTCTGTCGGACCTTAGTCTAAACCGGCAACACTGCTCAAATGGCTGGTCGTCATTGGTCGAGGTTGTGTCAAATGGAAACTTGTAACATGTAAATTGTAATTTGTAGCTTTATAAAATAGGCCCCAGGTGGCCTTGCCTAACACACTCGCAATCGCAATCGACTTCAAATTGGAAAAATTGTTTTGATTTTGAATGCAGACTTGCCCTCGGACTGTCAAAATGAAAACAATTAGGCAATAAGCCTGTCGGTCTTAAAGCTGTGTTCGTTTTGTTTCTTTGAAAGCAATGATAATGTGTAAATATAATGTGTAAATAAATTCGAATTTTTTGTGTTTTGGCAACACACATTCAGTATTAAGAATCCCCATGAATATTTGACGCGCCATTTTAGATTCGTAATTTATCTGTGACCTACGTGGTTTTGGTATTTTCAGTTAAAATTTATTTATTAACATCAAGAAAAGAACTTTATTAAAGCGAAGTAGGTATTTGGTGCAAGTGCAAATTAGGGAATGCAATTTAACCGGTTATAACCGGTTAAAACCGGTTATTTGCATTCCCTAGTGAAAATCCGAGACAATTTCACATAAAAAAATAACCTAGGCCTATAGTAAGCTCTAGGCTTGTACTGTGGTTAATACACGACATTAAAGATACTTATGGAGAGAAATAAAATAAAATATAAACCTAGTCGTGTATTGATCTTACTGCCGTGTAATGCAAATCGGACATACTCGCGTGACATCGTCGTGGCGACTCATAACAAATGATGACATGTCTATATTCGTGTAATGCGCCGTCCATACGCTTGGCAAACAATGGCAAACAGCGAACACCAAACAGCCAAGACGAACATGTGGATGGGTGTTTGCCTGTTTGTGTTTGTGTTCGCTAGTGATCGGCGTTGGTGTCGGTTTTTTCCACAAATCAAAGGAACGTGTTTGCCAATCCGGAATGTACTACCACGTTCGCCAAGCATGGGGATGCGTATTTGTGTTGGCTGTTTGTAGTCGGTGTTCGGCACGTGTTCGGTGTTTGTGACAAACAGCCAGCATGTGGAGCCCGCATAAGGGTGGGTTTAGACCAAACGAGCAAATGCTCTAAACCATGTTTGTCTTTATTTTTACAAAGAAAACGTAAGATATAATGCCATAGAATTCTTGCTCGTTTGTTTGGTCTAAACCCACCCTAAGAGAAAGAAGAGTATTCTATCTTTGTCATTTGGTATTTCCATCAAATCAACTGTCAAAAATAATCTGACAGAACATCAGTAATTTATTCAATTTTTAGACTCGTCAACAACGTTCGGATAAAGTCGTGGATTCCGATTTTTCCCGATTTTTCTAAACTAAATGGCACCTTCTCCGTTGTCAAACACGATGACAAAGATGGAATACTTTCCTGCGACTTTCGTTGTCTGGATACACGAGTATAACCGACTAAACCCGATTTGTACTACCACGGCCAAAATACGTACAGCAGCAAGTGGCTCAAAAATCCCGTGTTGTGACTGAACATAACTTTAGATTTTTGAGGATGTTAGGAATTTGTCAGAACGCGTCCGGATCGCTTCGAGTATCTTACCCACTATCCTTTCCCCAAGCAACATTGTTAAATAATGATACTGCAGAGATTGAGAGCTCAACTGAGAAAAATTATAACCACGAACTCATGGGTAGGCAGAAGTCCGACCCATGCCGAATGTCTTAGAATAATAAAAAAATAAAAAATAAAATGCCGGCAAAACTCGCTCTTTGGGCCGTATTAATAAACACATCTTGGCCGTGATGCCCGTCACAATGCCGTCACAAGATACGGCAAAGTTAACGTCAAACCAAAGATGTCATTTTTGACGGATCTCAAGACGAGCATTAGAGTTGAGATTAGTTTATTAATACGGCCCTTATTTGTCATGTTTTGACTTGTTTGTTTGGTTATTCAAATATTGTTTTCAAACTAAAAATGAAATATGATTATGCCGTCGAGTGTCACGGCCACACTGAAAACTAGGTGGATTTTTCCAGGTCCGTTTATTTGACCAAAAGTACGTTTGACAAACGTATCATATTACAAACATTCATTTCGCAAAAACGTGTTTGTGCTTAAACCATTAAGCCGGAGCCCCACTGCTGCGCACGCTACGCACGGACACGCTATACACGTCGCCCACGTGGGTCCATTGGTCTGGATACGTGTGTCAACATTTTCACAGCTACCAATGCACGCACAAGTAAAACGTGTGGGCCACGTGGCTACGTTGGTCAGCTGCGTATGTCTACATTCCCCACTGCGAGCCACGCACATCCACGCGCGCGCCGCGGGGGGTGCGACGCCCTTGAAGCCACCTTTCCACTGCAACACATGGGCAGCGTGGGTCGCGGTGGGGCTTTGCTGCCAAGCGCGCTAGCGTGTGCGTGGCAGGCACTTCGGAACAGACCACGCGTATATCAGTGACGTCATTTCGTGCGCAGCGTGCTCGTGGACTACTGTGGAAGTATCTACCTACATTTTCATACAAAGCGTTTTTGTACCCACGTGTGTAGCTTGACCGTGCGCAGCAGTGGGGCTCCGGCCTTACCTATTACATAGGTTACATGGGCTTATTAAATAAATTAGATAAGATTAGAGTTTTGACCACATAGAATTTTAAAATAATTCGTTCCTCTCTTCTCTTCTCTTTGAGAAATGATAGTTTGTAAAATGATATCCTTGTAAGGCCCAGTGGGCAATAGGATGGATTACCAAGGCAATTAAATTTGAACTGTATTGCAATAGGAATAAAGTTCATTTTCCTTTCTTCATAAATTGAAAATGGCCTTATCGATCAAACGTAATTGAACTTTACTACCTTGATGGTAGATTCATAGTCCCCTGACAAAAAACTTACGAGGATATAGTTGCGCAATGATGATTTAGTAAACCATGTAAGGACATAGGGTACAGAGTTCATAAATATCCTACCTTAATCCTTACCTTAATACCTTTTCACTTTAATCGCTGTGACGATTCTTATATGGCATATAAACATGACATTAAATAGACAAGGTATTAAAGTGTACACATATTTATGAATTCGACTGTGCATTTTACAACGAGCCGCAATAAACAACGTGTACACAGACGGAGTCGCGGGCAACAGCTAATCTTTTTGTCAATCACGTTTATCGTGCACGAAAAATAGAAAAAACTACATAATTTAGAGAAAAAAAAATTAAGGTGCGACGGCACCGCTGCGGTGCGTGTATTACGGTGCGTCAAAAACGGCGCCATGTTGTTACTATGACCCCCGTCCTTTGTTTACGCAACGGCACCGTATTTTACGCAGCGATACGGTCGCACCTTTAAACATAACAATTTAAAATACCCGTTTAAATGAATATCGTTATATACAGGACAAGTGAAGAATCATTTAATCCCCAATTAACATAAAGAGAAAATACTTTCTCAAGGCGCCCAATTGGTAAATCAGGCATCGCAATAAAGGAATAGATCAAGGAGACCCAATACTCGAAAAAAACAAACACCATTTAATTATAATTTCATGTAATAATCAATTTTTTTAAAGTTCCAAATCTTATACAATAAATCGCAGTTTCAAATAAAAACTACAATAGTTACATACGAGTAGTCAGTAAGTTCAGAGTAATTTAAAAACTATATATATATATATATAAAAGAAGGAACTCACTGCCTGATCGATCAACGCATAACCGAAACCGCTGGACCTATATATACTACATTTACTTTAACAAACTAGTATAGGCTTCTCTCACTCGCAGTGTCATACAACTGACAAGGACAAAAGATAGAGGCAGGTAGCCAAGTGGGCGGCAACAAACGATAATCTTCTTAGGACGCGTTCACAATGGTATTTGAAAATAAAAGATTAACGAGACATCAGTCCGTTTCACTAGCCACAGGTCGATAAACAATAAGTCACAAGAAGGGAAACAAACGCGTCCGCACCGTACAGATGTGAGAGCCAAATGATTACCTGCTCCAATGTGAGCGCGGGTTTAGCGGATTCTCATTAGCCAATCACGCGCAGCTGCACTTTTCCAGTACTAGGTCGTTAAAGTGGGATCACCTTCTTTTATAGACAAACTTTTTATAGACACTATCACTTCACAGAAGATATCATCCCCATATCCAAAAATCCCTTCTAAGTCACCCTCAAGATCTTCGTCTTATTTAAGAGCTATGCTGTTTTCGGTGTAGCTCAAAGCAAGCTCTCCATTTTGCTTAATATATCCAAGGATTTACTTTAACGGGTTTACCCTTGATTTATACACAAACATTTCATAGACAATATCACTTCACAGAATTTTCGTTTCATAGAAAACTATTTTCTGCTGAACCTGTGTTGATTTCAGCCATTTCAGGTTATATTAAATATGATTCACGTAGGTTAGGTTAGGTTAGACTTGTACTTGTAACCATCACAAGATAAACTGAAAATTGTGTGAAGTGATATTGTCTATGAAATGTTTGTGTATAAATCAAGGGTAAACCCGTTAAAGTAAATCCTTGGATATATTAAGCAAAATGGAGAGCTTGCTTTGAGCTACACCGAAAACAGCATAGCTCTTAAATAAGACGAAGATCTTGAGGGTGACTTAGAAGGGATTTTTGGATATGGGGATGATATCCAAAATTCCCTTAAGGGGTTAAAATAGGGGGAATAGCAAGAACCTAAATCTACGAGCACGAAGTAAGGGCGTCACCTAATATAATTATAGTTGCTTACAATAATGATAATTATAGTAGTTCAAGTTATAACTAAGTCTTTTGAAGTTCATTTTTACTTTTAGTTAAATGTAATGTAAATGTAATCTTTAGAATAGGGAATATGCATGTTTTTTTTTACATGTTCATCAAAGCTGATTCATGTAACAAACAAGTTAGAAATAACAAAACGCAAGCTTTCAAAACCCGACTGTTGCTAACCAACTTTAAATCGTTATAAATCCTAAATGATCATTCAAAATGAAAAATGATGAAAGAAACCTAATGATTGATTTTTAAATCCCTATTCAATGATACCCCACTAGTCATACTTGGTCGACTTTTTTATTTTATTTGCACAATATGGCGTCTGGTTGCCGCCATATTGAATTTTGATTACTGTCATATCTTCAGTGACACTCACCAGATTAAGACAAATCGATTGACATAAGAATCATCAAAATCGGACAACGGCTTTAGTTTTTATAGTGCCACAAAGATACAAACATACATATACAGGCTGTGAAACACATTACCCTCGTCCTTCAGCAGTCGGGTAAAAACATTTTTGAATAGCTATAAAAATAACCAAGATATATAACCCAATAAAGCTTTGTTCCTATCTCTTTCTAGCAAAACAGAATTTTACATGGAGTTTATATGGCCGAACTGCACGATAACGTCACCGGTGCACTTCGGATCTCTGTCTAATTAGCAGTTTAAAATGCTTGTATCATCCGTATTTCTTGACCGATTTTAATTTTAATTTCATTTTTGTGGAACGCTTTTACGGTATTTTCATATTTTGTTGAGAAATGCGATTAAAAAACCATGCATATTTCCTATCCTCGTAAGGCCCGATGTCCTAAATTTAGGACATCTGTCAAAGTGACTTTTGACTTTAGTTAACTGACATAAGATTCTTTTTCGAACTAACGAAATTTAACGTGGGCCTTACGAGGCTATTATAGTGACCTAATTCACAAATGTTGGATTTCTAGTTAGGTCTCTATAGGAATAAATATATGTCTCAAAGTCGACAGCTGATAATGTTGAATTAGGTCACTATAATTCTCAATGTGCGTCTCATACCATACAGAAGTTTACACTTACTAATGCGTCATTGTTCATCCTTCTTTAAATATGGTCACTAATTATGCCTGCACGGGTACCACAAAGCAATAATGAAATAGTTGTTAATAGTAGTTTATATGGCTGGTGCATAATAAGACTCGCCTTTGGCTCGTTTCATAAAACCACACTCGTGCTTTAATGCCTAAGTATGTATAGCCGCATACATAACTTTATCTACATGCATAAAATAAGTTTTCTATAATGTGTTCAGATATGGCCTGTATTTTTATTAAGTTAGTGTTACTGTTAACTTAACTTGTTTGTAGTACCAAAGCTTAAAACAAACAAACAAATAATAAAAAACAAACTTTATTTATAATGTACAGATATGGCTTGCATTTGCAAGTTAGTGGCACAGTATTACCGATACTTTAATGTTTAGGTACCGACACTTTAATGTAAACATTACGATGCACTATACTTTAATGTAAACATTAAGATGCAATCACAGATACAGGTTTCTTAATATAGGCGATTTGCTTATCGCTTCTGAACATATTAGTTATGATATGGATGTAGATAAAAGTCATTAATGTACTTAGTACAAGAGTCTGTCAAATAAAATAAGTCATCTAATTATTTAAAAAGCAGATTATAGCACTGCCGATCAAAATGAAAATGCAGTATGCGCATATGGACTTCACACTCTTATAATGCCTTTTTCTTTTGGACGGCAGAATAAGTAAACAAATAACTTTCATTCTAAAAACGCCGGAAGCTCCATTGATGTTCCTTGTATGCATTTAACGGGGGCCTATCTACTCGCATATTTTTTTTACGCATAATAATCATTACGCATAAAAATCGATTGTCATAACACCCTTTTAGGCTGACATTGCAAAATTCAATATACGTTTATTGTGTAGATTAGGTTAGGTTCGTTTTTGATTATAATTAAAATAAAACCCTTTCTATTGTACAAACCGTTTTATGACAATCGATTTTAATGCGTAATGATTATTATGCGTAAAAATATGTATGCGAATAGACCCCTACCCGCACATAACATCTTATATATACCATGCATTTCACATCGCTACGCACAGTTTTAGGGCAAGATCACCACAAGCGACTATTATGACAGTGTAATATTTTTTTACATTGCTTTGGGTACAACAGTTTCATAAATAATAGGGGTGGCCGTCTGGTCGCATAACAACTATTATCATAATTTCGATTGTCATAACACATTACGCATAAAGTTGATGCTCATATATTTTTATTGGCATAAATTGTTCCCTGTCATAATTATACGGAGTCATAATTGGTTTAACCATAATGTAGAATGTCATACATTTATTTAGTCATAATATTGATAATTATAACTATTTTTAGTCATACTACTACCAGAAAAGTAGGTAAGGTTAGGACTGCCACTATAATAAAACGAACTTCTGCCAGGAGGTTAGGTTAGAATAGTGACCTTATCGAAAACTAACTGCTGCGTTTTTCAACAATTCAGTCAAAATTGTTATGCCGATTGATAATTGAGCGTAATGTTTTTATGCGCAATAAATGTATGACAATTATTATTTATGTTCTCAAACATTATGATTAAAAAGGTTATGCGCATAAGTGTATGACTATTTACAGTTATGCGTATTGATGAGTATGACGAATCCACATATGCCTATCAAAAATATGACTTCAAACTTTATGCAACCCGACCCCTACCCAGATAATAGCTAGATAAAAGTGACTACGTGCTTAAGTGATTCTAAATTAATTCCCGGATTATTTTTCCACACGAGCTTCGAAGCGTTACTCGTTCGCGTGACTTTGTATATGCTTATTGAAATGACCGCGTTGCGAAAACGTTTTTTTACAAACATCGCAGGAAAAGGGTTTCTCCCCCGTGTGCATCCGCTTATGCCTAACTAAATCAGAAGGATGCGGGAATCGTTTTTCACAAACATCGCATGAATGACGTAGCTCTCTCGGGGGGCTCCGTCGTTTAGGAATTCCCTTATGTGTTTTCCTGTGCTGAATCATATGGACGCGTTGCGTAAACACTTTGTTGCAATCATCGCAGGAAAAGGGTTTCTCCCCCGTGTGCGTCCGCTTATGCCTGACTAAATCAGAAAGATAATGGAATCGTTTTTCACAAACATCGCATGAAAGAGGTGGCTCGCTCGAGGGGCTCAGTCGTTTGGGAATTCGCTTATGTGCTTTCCTGTGCAGAACCATATGGCCGCGTCGCGCAAACACTTTTTTACAAACGTCGCAAGAATAAGGTTTCTCTCCCTTGTGAATCAGCTTATGCTCAACCATTTGTCGACGTAGCGCAAACGCTTCGTTACAAACGTTGCACGAGTAAGGTTTTGCTTCCGTGTGTATCAGAATATGTCGAACTATTTGGTCCCGTAGCGCAAACGATTTGCTACAATAGTCACAATAATAAGGCTTCTTTACCGTATGAGTCAATTTATGCCGAACCATTTGATCAGGATTTGCAAACGCTTTGTTACAAACGTCGCACGCATAAGGTTTCTCTCCCGAGTGAATCTGCATATGCTGAACCATATGTTCGCGTTCCGTAAACGCTGAGTTACAAATATAACAGGGGTAGGGTTTTAATACCTTATGGATTCGCTTATGAGTAATTAAAAATGATAAATGCATAAATCGTATCCCACAAATATCGCATGAGTGTGGTTTTTCTCCAGTGTGAGTAAGCATATGCATTTCTAAACATTTACGAGACGAGACCTCCTTTTTGCAAATCTTGCAAGTAACTGGTCTGAGTTCTTCATGAATTGCCTCATGTTGTTTCAACTCTGCGAGTTGCGCGAAAGTTTTTTTGCAGATTTTGCATAAGAAAGGTTTCTCTTCTTGACAAGTATTTAAAGCTGCGTGACGCGTGTACTGTCTTGCTATTTCCTCACCAACAGTGTCGCCGGGAGCTGGCTCCTGCTCCTGCTTAATAGTGCAACTCGCGGTTTTTCTCACTAACGCTGAAACAAAATGTTTCTATGTAATCTCACCATCATGACAAACGTGCACAGTTTTTATTGAAAAGGCACTATGTCGTACAAATTCGGAAAATAGGCGGTGTACTGATTGCGTGTATCACTGGAACCGTTTCATGGGTTTTTTCTGGCATCAATCTATACACTTGATAAATCTCTACAAATTACAATGTGAAATGTCTAATTAATTAGTAGTCTTAGTAATTATTTATGTTGTTTTTATAAAATTACAGAGTACATCAAAGGAGCAATATTGTTCACCATAAACAAAAAAAAGAGACGAATTAAAACGTGTTATTTATCATAAGCCAGGGAAAAGTGATCGGTATTTAGAGATCAAGATCTTTCTCTAATAGGTATTAACTTTCCTTATCTGCTACGTATTCTAATATGACTCCTTCCAGAGACTGACGAAAGGCGCACCGATAATGCCTTGAAGAGCTATTGGTCATCGTAAGAGTTTCTGTAGAGATCTTTACCATTACTTGGACTTGGACGACCGGGGATGACGTGTATCATTATTATCATGGTCGGGCTGGATCAGAGCTGGTGAACACGTAAAGGCGTTAGAGAAACAAGTAAATGTGAATTGATAAATAATTATGTGTCTCAATTAACGGGCAGCTTTATTCTGTCCCGTCCACACTTACGGTACTCAGACTTGGTATTTAACGGATTCACAAAAGTTTTTTTTTAACGGGCTCTTGAGTAGTTGGATTGGAAATTGTGATGCCCTAAAGGAAGCTTTTACCCAGTAGTGGGACAGAAATATTTCTTCCCCTATACTGCTCTCCTACGGAGAAAAGCCACAAGTCCAATTCATTCATAGAAGCATATTACACTCTCAACGGTTATAATAAGGTTGGAAGTGCAATACAATTCATATAGGAAATTTATTGTTTTGTTATTATAACTATTAGATAGATAAATACCCCCGATATAACGGTGACCCCTACTTTCAGAGCTGATATCTCTTAAACGGCCCACCCAATTTTCATGAAACCTAGCTAAGAACCACCGCTAGAAAACCTGCTTTCAAATAAAAAATAAACCGCATTGACTTGGAAATTTTGAAGCGGACAACTTACACATTACAAACAGTCCAAGTAAAGTAAAAGCTTGTACCAATTTCCAAACGTAGTACGATCCCTAGTCTTTGAAAATATTATTTATGATAATATTTTTTCTTTGGCTGAACGGATCCGTTGATTAAACAATGACCGAGTCAAACCTTTGCGAGGTTATTGTCAATGTTCACAGTTCTGTTGATACTGGCTTTCAGGGGCCCTAACATGGTTGCGTTTATCGCGTGACAAAGTTTAGATAAGGCATCAGTCATCTTCGGACACGTAAATAAGTACGACAGTGACGGATGCTTAATCCACATGTGACACGCGATATAGACGCAACCGTACTAGGCCCACAAGTCTATACAGTTTATAATGAGAAAGGATAAATTCTTCTAAAGCCTTTGACAGAATCTCACATCACGTCTCATTGCTAAAGCTTGAATATGTCGGTATGGATGGTGATTTATACAAACGGGTGAAGTCGTATTTAAGAGATCGCAGTCAGGCAGTAGCAGTCAGAGGATATCGTTCGACTTTTGACCCTTCACACTATTAAACTGCCTTTTTGTTTTGGACGACGGAATAAATAAACAAATAACAAACAGAGATCGGAATAGGTAGAGCTAATTTGCCTAAACTTGATGCATGTTCATTCAATAATGTATTCCCATCTCTCTCACGCATGAATGAATATGCGTCAAGTTTAAGCAAATTAGCTCTGCCTATTCCGATCTCTGCTTATAAACCATGGATTACATCGTTACACAGTTTTAGGTCGCCACAGACAACTGTTATGACAGTGTAATTTACTTTATTTCATTGCCTTACGTTGATTTTAGCACCCGCCTGCCAGAACGATAGACTTGATAGACTATATGAGGTTTCCAGGTAAATCTAAAGTCTAATACTAGTCTAGTAGTATGTGCATAGATTTAGTTTATTTGCATTTAGTACTAAGCAATCATCATGCGACCACTTACAGAGGGTACAACAGTGATATAAATAATAGCGAGATAATTGTGATAATTGCGATTCATAACACATTCCCGGAATATCGTTCCACACGTCGTACAAGCGTTACTCATTCGCGTGATTTTGCATATGCTTATTCATATGACCGCGTTGCGAAAACGTTTTTTTACAAACATCGCAGGAAAAAGGTTTCTCCCCCGTATGCATCCGCTTATGCCTAACTAACGCAGAAGGATGCGGGAATCGTTTTTCACAAACATCGCATGAATGAGGTGGCTCGCTCGAGGGGCTCAGTCGTTTGGGAATTCGCTTATGTGCTTTCCTGTGCTGAACCATATGGACGCGTTGCACAAACAATTTGTTACAAACGTCGCACGAATAGGGTTTCTCTAATGTATGAACCACTGCCTTATGCTGAGCCATATAGTGGGGTTTCGCAAATGCTTTGTCACAAACGTCACACGAATAAGGTTTCTCCACCGTGTGAATCACCTTGTGCTGCACCATATGGACGCGTTGCGCGAACAACTTGTTACAAACGTCGCAAGAATAAGGTTTCTCTCCTTTGTGAATCAGCTTATGCTCAACCATTTGTGGGCGTTGCGCAAACGCTTCGTTACAAACGTTGCACGAGTAAGGTTTCTCTACCGTGTGTGTCAGCATATGTCGAACTATTTGTCCGCGTAGCGCAAACGCTTTGTTACAATAGTCACAAGAATAAGGTTTCTCTATCGTATGAATCAGTTTATGCCGAACCATTTGATCGCGTTTTGCAAACGCTTTGTTACAAACGTCGCACGAATAAGGTTTCTCTCCCGAGTGAATCAGCATATGCTGAACCATATGTTCGCGTTCCGTAAACGCTGAGTTGCAAAAATCGCAGGAGTAGGGTTTTAATACCTTATGGATTCGCTTATGAGTAATTAAAGAGGATAAATGCATAAATCGTATCCCACAAATATCGCATGAGTGTGGTTTTTCTCCAGTGTGAGTAAGCATATGCACGACCAAACATTTACGAGACGAGACCTCTTTTTTGCAAATCTCGCAAGTAAATGGTCTGACTTCTTCATGAACTGCCTCATGTTGTTTCAACTCTGCGAGTTGCGCGAAAGTTTTTTTGCAGATCTCGCACGAGAAAGCTTTCTCTTCCTGACTAGTATTTAAAGCTGCGTGACGCGTGTACTGTCTTGCTATTTCCTCACCAACAGTGTCGCCGGGAGCTGGCACCTGCTCCTGCTTAATAGTGCAACTCGCGGTTTTTCTCACTAACGCTGAAACAAAATGTTTCTATGTAATCTCACCATCATGACAAACGTGCACAGTTTTTATTGAATGGCACCATGTCATACAAATTCGGAAAAAAGTCGGTGCACTGAATCACACGAACCATTTCATGAGATTTTTCTGGCATCAATCTACACACATTCTAATAAAAATAGTAAAAAAATCAAGGGCCGCTACCTTCATCTAAAAAGTGTCAAGAGACGAATTAGGACGTGGTTTATAAACGAGGGAAAACGGTCAGCGGGAATTAGATATCATGATCTTTCTCTAATAAGTATTCACTTCTTTCCATCTTATACACGTAGTCTTATAGCAACAGTCTCTTTCCAGGCCAGACAGGACAAAGATCTCGCGAGACGAGACGCACCGATAATACCTCGAGTCTATGAAGAGATATCTACCATTTCGTCTGAAGGGGAAATTAATGGGCAGTGAATCCTGTTTGTCCTCACTTACGGTGCACAAAGTCGGTCTTTAACGAATTCTCAAAACTTCGAGAGAGGTTTTCCAAGGTCTAATGGAGCGTAGTGACTTTGGTCATAACACTTGAATCATATTGTCTGCCATAATATTTTTTAGTCATAGAAAGTGTTTTAGGTCATAACTATCGCAAGTCCAAACGCATTTTATAAAGAAAATGTTACTTATTCAGAATTTTTACCCATCAAACATATTCTAACCTAGCCGTCAAGATATTTAAGAATTTTAGGTTTCCGGTTCCAGCGATATAAAAATAATGACACTCAAAAATTATGTAAGCACAGACATTATGACCAAAAATAACAAAAATAAATATGGCAAACAACGAACCTTTGAGACCTTTGAGAGTTTATAAATAATGTCATAGTGATATGGATAATGGCATTGAAGTTTATGTAGTTTAAACTGATTATTCTAAAGCCTTTGACAGAATTTCACATCACGTCTTACTCCTGAAGCTTGATTCGGTCGGTATGCATACTATGTATGAGGGTCAAGTAATATTTAAATTTAAATCTGATTCTCCTAGTGATCTTTCCATACTACTGTTTGATATTTATTTTCAGTTCATTGGCGACAATAAACGATCACAGAACAATATAATATTATGTATGTAGTAGCTTTCTTTTACTTCGAATTCGGGAAAAACTGCTTACATTTAAAATGTTATTATACAACCTAAATATAGGTGGTAAATCAGTTCGGTTAACCGATTTGCTTTCCCTCGAGGCAAGGAAAGCAGCATCTTTGAATTTATAAGGTATTAATGGTAATTGTTGCGAATAATTATTTATTCATGATGCAACGGGATAATGAAACGGGTTCTAACCGCGCTCTGAATATTTGGTCCCGTTTAACCAGTTTATTAACTTAAATATCATGAATAATAACTGCGATAGTTTCAAGGAGGTATTTGTTACCCGTGATTGTAACAAATTTCACTATTATCCTAAGTCGTTTTAGATTTAAACGACTGGGTCAAAGAGACGAAACTACGTACAGATGGACATGGTGAAACTACTTTATCTCCTACGTTTGTCTGTGAAGAATCATTTCACCTTCTTTAATTTAGCGAGCATCAAGTTGTGATTCGATGCTTGCTTCACTGTCCTCAGTCAGGAGAGTGAATTGATAAAGACATGGGAGAAATAGACTTCAATAGTTCAAGGAGACTTTAATTATTGAGGAAACAAAAAACAATTTGATTATTCAAGAATAAATGTAATAATCCAGCAAGAGTAGAACAATAGTGAGTTAAATTACGTCGAGATAATTATGAATTATATGCTATAAATTCTTCATACACTTCCACAATATTGTTCAATACGTCGCACAAGTAGGGTTACTTTCTCGCGTGATTTTGCATATGCTTTATAGTTTGTGCGCGTTGCGTAAACGTTTTTTTACAGATGTCGCAGGAAAAGGGTTTCTCCCCCGTGTGCACTCGCTTATGATTAACTAACGTGGAATGATGAGCAAAGCGTTTCCCACAAACATCGCATGAGTGAGGTCTTTCTCCGGTGTGAGTCAGCATATGCTGATTTACGTTGGAACTACACGAGAACTTTTTTTGACAAATTTCGCAAGAATAGGGTTTGAGAGGTTCGGCTCCCTCGTGAACTATCAGCTTATGTTGAACCACATCTTTGCGTCGCGCATATGATTTGTTACACACGTCACACGAGAAGCGTTTCTTGCCCGTGTGCACAAGCATATGCTGAGTCAAATGTCCGCGTTGCACGTAGGCTTTGTTACAAATATCGCACACGAATCGTCTTTCTCCCGTGTGAAGTAGCATATGTTTATTTAAATGTCCGAGTTGCATAAACGCTTTGTTACAAATTTCGCAAGTGAAGCGTCTTTCTCCCGAGTGGATGTGAACTAGCTTGTGTGAAATCAAAGATGTGCGGGCCTTGTACACTCTGTCACAGAGATCGCACGGGTAGCTTTTATCTCGAATTTGAACTTGCGTATGTGCTTGCTTGTGTGTGTTCATGTGTGAGCGTTGCGAAAACGTTTTATTACAAACGTCGCACGAATAAGGTTTCTCTCCCGTGTGGATTAGCTTATGCTGCACCATATGTCCGCGTTGCGTAAACGCTTTATTACACACATCGCAGGAGTACGGTTTCACTCCCGTATGCACTCTCTTATGAGTATTTAAAGAGGAATTATGCATAAATCGTTTTCCACAAACATCGCATGCGTGTGGTCTTTCTCCGGTGTGCATTAGCATATGCTGGACTAAATATGTACGAGTCGAGACCTTCTTTTCGCAAATGTCGCAAGCATATGGTGTGACTCCTTCATGAACTGTCAGCTCATGTTGTTCCAAATCTGCACGTCGTGCGAATGTTTTTTTGCACGTCTCGCACGAGAAAGGTTTCTCTTCCTCATATTTCTTTAAAGCTGCGGAACGCGTATACTGTCTTACTATTTCCTCACCAACAGTGTCGCCGGGTGCTGGCACCTGCTCCTGCTTATTAGAGCAACTCGCGGTTTGATTCAGTATCGCTGAAACAAAATGTTTCTATGTAATCTCACCATCTTGAGAAACCGGCACAGTTTTAATTTTATCTGCAGTTTATCAAGGGACCGTGTTAGACAAATCCGAAAGAAAAATTTGGCGCACAAATTTTGTGTATCACACGAATCAATTTATCTTAGTGCTATGTTTTATACATTACTAAAAGGTGGTTACTAAACTTCTAGAGCTTCTTTCTTCTTCTAAACCGAAATGAGTAAAAAAATAAAGGTCACTCTTAACCTTTTGAACTTCAAAGACGGTACTGACATCACCGTCGGCCACAGCCGTTCCAAGTTCAAGATTAAAAGAGACTTCGTTTCGTATCAATTAGGTTGTAATTTGCATAGCAAACATGTCTGGCGTTTGAGTGACATATTTTGTAATTAACTTAAGGCATTCAAATGGTGAAATTTGTAAGGAAAACGTGACGAGATAAATTTTAAGGGATGTTCAACAGTTTTTTAATTTAACAGAAGCGTACCAAACTATAAATCGCGTAGAAAACGACCTCGTTCCGTTCGCAACGCCGAATCGAGCCGAGTCGAGCCAAGCGACGTCGTTTTCGCTCTGTCGTTATTGCATGGACATAAAACTTTTTCTTACCGGCTTAAGCCGATTCCGCGTCGATAGATCTGAAGAGACCCTTAGCTAGGATTCGAACCTTTTTTTTCTATTTAATATAGTTTAATTTTTCGTAAGAGACTTTTTTGTTAAATAAAAAAAAACTTTAGATTAAAATGGCGCGTTGTACTCATGCTAATTTCAACGAACTTGAAAAACATGAGTGTAGTTTTTTAATAAACAACGATAGATGGCGTCAGCATACCCACCGAGTGTGAAAAAGCAAGCGATCACTAATTTCGGGGATCTTAAGTAGGGTCTTGGTGGCATAATTGGTAATGCACCTGCATTGGCCCAGATAGCCAGAGGAAATGTAGGTTCGAATCCTACTTATGACCGACGAATTTTTTTCGTTTTAATATAGTTCGGATGCTCAACAGTTCGAGCTTGAGATTTGCCAACGTGCAATGGATGATCGTAGTATCTTGGCCATTCAATTGCAAGAAAATGATAAAACGCTTCAGCACACGTATGGCCGTATATAAGTTAGGAGAGTGAGTTTAAAAGCCGAAATTTAGGTGAGTGGGAACAACACTTTCCCAAAGCGCCTGGTTGGGAAAGAAGGCATGGCATGGGGAAAAAGAAAATAGTTCAAAACAGAAATAATATTTGAAGAAACCAAACACCATTTGAATATTTTAATATTTTAATAATTATCCACCAAGTACAATAATGAGATCATTATGACTTATACGCTACAACGATTATTTATGTACTTTCGCAATATTGTTCAATACGTCGCTGGACAAGGGTTATTTTCCCGCGTGATTTTGCATCTGCTTAATCGTTTGCGCGCGTTGCGTGTGAATTCGCTTATGATTAACTAACGTTGAATGATGCGTGAACCGTTTCCCTCAAACATCGCATGAGGGAGGTCTTTTTCAGGTGAGATTAAGCATATGCTGATTTAATTTTGAACTACACGAGAACGTTTCGTCACTCATCTCTCAAGTATAGGGTTGGAGAAGTTCGGCTTTCTTATGAACATCCAGCTTATGTTGAACCATATCTTTGCGTCTCGCATTTTGTTACAAACGTCACACGAGAAGCGTTTCTTGCCCGTATGCACTAGCATATGGTGAGTCAAATGTCCGCGTTGCACGTAGGCTTTGTTACAATATCGCACGCAAATCGTCTTTCTCCCGTGTGCGTTAGCATATGCTGAGTCAAATGTCCGCGTAGCACGTAGGCTTTGTTACAAATATCGCACGCAAATCGTCTTACTCCCGCGTGAAGTAGCATATGTTTATTTTTTTGTCCGAGTTGCGTAAACGTCTTGTTACAAATTTCGCAACAGAAGCGTCTTTCTCCCGAGTGAATGTCTAGCTTGTGCGAATTCAAAGATGAGCGGGCCTTGTACACTCTGTCGCAGAGATCACACGGGTAGCTTTTATCTCGATTTTGAACTTGCGTATGTGCTTCCTTGTGTGTGTTCAAATGTGAGCGTTGCGAAAACGTTTTGTTACAAACGTCGCACGAATAAGGTTTCTCTCCCGTGTGAGTCAGCTTATGCTGAACCATATGTCCGCTTTGCGTAAACCCTTTGCTACAAATATCGCAAGTGAACGGTTTAATTCCCGTATGCAGTCGCTTATGAGTTTTTAAAGAGGATTTATGCACAAATCGTTTTTCACAAACATCGCATGCGTATGGTCTTTCCCTGTGCGTAACCATGTGCTCGTCTAATTTTGTACGAGTCGGGGCCTTCATTTCGCAAAAATTGCAAGCGTATGGTGTGACTCCTTCATGAACTGTCAGCTCATGTTGTTCCAAATCTGCAAGTCGCGCAAATGTGTTTTGGCACGTCTCACACGAGAAAGGTTTCTCTTCCTCATATGTGTTTAAAACTGGGGTAAGCTTGTACCGTTTTACTATGTGCCCAGCAACACCACCAACAATCCAACCAACAGAGTATCCGGGTGCTGGCACCTGCTCCTGGTTATTAGTGGAACTCGCGGTTTGATTCAGTATAGCTGAAACAAAATATTTCTATGTAATCTTACCATCGTGATGCATAGTTTTAATTTAATCTGCAGTTTTTCATATAAAATCTAAAGAAAAATGTGGTGCATAAACTGTGTGTATTACACAAATCATTCCATGAGATTTACTGGCAACAATTTCTCGCGCTTCGCTTCGCACGAGAAAGATTTATCTTCCTCTTATTTATTTAAAGCTGCGGAAAGCGTGTACTGTGTTACTATTTCCTCACCAACATCACCGGCATCACCAACATTCCAACCAACATTTTCGCCGGGAGCTGGCACCTGCTCTTGCTTTATAGTGCAACTTGCGTTTTGATTCAGTATAGCTGAAACAAAATGTTTCTATGTAATCATACCATCGTGATAAACATGCATAGTTTTTATTTAATCTGCAGTTTATCAGGCAGTTTGTCATACAAAATCGAAAGAAAAATGTATTGTATAAAGTGTAGTGTATCACACATTATTCTATGAGATTTTCTGGCATCAATTTACCTGAATGCAATGTTTCATTCTGAGTATACACATTTAAAGTTGTTCCTAAAACATTTACGAAATTGAAAAAGCATGAGTAAAAAATAAAGGGGAGCCACTCGATCTCAATATTGGTACTGAGTGGCGACTCTTAAGCACATTTGTAAGAATAACGTGACGAAAAATAAATTTTGACTGATTCTGAACAGTTCGAGCTTGAGGTTTGCCGACGTGCAATGGATGGTAGTATCTTGGCCACTTAATTGCAAGAACGGATCCGGAACGAGTGTTATTGTCGCGTAGTCCGTCATAATAATTGGGCTCGTCACGACTGGCGCGTTAAGCCTAGTTAACCCACCCCTGGCAACATTAGCCAAGTTAAGACGTAAACAAAGAGCTTATCGTATTTTAATTACTAAAATCATAATAAAGGATGATTTCCACTAAACGGCTCGCATCGCATCGGATCGGAAAGGATACGTACGGATGCGTCGACAGCCGATCGAGTCCGGCAGCATCTCGACGTAACAGCCGATCGCGGTCGAAAGGTTGTCGACGCTCACGATCGGCACCGTACGGTTGCTTGCGAACGTATCCGCACCCAGTCAAATAGTTTCGTTCCTACCACGCCCGGTCACGGCCGAAAGGTTCCGATCGCACACAACGACAAGCAAAAGGGGTCGATCGCAAGCGAACGGAGCTGATCGCAAGCGAAGGGAGCCGATCGCAAGCGAACGGAGCCGTACGCGTGTCGCAGCATACTTTCGGTGACGTTCACATGTCGTGGAAGACGGCGGCAGTCAAGCTGTTGTGCGCAGCTTGGTAAAAACAGTACATACATGATTCAGTATCGTTTAAAAACCATAAAATTCTTTCCGATCCGATCCATTGCGGGCCGTTTGGTGGAAATAGTACTTAAGTGATATTTAAAGACCTATTTTATAAGTCGACGATGAGAAGTGTGCATACCTTGAAAGGGGTTTGGGTATAAGTGTTGTCATTTGTAAAAGTCATACATTTTGAAGGATTAAGAGAATTATTCAAAATAACCGTATTTTGTTATGTAATGTGCTCTTAAGTGCATCGGAGCCGAGATATTTAAATATTCATAGCTGGGCGTACTTTTAGTACCAAAAACTGAATACTTAAATCTTTAATATCTCCGCTCCGATATTATTTAACGCCATAAATTATATATATCTATGTGTATTTAGAGGTCCTCTAAATAACTATGTAAAAATCATACGTGGTCGCTGAAAAAAATGCGTCAATTTTCTTAATACAAACTAACCCAATGCCTATGGCACGGAATATGCTGTTAATTGTGCTGAACTGCAACATTCCTTTAACTCAGTGAGGAATACTTTTAACCGTTTTCGTTTAAAATTGCACTTGTTTACCTAAATTATCCGTTATTATTTTTAACCTAAAACGGTGCTTTGAAACATCGAACAGCTGAGTCAAGTTCCATATCTAAATATGGAACTTGACAGCCGGTGCAAGCGCAATAGCGGAAACTCAAGTGTTGCAAGTTTAAAACTGCGTTCAGTGATTAGCTAAGTCATTCCTAAGCCTGTAAGTAATGAACGAGTAGTGATTGCGCTGATTAGCGAGATTACGCCATCTGTTGGCACGCAAAGAGTGTAAAAATGTTCATGGAATTTGCCATAATTATTAATACATGACGTGTTAAACAAAATACAAAAATCAACTTTGTACTTTTTTAAGGATTTAATATTTTAAACAGAGGTTCAAACTTGGTCCAGATTTCACTCCGCATACGTTAATACTTATTACGATACTACAAAGACAACAGCGAAACTTAATGATTCATTGTCATCACATTCCATTACATTGTCATTTTTTGAAATTTCTACACTGTCATAATCAGCTCTATCAGAGTTACCTCACACCATTTTGATGTTGGATCTTCCTTGCGTTTCATAAAATAGATTATATATATATATATATATATTATACAATTTGTTTGGCTTGACGCCTAATAACTCTGCCTATCGGCGGACTCTGCGTAGCAATCGTGTGTTTTGTTATGTGCGGCCGCACTTATGTATACAAGTTACCGCCAACAGCGACGGCGGCCGACAGATGCTATCAGTCGCACACTTCATGCCGCCGCCGCTGTCGCCCGTCCCCCGTCGCCCGCGGACCATTGGCGTGTCATGAACGAATTTGCCAAGCTATAAATGTATGCCAAAAACGAATCACTTGTAATGATCGTCGTAACAAACTGCGTCAAAGTACATAGTGGCCATGCAAATATTTTTTTACTTAAAGGCAATGTTTCTGATCGTACCCTTTAATTTATACTATTCGTTAATGATTCGTTCAATAATTAAGATAACTGAATTGTTGACATATTCAGGTCCTCACTGATTTTTTCCTTTGTTTTCACTTCGTTACGATAATTTCCAGTCACCTTCCCATTTGTGGTGGCCAAACCCAAAGGAAGTTTTTGCCCAATAGCGGGACAGAAATAATTATGGCTTCTTTACTTAATGGTAAATTCATTGTTTGGTTTAGAAACAATAGGGAATATGCACGTTCTTTTTACAGGCTTCAATAAAAGCTGATTCATGTAAGAAACAGGTGAGAAAAAACATTTCTTGAATAGCTATAAAAATAACCAAGATATAAGCCAACGTGGAGTTTATATGGCCGAACTGCACAATGACGTCACCGGTGCACGTCAGATCTCTGTCTAATTAGCAGGTTAAAATGTTTGTATCATCCGTATTTCTTGACCGATTTTAATTTTAATTTCACTTTTGGTGATCTCTATTACGGTATTTTCATATTTTTTGAGAAATGCTATTTAAACGATCCATGTATATTCCCTATTGAAAAATAAAGAATTTCTTATAGCGCCAGTAGAAATACAAACTCTGTAAAAAAATCTGTCTACCTATTACGGTTCATGAGATGACAGACAGACAGACGGACAGGAGGGTGTTCCCTTGTTTCACCGACTCGTACAATGTATCACTTCGAGGAATTTTCGTTTCATACGAAGATATTTTCTGCTGAACCTGTGTTGATTTCAGGTTATCTTGAATGAAATATGATTCACGTAGGTTAGGTTAGGTTAAACTTGTAACCTACACAAAACAACCTGAATTCAACACGGCCTACGAGTTCAGCAGAAAATAGCTTTCTATGCGAAAATTCTGCGCAGTGATACGTGCTATAAAATGTCTGTCGGTGAAACAAAGGTAAACTACAGCGGAGGCTTAGCAAAGGGACCCTGCGAAGTATTTAGTATCGGTCTTTTTGGGACCTTGAAGATTGTCCTTCCTTTAACAATATAAATAGGGAGTATTTGCATGTAATCTTTAATTAAACAAACCTAATTATACAAGTTAAACGTATTTAAATTACCTTGATGTAAGGGAAGTAGCCTCATTTTGTATAGGTATTATCTTACCTGTGATGTTACTAGCGACTGGGATATAAGGACGAATGGACGTAGATGGTCACGGCGGAACTACTTGGTTTGACTACGGAATGTTCAAATATCCGTATCGTTTATGCTTGTCTGTTAAAATTATTTACAAATCAGGAGAGACTCTGAAGGCAAAAAATAGATGAGAATGGGAACAATACTTTCCCAAAGCGCCTGCTTGGGAAAGCAGGCATAGATGAAAGTAAAGCAGTTCAAGCAGATTCAATCTTTCAAGAAACAAAACACAATTTGAATATTTTAATAGTAGTGTAATAATCCAGCAAGAAAAGTACAATAATAAATAATGGTGAGATAATTGTGACTTTTACGCTAAAACTATTATTAATGTACTTTCGCAATATGGCGCTAAACAAGCGTTGACAAACATCGAGATAGTTGTGAATTATATGCTAAAACGATTCTTCATATACTTCCGCAATACAGTTTAAAACGTCGTACAATTAGAGCTACTTTCTAGCGTGATTTTGCATATGCTTAATCGTTTGTGCGCGTTGCGTAAACGATTTGTTACAAATGTCGCACGTAAAGGGTTTCTCCCCCGTGTGCACTCGCTTATGATTAACTAACGTGGAATGATGCGTGAACCGTTTCCCACAAACATCGCATGTGTGAGGCCTTTCTCCCGTGTGAGTAAGCATATGCTGAGTTAGATGTGAACGAGTCGAGCACTTTTTTTTACATATCTCGCAAGAAAAGGGTTTGACAGGTTTGGCTCCCTCATGAACTATCAGCTTATGTTGAATCATAGTTTTGTAGAGCACAAATGATTTGTCACAAACGTCACACGAGAAGAATTTATCGCGCGTGTGCACTAGCATATGCTGAGTCAAATATGCACGGTGCAAAAATGTTTTGTTGCAAATATCGCACGCGAAACTTTTTTCCTTCGTGTGAACTAACATATGTCTCTTTTTATGTCCGAGTTGCATAAACGCTTTGTTACAAATTTCGCAACGGAAGCGTCTTTCTCCAGCGTTCATATGAACTAGCTTGTGCGAAAACAAAGACGTGCGGGCCGTGTACACTCTGTCACAGAGATCGCACGGGTATTTTTTATCTCCTTGATTTTGCTTATGTGTCCGATCGTGTGTTTGCTTGTGTCTAGTCAGTTGTGAGCGATGCGCAAACGCTTTGTTACAAACGTCGCATGAATGCGGTTTCTCTCCAGTGTGAACGAACATATGCTGAACCAAATATCCTTTATGCGCAAAAGCTTTGTTGCAAGTATCGCAGGTGTAGGGTTTCTCTCCCGTATGAACTTTCTTATGAGTGTTTAAAGAGGAAATATACATAAATCGTTTTTCACAAATTTCGCATTCGTATGGTCTTTCTCCGACATGCGTTAGCAAATGCTGAGCTAAATATTCACGAGTCCAGGCCTTTACGTGACACATCGGGCAGGTGTATGGTGTGACTCCTGAATGAACGGTCAGCCCATGTTGTTCCAAATCAAGGAGTCGCGCGAATGTTTTTTTGCAAAACTCACAAGAGAAAGTTTCCCCTTGCTCATCGCTGTTTAAAGGTGCAGAAGCCATGTTCTGTCTTACTATTTCCTCACCAACAGTGTCACGTGCTGGCTCTTGCTTATTAGTGCAACTCGCGGTTTGATTCAGTAACGCTGAAACAAAATGTTTCTATGTAATTTTACCATCAGGACAAACAAGCATAGTTTTAATTGAATCTGCAGTTTATAATGGCACCGGGTCATACACATCCGGGAGGAAAATGCGTTGCATAAAAAATGACCGGTAAATTCTGAAGTAAAAGTTTCGAAATGTTTTACTAAACATTCAGAATTAAAATAAATATACAACCAAAGAGTTAAACAACCAACCCCTATTGAGTGGCACCTCTCATATACTTTTGTAAAGAAAAAGTAACAAGAGAGAAATTGAGACTCTCATGAAGTAAGTAGTTCATCTAAAATCAAAAATACATCGCGCGGCTTGCTTGTGTGCGTTTGGTCGCGTATCGAGCGAGCCTTAAATAAAGGCATCGACTCATAACTGTCGTCAGCGACACGCAACCATAACGTAAAATATTTATTGCTCCGTATTTGGGTGTCTTATAAATGATTCTGAAAATCAGAAGCTATGATTTTGTAAGATATTTCTAGGATTTTTTTCTTATAATACCAACGCAGGTACTATGGCGATCGTTAATTTGTGACCCATTTCCAGATAAATAGGCTTGAAGTCGTCAATGTCATTAGAGATGCCAAATCATTTGCAACTCATAGGAGACAACCTTATTGTTGTAGAATGTCAGAATGACTTTGGGCCTAAGGTGGGTCCCAAATTTAAGTTCGTGACTGTTCATAACAATAAATGAATATTACATAACTGCGCTAAACTCCTGGCCCGTGCTACAAAACTTTACAAGTCGACGTGTCGACGACATTGACATTTTTTCTACAGCAAATCTTCAAAAATATCTCTATTTTTATGGTATGGAGAAGGCCACCTGTTTATCATAAGGTTGTAACTTGTAATATAAGTGGAAGTCTCTTTTTAATACTTATTGTTGGAAAGAGATTTCCGCTCGTAATACAAGTTACAAGCGTTTGATAAACGGGCCCCTGATGGTAAGTGGGATTTGTACACTTGTAAAGTTTTGTGGAATCGAGACCTAGTCTACCGGAGTCTAAATAGGGTATCCTATCGCAAACGCTAAAAACGTTTACCAGCTGTTTCATTTGCCATAATTTTCATTTTATTCTGAACCCAATAACTTTTCAAAATGTTTCATTAGATATACTTACAGAACCTGTAGGTTAGGTTAGGTTTATTTTATAACAATTCAGGAAAGTTAAACGGTTTCAGAGAAAAATTACTTTCGGACAAATGAAAATTATGGCAAATGAAACAGCTGGCAAACGTTTTTTAGTGTTTCAGATAGGTAACCTCTAGATAGGGAATTAAGGCTACCTAAATGAAAATTTTGCCCAGTATTGGGACAGATATAGTTTTAAATTCATTAATCGGTAAAAAGGTTTGCATACCTTAATGCAGGGGTTTAAATTGTTTTTCTACAATTTTAATACTAAACACGGGACATAGCGAAAGTACTTGATTTTGTCTATGGAATTGTACAAATATCCGTATGTTTAATGCTTGCCTGTTAAGAATAATTTCACGTTCTTGACATTAAGCGTCTAGTCGTAACTTATCAGAATAAGAATGATACTTTACCAAAGTGCCTAGTTGATAAAGGAGGTACGTGGGAAACAAAATAGATCAAGGAGATTCATCTTTTTAGAAACAAAACAACTTTTGATTATTTTAAAACTAATGTAATAATAAAGAAATAGTACAACAATACTGCCCTACTAAGCATAATGGCGATATCTCAGACAAAACATCTGTAGGAATTGCAACCTAGTTACAAACAGAAGAGAGTTGAATCTGCTTTGGCTATTTTATTTAGTTATTGCATTTTTGCTTAGGAGGGCAGAATAGTGATCTAATCTAAATAACGGGGAGATAATTGTGAATTATATGCTATAACGATTATTCATACACTTCCGCAATATTTTTCAGTACGTCGCACAATTAGAACTACTTACTAGCGTGATTTTGCATATGCTTTATAGTTTGTGCGCGTTGCGTAAACGATTTGTTGCAGATATCACAGGAAAAGGGTTTCTCCCCGGTGTGCATTCGCTTATGATTAACTAACGTGGAATGATGCGTGAACCGCTTCCCACAAACATCGCATGAGTGAGGTCTTTCTCCTGTGTGAGTAAGCATATGCTGAGTTAGATGTGAACGAGTCGAGAACTTTTTTTTACAAATCTCACAAGAATAGGGTTTGAGAGGTTTGGCTCCCTCGTGAACTATCAGCTTATGTTGAACAACATCTGTGCGTCTCGCATATGATTTGTTACAAATGTCACACGAGAAGCGTTTCTTGCCCGTGTGCACTAGAATATGCTGAGTCAAATGTCCGCGTTGCAAAAACGCTCTCTTACAGATATCGCAATTTGCAATTTGCGATACGGGAGAAAAACGTTACGTTTGCGATTCGCAAACGTAACGTTTTTCTCCCGTGTGAATAAGCATATGCTTAATTTTGTGTCCGAGTTGCATAAACGCTTTGTTACAAATTTCGCAAGTGAAGCGTCTTTCTCCCGAGTGGATGTGTACAAGCTTGTGCGAGGTCAAAGATGTGCGGGCCTTGAACACTCTGTCACAAAGATCGCACGAATAGACTTTAGCTCGAGTGTGAACTTGCTTATGCTCATTCATATTTGAGCGTGTCGTAAACGCTTTGTTAAAAACGTTACACGAATAAGGTTTCTCTCCTGTGTGAATTAGCTTATGCTGCACCATATGTCCGCGTTGCGTAAACGCTTTTTTACAAACTTCGCAGGAGTACGGTTTCACTCCTGTATGCACTCGTTTATGAGTAGTTAAAGAGGAATTATGCATAAATTGTTTCCCACAAACATCGCATGAGTATGGTCTATCTCGGGTATGCATCAGCATATGCTGAGCTAAATATGTACGAGTCGAGACCTTCTTTCCACAAATGTCGCAAGTATACGGTTTTACTCCTTCATGAACTGTCAACTCATGTTGTTCTAAATCTGCACGTTGCGCGTATGATTTTTTGCAAGTCACACACGAGAAAGGTTTCGTTTCCTCATAATTGGTCGCAGCTGCGCGAAGCGTGTACTGTCTCAATATTTCCTCACCAACAGTGTCGCCGGGTGCTGGTACCAGTGGCACCTGCTCCTGCTTATTAGAGCAACTCGCGGTTTGATTCAGTGTCGCTGAAACAAAATGTTTCAATGTAATCTCACCATCATTGACAAACATGCACAATAGTTTTTTAATCTGCAGTTTATCGAGCGACTGTGCGATAGAAATGCGGATGAAAAAGGCGGTGCACTGTTTGTATGTGTGAATTACACGAAACATTTCATGAGGTTATCACGCATCAATCGATTTTTTATTGATTACTAGCAGTCCACTAAATTTCTAAAGAGTGCTCTTAAAGTATGCTTTGTCCTTATCTATTTCATTTATTTATTGTTGTCACATTATGGCACGTACAATTTAGACAGGTGTTGTTGTCTTAAACTAGTCAGCTCCACGTGGACACCCTGCAAGGGCACCCCAACATATACTTATAAGTCTAAAATACCTAACTAACTGTAAACAATTATTTCTAAAATTAAATAATAAAAATAAAAAATACAAATACAAATGTCATCATGCTAACAATACCTACTTAAGATACTAATGGGCTATTTATTAAAAAGATTATTACATTATAGAAATTAAATTAACACATATAAATCACGATAAAATAAAAACACAATGTCGAAAAAAAAATATATATATAAGATAAAAATATGTCAAGAACCCATCCAGTAATAATTTTAAAAGAAATCAATATCTCTTAGATCTATCATAATCACATTTGACTTTGACATTAAGTGTCAAAGTATACTTTAACTAAAATAGGTTTGTCTGTTTATGAGTAATATTTAAATAAATAATATAATATATATATATATATTTCCTCGTGTGGTTGCCGAGTTAGAATAGTGCCACTCCATGTCTTCCCGTGGATGTCGTAAGAGACGACTAAGGGAATAAAGGCTTGTAGTACTGTTAGGCGATGGGCTTGCAACCTGTCACTAATACGCTGGTAAAGATCTTAGCCTAATTGTGCAAATTGTGGTTATAGAATTATCAACAAGTTTTTAGAGATGTTTGTAATTCTGTAGCTCTGCCTACCCCACTCTGGGAACGAAGGCGTGAGATTATGTATGTATGTATATATATTGTATCTATGTTGTTAAGAGAGAAATTCAGACAAAAGCTGCATTAATATTGTTACTTTTAGGGCTTCCATTCCGTAATTACGTAATTTCGCAATTCCGTAATTACGTAAATACGTATCTTTCCTTGTTTATTGGAAAAACTGACGAAAATAGATTCAATTTTATTCTAAAATACATTAACCGTACCGTACCGGTTATTCCCCGCCCCGTGTATTATAGTTTGGCTCAGATAGTTAGCATACCTACTACAACACGACTCGTATTTAATGAAAATATTTTTTGTCTAATAAACAATAGAGTTCAATGTCATCTCAAGAAATATTTTAAGGGCAACTCCCGAATATTAGGATACCTTGGTAATTGGCATGGCATGTATTGTTTTATTTTCAAGGTGAATGGTGTTGTTGTAAATGAATTATTGATTTATCTGTGAATCCTGGACGCGTAACAACTTTTATAAAATTCAATTTTTAATTTAAATTAATAATTATTGGCAACTGATATTTTTCTTTAAAATTCCAGATAAATTACGTAATTAAGTATTTTAAATAAATAAATTCGTAACTGGTTACGTAATTTAAATGTCCGTAATTTTGGATGCCCTAGTTACTTTGCACTTGGTGTTCACTATTTTAGAACGCGCCCGCAGCGTTCGTCATAAGAAAATGATGGAATGACGGAAGATTGACAGCTTATAGTCATAAACCTTCTAGATTTAGGTACTTTATGAAATGGTGACCCTATAAGTAGATGATACTGTCCGTTCCAATAATACAGAGCCAGAGAGCCAGAGTCTAAGTTGATTTTACGCTTTTTATATCAATCAATCAATCAATCAATCATTTATTTGCGAAAATACAGTCTTTAAATAGGTCTTACATTTTAATTTGTACATTGTATTCACCAAAGCGTAGGTATGCAAATTTTTATAATAACCCAAATGAGTTTTGCCATTACATTAACATATTTTTATACTAGATTACTACATTTTATTAATAATTATATTTCAATTCTATTTACATGTCAAAAACTCATTTACAGTGTAAAAACAGTGTTTCAGAAGCCACTTGGTCAGATAGTGTTTAAAAGTATTGTTAGGATGCCGTTTAATGTCATCAGGTAAATTATTAAAAATAACTATACACATATTGTATGCGTTTCTTTTGTATATGTCCTTGTGTACAGGGGGCTTGTACAACTGATTCATGATTTTGGGCCTTGTCTGCCTCTGGATAGCCTCACTGCGCTTTTTGAAATACTTGGGGTTTGTTTTGATAAAAATGCACACCTCCCTGATGTACATACAAGCTAAAGGCAATAAATCTAATTGTTTAAATAATGGTTTGCAGCTGTCAACCGACCAAGCATTACAAATAACGCGAACACATTTTTTTTTGTATGCGGAAGACTCTGCCAACATCCACCGTGTTACCCCATAGCAGCAGTCCATAACCTAATACCGATGAAACATACCCGTGGTATGCTGTTAAAGCTGATATACGAGAAACGCACGGGAAAGGACCTGGGCTCTGGCGGCCTACTCAAGATGCATAACGCAAAGTTAAAGCTTGTCCCAGAAAAAAATAGGCTTATTTTTTTATTTAAATTGTAGATGAGGCTAAAATCTAAAATTACTTTTTAATGTCGCTTAGTGAGATCCAGACTGTTTATAACATCGGGTGTCCTTCGCATTGTCTAAAACTGTATGTGCTAAAAAATTTGGTCGAAAATGTTTGGCATAATATTTAATGGCATACTTCTTTTTAGCATATTTTTTTCATAGCTACATATTTTTTGTTCCAAAGCACTTTATCAGCGTGAAGTAGGAAACATTTTTAGCCCCTACAAAAGTTTGTGAAGATGAGTATTGTTGTGAGCTCGCATTACAGGTCGCGTCAATCGCTTATATCGACCCCATACATTTCGAAAAGAAAACGGAAAAGTTACCTTTGCATATTAGCTTAGCTATCTATGACTATCGAGATGCGATCGATGTCGACTAATCGACATAGCTAAAACCACAGTCACTAGGAAGATGAAGTGGGCGGGCCATATTTCCCCAAGGACCGATGGAAGATGAGGTAAGAGGAGGCTGGAGTGGACCGCGAATGGGCCGGAGAAGCGTGGGAAGACAGCCCGCGAGATGGACTGGGTGACAGGCGTGAAGGTATGCACGTGTATGTTCATTCTTATAATATTATCGACCAAAAATTACTTCTAACACATACAGCGCTAGCAACCCGCTACAAAGCGGAAAAACTAGGATCGAGAAGTGTAGTGTGGTAGCGCTTTGTGGCAGTAACGTGGCAGATGCAGTTTATCTAGTAAATCGCATTGTAACTAGTAATGCAGAAACAAAAACGTTGAGAAGGGAGATCAAAGGTAATTAGAAAAAAAAAAGCTGATAAAAGAAACATTGTATAATTTGAAAAATACTGATATAATTACTGAGAAGTTGTACAATGGTTAATGATAAATGATACTTTATTGGTAACATAATATTACAAGTCAAATGGTACAGATTGGGCTACACGTAGGTAAATTCATGGAAATTATATAGGAAATGTTACTTACTGGTAACTACATAACATAATAGCTAAATACAATAATTACTGTTATTAAATGATTACTTACAATATTTTTAAATAATTATAGGTAAGTTGATTAATTCGTTAAAGTCATAAAAATTATGTTTTAGGAGCCAGGCCTCTAGCCTGTTTTTAAAGAACTGCACGGATGGTGCGCTTCGAATAGCGTCAGGAAGGCGGTTGTATACCTCTGGGCCCGTGGCGTAGACGGACTGCTCTGACCTAGCGAGTTTATAAAATGGCGCAACCAGACGGTTTCGGTGCGCGTTGCTGCATAAGTTGTGCGATACTACTGTACCGCGGCGTTTATACTTGCTAAGGTGTGTATGGGTGAATAAAGCCATCTGGAGTAAAACGACGCTTGGCAGGGTTAGGATACGCAGTTCTCTAAAATGCTTCCGCGCTGATTCGCACTACGAATGCCTACAATGCTCCGGATTGCTCGTTATTGCATTCTAAATGCGCGCTTCCAGTCCGCTGCTCGACCCCACAACTCGCTTCCATAGGCTATTATCGAGTGGACTGTGGCGAAATAACGCGCCCTGACAACTGGCCTGCACGCTGTACCCGCTAGGCGGCGAAGCGCATAGCACCCCCGGCCCAGGCGTGCGCAGACAGAGTCGATGTGTTCCTGCCATTTTAACGAGCTGTCGAGGACAAGGAAGAGAAGCTTAAAAGTTGCCACTTGCTCGATCTTTGTGGTACCTGTATGGACGCACATTGCAGTTTTGAGGTGGCCGTTTAAGCTCAGGCGTATATAGCATGTCTTGTCTGTATTAAGTGCCAGACCATTCAGCGTGAACCACGCATGCAGTTGGTTCATGATTTTGTACAGGGCACTCTCAAGCAACCGTTCACTCACCGCTGTGACAACAACTGTGACGTCATCCGCATACATGAATACGTCACCATTATCGAGGCACTCTGGGAGGTCGTTCAGTAAGATTGTAAATAACGTATTAGACAAGCGGGAGCCCTGAGGGACTCCTATTTCGCTTCTGCGCTCAGATGAGTACACCCTGCCTCGGTCACCGACTACGACTTGGGTCCTGTCCTTCATAAAAGAAGCCAATAAACTGAGTGCTGGCCCACGAAGGCCGTAGTGCTCTAGTTAGGCCGCGAGGAGGCCGTGGTCCGCGGTGTCGAAGGCGCGCGACAGGTCGCAGCACAGCATGGCCACCTGCTGGCCTGCCTCGCGCGCAAGCAGTGCCGCCCACACCACCTCTCGCACCAGGTCCGTCGTGCAACGCCTGGGTTGATATGCGTACTGCCGGTTCGGTATCAAATTTTGAGCCAGCAAGAAAGAGAGAATTCGCTGATTGAGGCCAACTTTTATAATCTTACTAATGGCTGGAACTAGTGATATCGGACGGTACGAGTTGCTCAAGCATTTTTTTCCCTTTCCTTTAAAGAGAGGAGTGATTTTAACTCTTTTAAGCAGATTTGGGAACGTGCCTTGGGCGATGCACGCGTTGAAAATTTTCGCTATGGGGTAACAAAGTATCGGGCTAACGAATTTAAGGAGTTTAGGCGAAAGTTTATATAGGTCTTGACTCGCTTTTGGTGCGATCTTAAGTTTTAATATTCTGTCCACTTCGTAAGACGTAAAGGGATGGAGCAGTACAGACCGTTCGGCGGGCGGGGCGCGCGCGGCGAGCGCGCTCAGTGCGGCGCAAACATCGGGGCGCGGCGCGCCGCACGTTGCGGCGGCCCCCACAAACTCCTCGTTTAAAAAATCTACTACCTCCTGCTTGGAAGATACGGCTACTCCTCTACACTCCTTAATTGCCTCCGTGAAGTCCATATGCTCAGTACACTTTCTCGCTAACTCGATGTTAATGACAGCCCACATACTCGTAGTTTTACTGGTATTATTATTTACATTTATTAATCTATCTAGTACTCGCTGCGCTTTTTATCTAGTTTATTTTTATAATGGTTATCTAATCTATGACGAACTAAAGTTGACTTATGTTTAAAAAGTTTTTCACACACATCGCAAGCATGAGGTTCGTTTGACGTGTGAGCTAATTTGTGCGAGGACAAAGACGTGCGGGCCTTGAACACTCTGCCACAAAGGTCACACGAGAAAATTTTATGTCATGTGTGAACTAGCTTATGTTCACTCAAATGTGAGCGTTGCGCAAACGCTTTGTTACAGATGTTGCACGAATAAGGTTTCTCTCCCGTGTGGATCAGCTGATGCTGAACTATATGTCCGCGTTGCGTAAACGCCTTGTTGCAAATATCGCAGGAGAAGGGCTTCACTCCTGTATGGACCCGCCTATGAGTAGTTGAAGAGGAATTATGCAAAAATCGTTTCCCACAAATATCACACGAGTGTGGTCTTTCTCCGGTGTGCATTAACATATACTGGGCTAAATATGACCGAGTCGAGACCTTCTTTTCGCATATCACGCAAGTATATGGTCTGACTCCTTCGTGAACTGTCAGCTCATGTTGATTCAAATCTGCGCGAAGAGCATATGCTTTTTTACATATTTCGCAAGAGAAAGGTTTCTCTTCGTCGTTATTAGTGGCAGCTGCGCGAAGCGTGTACCGCCCTACTATTTCCTCACCAACAGTGTCCCCGGGAGCTGGCACCAGCTCCTGCTTTATAGTACGAGTCGCGGTTTGTCTCAGTATCAGTATTTTTTACTCCTTGATTTTGCTTGTGTTCGATCGTGTGTTGGCTTGTGTCTAGTCAGTTGTGAGCGATGCGCAAACGCTTTTTTACAAACGTCGCATGAATGCGGTTTCTCTCCACTGTGAACGAACATATGCTGAACCAAATGAGCTTTATGCGCAAAAGCTTTGTTGCAAGTATCGCAGGTGTAGGGTTTCACTCCCGTATGAATTTTCTTATGAGTATTTAAAGAGGAAATATACATAAATCGTTTTTCACAAATTTCGCATTCGTATGGTCTTTCTCCGACATGCGTTAGCAAATGCTGAGCTAAATATTCACGAGTCCAGGCCTTTATGTGGCACATCGGGCAGGTGTATGGTGTGACTCCTGAATGAACTGTCAGGCCATGTTGTTCCAAATCAAGGAGTCGCGCGAATGTTTTTTTGCAAAACTCACACGAGAAAGTTTCCCATTGCTCATCGCTGTTTAAAGGTGCAGAAGCTATGTTCTGTCTTACTATTTCCTCACCAACAGTGTCACGTGCTGGCTCTTGCTTATTAGTGCAACTCGCGGTTTGATTCAGTAACGCTGAAACAAAATGTTTCTATGTAATTTTACCATCAGGACAAACAAGCATAGTTTTAATTTAATCTGCAGTTTATAATGGCATCGGGTCATACATTTTCGGGAGGAAAAGGCGATGCATTGATTGTGTGTATCACACGAACCATTCCATAAAAATTGACCAGTAAATTCTTAAGCAAAAGTTTTGAAATGTTTTAATTCAGATTCAGAATTAAAATAAATATACAACCAAAGAGTTAAACAACCAACCGCTATTGAGTGGCACCTCTCAAATACTTTTGTAAAGAAAAAGTAACAAGAGAGAAATTGAGACTCATGTTGAAATATAACAGTAGGTAATATACAAAAAAAAAACATCGCGCGGCTTGCTTGTGTGCGTTTCGTATTGAGCGAGCCATAAAGGCATCGACTCAAATGTCGTCAGCGACACGTAACCATAACGTAAAATATTTATTGCTCCGTATTTGGGTGCCTTATAAATTATTCTGAAAATCAGAAGCTATGATTTTGTAAGATATTTCTAGGATTTTTTTCTTATAATACCTACGCAGGTACATACTAATAAATGAACATTACAAAACTGCGCTAAACTCCTGGCCCGTCTTAAAAAACATTACATGTGTACAAGTCGACGACATAGACATTTTTTCTACGGCAAATCTTAAAAATATCTCTATTTTTATGATATGGAGAAGGCCACGTGTTTATAATAAGGTTGTAACTTGTAATATAAGTGGAAGTCTCTTTCTAATAGATATTGTTGGAAAAAGATTTCCGCTTGTAATACAAGTTACAAGCGTTTGATAAACGAGCCCTGGACGGTAAGTGGGATCCGTGTACTTGTAAAGTTTTGTGGAATCGAGAGCCAGTCTACCGGAGTCTAAATAGGGTATCCTATCGCAAACACTCAAAACGTTTGCCAGCTGTTTCATTTGGCATAATTTTCATTTTATTCTGAACCCAATAACTTTTCAAAATGTTTAATGAGATATATTTACAGAACCTGTAGGGTTAGGTTAGGTTAGGTTTATTTTATAACAATTCAGGAAAGTTAAACGGTTTCAGAGAAAAATGACTTTCGGACAAATGAAAATTATGGCAAATGAAACAGCTGGCAAACGTTTTTTAGTGTTTCAGATAGGTAACCTCTAGATAGGGAATTAAGGCTACCTAAATGAAAATTTTGCCCAGTATTGGGACAGATATAGTTTTAAATTCATTAATCGGTAAAAAGGTTTGCATACCTTAATGCAGGGGTTTAAATTGTTTTTCTACAATTTTAATACTAAACACGGGACATAGCGAAAGTACTTGATTTTGTCTATGGGATTGTACAAATATCCGTATGTTTAATGCTTGCCTGTTAAGAATAATTTCTCGTTCGTGACATTAAGCGTCTAGTCGTAACTTATCAGAATAAGAATGATACTTTACCAAAGCGACTAGTTGATAAAGGAGGTACGTGGGAAAGAAAATAGATCAAGGAGATTCATCTTTATAAAAACAAAACAACTTGATTATTTTAAAACTAATGTAATAATAAAGAAATAGTACAACAATAGTGATCTTATCTAAATAACGGGGAGATAATTGTGAATTATATGCTATAAAGATTATTCATACACTTCCGCAATATTTTTCAATACGTCGCACAATTAAAACTACTTACTAGCGTGATTTTGCATATGCTTTATAGTTTGTGCGCGTTGCGTAAACGATTTGTTGCAGATATCACAGGAAAAGGGTTTCTCCCCCGTGTGCACTCGCTTATGATTAACTAACGTGGAGTGATGCGTGAACCGTTTCCCACAAACATCGCATGAGTGAGGTCTTTCTCCTGTGTGAATAAGCATATGCTGAGTTAGATGTGAACGAGTCGAGATCTTTTTTTTACAAATCTCACAAGAATAGGGTTTGAGAGGTTTGGCTCCCTCGTGAACTATCAGCTTATGTTGAACAACATCTGTGCGTCTCGCATATGATTTGTTACAAACGTCACACGAGAAGCGTTTCTTGCCCGTGTGCACTAGAATATGCTGAGTCAAATGTCCGCGTTGCAAAAACGCTCTCTTACAGATATCGCAAACGTAACGTTTTTCTCCCGTGTGAATAAGCATATGCTTAATTTTGTGTCCCAGTTGCATAAACGCTTTGTTACAAATTTCGCAAGTGAAGCGCCTTTCTCCCGAGTGGATGTGTACAAGCTTGTGCGAGGTCAAAGATGTGCGGGCCTTGAACACTCTGTCACAAAGATCGCACGAATAGACTTTAGCTCGAGTGTGAACTTGCTTATGCTCATTCATATTTGAGCGTGTCGTAAACGCTTTGTTACAAACGTTACACGAATAAGGTTTCTCTCCTGTGTGAATTAGCTTATGCTGCACCATATGTCCGCGTTGCGTAAACGCTTTTTTACAAACATCGCAGGAGTACGGTTTCACTCCTGTATGCACTCGTTTATGAGTAGTTAAAGAGGAATTATGCATAAATTGTTTCCCACAAATATCGCATGAGTATGGTCTATCTCCGGTATGCATCAGCATATGCTGAGCTAAATATGTACGAGTCGAGACCTTCTTTCCACAAATGTCGCAAGTATATGGTTTTACTCCTTCATGAACTGTCAACTCATGTTGTTCTAAATCTGCACGATGCGCGTACGATTTTTTGCAAGTCACACACGAGAAAGGTTTCGATTCCTGGTAATTGGTCGCAGCTCCGCGAAGCGTGTACTGTCTCACTATTTCCTCACCAACAGTGTCGCCGGGTGCTGGTACCAGTGGCACCTGCTCCTGCTTATTAGAGCAACTCGCGGTTTGATTCAGTGTCGCTGAAACAAAATGTTTCAATGTAATCTCACCATCATTGACAAACATGCACAATCGTTTTTTAATCTGCAGTTTATCGAGCGACTGTGCGATAGAAATGCGGATGAAAAAGGCGGTGCACTGTTTGTATGTGTGTGTGAATTACACGAAACATTTCATGAGGTTATCACGCATCAATCGATTTTTTATTGATTACTAGCAGTCCACTAAATTTCTAAAGAGTGCTCTTAAAATATGCTTTGACCTTATCTATCATAATGATATTTGACTTTAATATTAAGTGTCAAAGAATACTTTAACTAAAATAGGTTTATTGTATGTTTATGAATGATATTTAAACAAATAATATAATTTTTTAAATTGCATTTATGGTGTCAAGAGAGAAATTCAGACAAAAGCTGCATTCATATTTTTACTTTGCACTTTGTGTTCACTCTTTTAGAACGCGCCCGTAGCGTTTGTCTTAAGAAAATGATGGAATGACGGAATATTGACGGCTTATAGTCACAAACCTTCTAGATATACGTCTTTATGAAATGAGTCCACTTCCCACCTATAAGTGAGAAGTGGAGTGTAGTAGTAGTGTCAGTTTCTAATAGTCCAGTCAACAGCATAAATAAGTGATTATTTATGTACCTTGTCGCTTTCAATCGTTTCACAATTTTGTATGACATTTCAAACACGACGTTAAAGTGACAAGGTACATAAATGATCACTTATTTAAGTTACGCCCACACCACTGCTTAAAAAAACGATGACGGTACGGAATCGCAGTGACGCATCGTATCCGTACCGTTTTTATCGCATGCCCTCCAAACCGCTGCTTAAAATACGGTGTCGTTGCGTAAACAAAAGACGGGGTCATTGTAACAACATGGCGCCGTTTTTGACGCACCGTAAAGCAGCGGTGAGGGGAGCGTGCGTCAAAAACGGTACGGATACGACGCGTCACTGCGTTTCCGTACCGTCGCCGTATTTTAAGCAACGGTGTGTGGAGCATGCGTCAAACACGGTACTGATACGACGCGTCACTGCGATTCCGTACCGTCACCGTATTTTAAGCAGCAGTGTGGTCGCAGCTTTATGCTGTTGACTGTACAAAGCCAGAGGAGAAAGTTGCGTTTACGCGTTTTAGCCCATATTGTTTATACGAGAAACGCAAACGCGTTCGAGACGTTCTTTACATAGCAACTTACAGTTAAGACATTAGCTGTGCTACGAATGAAAAAAAAACTTTCGAAATAGACTTAACGAGTCGAGAATGTCGAGATAAAGGTAAAAAAAAAAACAATTTCTTAATATTTCCATTTTAAGTATGTTCACATTATTCGCTGGGTGCAAGTCGGTCGATGGAGGATAAGAAAAAGAGTATATGTATAAGATCGGCTTGTAGTAATATTAATTAGTTAAATAAAACAAACAATCACCCGAATCCTTTCCACTGCATGTCTCATACCTAGCTCTAAGTGTTCATTAAATAATTACATACATACATACATACATAATCTCACGCCTTCGTTCCCAGAGGGGTAGGCAGAGCTACAGAATTACAAACATCTCTAAAAACTTGTTGATAATTCTATAACCACAATTTGCACAATTAGGCTAAGATGTTTACCAGCGTATTAGTGACAGGTTGCAAGCCCATCGCCTAACAGTACTACAAGCCTTTATTCCCTTAGTCGCCTCTTACGACATCCACGGGAAGACATGGAGTGGCACTATTCTAACTCGGCAACCACACGAGGCCTAATTTAAATAATTTCGCCTTTAATATCATTAAAGTAATATTGACTAAATCACTGAACTAAATCCTGACGTTAGCGTTTCTTGGGATTCCGCGAATTAGAAAATAACAGAAGGTACTCTAATATCTAGGAAATAAGGCTAATCAAAATGCATGCAACTTGGCGTTATAACCTTTACAACAACCACCACAAAAACAGTGCAGTGTACCTAGTAAACCACACTGTAACTAACTAGTAATGCAGAAACAAAACGTTTCTACATAATCTCACCGTCATGGCACCATGAGGCCTGTAAGTGAAGGAAGATGGGGACCAAAGGTAATTAGAAGAAAATTAAATGCTCAAAAAGGCAACAAATATATAATTATAAAAATACTGATATAATTACGGAGAAGTTGTACAATGGTGATCTAATTTATGGCGAACTAAAGTTGACTTATGCTTAAAAGATTTTTCACACACATCGCAAGCATGAGGTTCGTTTGACGTGTGAGCTAGTTTGTGCGAGGACAAAGATGTGCGGGCCTTGAAAACTCTGTCACAAAGGTCACAGGAGAAGGTTTTATGTCGTGTGTGAACTAGTTTATGTTCACTCAAATGTGAGCGTTGCGCAAATGCTTTTTTACAAACGTTGCCCGAATAAGGTTTCTCTCCCGTGTGGATCAGCTTATGCTGAACCATATGTCCGCGTTGCGTAAACGCCTTGTTGCAAATATCGCAGGAGAAGGGCTTCACTCCTGTATGGACCCGCCTATGAGTAGTTAAAGAGGAATTATGCAAAAATCGTTTTCCACAAATATCACACGAGTGTGGTCTCTCTCCAGTGTGCATTAGCATATGCTGGGCTAAATATGACCGAGTCGAGACCGTCTTTTCGCATATCACGCAAGTATATGGTCTGACTCCTTTGTGAACTTTCAGCTCATGTTGATCCAAATCTGCGCGTTGCGCATATGCTTTTTTACTTATTTCGCAAGAGAAAGGTTTCTCTTCGTCGTAATTAGTGGCAGCTGCGCGAAGCGTGTACCGCCTTACTATTTCCTCACCAACAGTGTCGCCGGGAGCTGGCACCTTTATAGTACAAGTAGCGGTTTGTTTCAGTATCGCTGAAACAAAATGTTTCTATGTAATCTCACTATCTCTGACAAACATGCACAATAGTTTTGATACAATCTGCAGTTTATCAAGGCACTGTCTCTTATAAATTCGGAAGAAACAGGCGGTACAGTGATTGTGTATAGGTATCACACAACACATTTCGTGAAGTTTTTACGCATTACGATCTCATTCTCATTGTAGTGTTTAAACTAAACCTAATTGATAGGTTTAAAAAGTAAAGTGGTTCTTAAAAACTAAGCATGTTTTTTTTACTGAAATAAAACCAGTATAACCAGCTAATCACGTAGTGCGCACTCGTTTCTACCAGTTGGTCTCATAAAAAGAAAATGGTCGCATGACGAAAGATATAGCGGATCCTTTTGGAATGATGCACCTACATATATTGAAGAACTAATCTTCAGTTTCTAATAATGGAGACAGACATAGAGTTGAAAGTGTTTTATTTTATTTTATAACTATGGCCACACTGTTAACACACCCTGGACCCTTATAATCTCTGTTTCTATAGCATCGCCCAGGGTTTTTCACTATCGGATTAGTCATGGCTTTGCTCGGCCACGGTGAGCGGCAGGAGTCATAAACAACAATACAAATGTCCGCACCGCTGCCGCGGAAACTCGTAATTCATCTCTGTTTTGCTGCTCGCCGCTCCTTGCCACAGCCACCAAGCAATGTCATGCCGAAAGGCAGCAGGCGGAGGCTGCCTTCTAGTCGCCTGTGGACTACATTTTTGTGGCGCTGCTGGAATGTCTGTACGGCTTCCTCCCGATCTGCTCCCTAACTTTTTGCGACACCGTCTTCGCAGAAGATCTACCTTTCAAAACAAATCACTGTCGATCATAGCTTTGAAGACAGTCGGCAGAGACAAGACTGCCACGCGCCTCCATCATAGGTATGCTGGACCTTGTTTTGCCTAGCCGCAATTGTTGCACTCTGTCGTGGGTTTTCTTCTGGCTATGATACAGAGGTATTGCGCAAAGCAGCTATGCCCGAGAAGACCGTTCTGTCGTAAGTGGACTGTGTAAGCGGTATAGGCACAGCGGCAGAACCGGCCGAATCATCTCAACGGTATGGAAACCTGGGCTTGATGTTGACAGCGGTATTGAATACCAAGCGATCGCAACGTGCGGACGTCTTCCCAAGCAGCTATGGTGAGTCGATTAAGAGAAGGACTCCCCAGTATTATATTTATCTGTTATATTCTATATTATTTAACAAGTTATTCCAGTCGCCCTAAGACCGAAATTATGAGTAGTTACTGAAAATATAGGGCCGTATTAATAAATTCATCTTGGCTGAGATGCCCGTCAAGATACGTCAACATAAACGTCAAACAATAGAACACTGTCATTTTTGAGGCATCTCGAGACGAGCATTGGAGTTGAGATCAGTTTATTAATACGGCTGTGGCGCATCACTACAAGTTGCGCACATCACTACTTCATAACCAGTCCCGGGCGCCGCTGGGGCGCGGCGCGGGACGCGGGCGGCTGCGCGGCGGCACCGGCATTCATTCGACTCGGCGCCTCCGCAGAACGCTTCCGATCAGCTCACGCGCCGGATCTATGCCGATTTGCACCCGCTCCGCCTTACGCACTGCCTATCGAGCTTAATAAGTTATCTTCCTTTGCTATATATTTATATAACGTAAACGCTTTCGGCTTGCAAGCATCCAGTGTGAACCTAACGTGCAATACACGCTTATATATACGTATATGTGGAGTTTGAGTTTTATTACCGATCAGATAGCCCACACGGCGCATAGAATCACAAAGAAACCTAAACTACTTCCCCGTCACTCAAATTCAGAAAACTTCTGAAGGATATCTGCCTGTTAATTTCGGCTCCGTGTATAGTCATATCATGGCCCTGGACTAGCATAATCAAGATATACGTACTTCACAAAAATGGTAATATTTAACGTAAGGTTTTCTTTTAAACATGATTCACGAAAATTTTACTCTATGTTTTTGAGTGAGATAGGAATTTGGACAAAGTTCGTCCGGATCGCTATAACCATCTTAACAGTTCTGTTCAAACACTGTTTTAGAGTGGGGGGGTAAGACAGCAGGCGAAATTACTGACATATAAGCGTTCCCGTCCAGTGCTACGGGCTAGCAACGCATTTGCAAGCCCAAGATCATAGGTCCGTGTGACCGATCTGCTTCATGCCTACAAAAAATACGCTAGTCGATTGAGAAGACTGTGACGGGAGGCTTAAATCTCGTAGCTGTCAAAATTTCCATACAAATTTAGCTCCAGACGAAAACGTTTCTCACCCCCTAAATCAAGTCAGATTTCCACGATTTTTGAATAAGTTAAAGTTATTATGAAAATCTAGGTTTATACGTTCCATTTTTTTTTATTTGTTTGCGAGTGTGATATTTTTTTGCAAAGGAAAACCTACAGACCTAGTTTTTCATAATATCTACAACAAATTCAATAATCGTAAAAATCGGACTAGGTTTAAGGGGAGAGAAACGCATCGCATTTTGCATGGAAATGTTCAGCCTCACAAATTCACAACCCTCTTAAAATAGCTGCACCTTTAGAGTAAGCAAGCTACAGATTGCGCAAGTCAGGAGAGTAAATAACACCACATGCAGAAATTCAAATGTAAAATAAATAAACACGGAAAAAAAAATAGTAGCGGCAAAAAAAGTGAAAGGAGCTGAAGGTATTTGCTCGGAGAAACAAAACACCATTTCTACATTTAAAATTATTGTTATTTTATTTTATTTATATTCGGAAAACTAACAGCCTTCTTGTCACTAAATAAATTTTACAGTGTATAATAAACTAGGCCATTTACAAGTTTTCACCTAATCATAAAATTGTATGAGTATGTGACAGAGAACTATCGAGCAGCTAAGCAAATAATTACTAGTGCTATATAGGTAACAATATTGTGAACAAAAATCACAGTATAGGAGTTAACCTTAGGTGCTTACATACCTAAAAAGTTTTAACAAAATTGATAAGCGCCAAACAAACATGAGTTTACCAATTTATTATTCAATAATCATTTAAGTACTACTTACTACTACTTGGTGCTTCCTTGGAGTTACCAAAGAACTTTTTGTTTATAAGATTTTTAAAATGCTGTGGTTTGCTCATAAAAATATCTAATTCCATAGTGTAATTAGCAGAGGTCGGAATAGGTAGTGCTTATTAACCTAAACTTGTTGCATCTTCATTCAATAACGTATTCCCTTCTCACTCGCGCATGAATGAACATGAGTCAAGTTTAGGTTAATATGCACTACCTATTCCGACCTCTGGTAATTAGTAATAAAAGTCTTACAAACACGATGAGTAAACGAATGTTGCCGGTAATTTAAAATAGATTCAGATGCACTCAGCTTCAGAAACCTGCCATGACGAGATGGTCTTAAAGAAGGAACCCGGAGACCTATGCACGACAGCAGATCTGGCACATCTAGAATGCCTGAGAAAAGTTTGCACAATAGGACCAAATCGGCCGCTTCGCGACGCTGACTAAGCCTATAATCACATTAAAGTACAAAAATGACTTAACCTATGCCGAGATAACCGTGACTTATGCAAACACGTTTTTTAATACCTATATGGGTAAAAACCAAAACAAATGTACATAAAGACGAACGCTATTTAAATGTCACTTAAATGATGTCTAATTTTCAATTTCGTTACAAAAATGTATGTGTTTGACGTTAATCGACAGTTTCGTGACGGTGAGAAAACTATTCTTTAACTGGACATTTATTTTGGTTTATACCCACATCTAACTTGTGTAATGTCAAAGAAGAGACCTTGCATGCTTTGTTACAAATACCGCACTAGTATCGCCGTACTCCTTGGTTAGTAAATTAATATCAATAAGAGTCTGAATTCGTTTATGTAAAGTAATTTTCTATGCCCCTCCACCTCTTCCAGGACCTAAGAACTAAAAGGAATTATTTCCCGTCACGGACCGAAATGATTTAGTTCTTCGTAAACGATCTTAATCGGTCTTCGTTCCTTTAGGTCAGTAGCAATTGTTGTACGTATGAGCGAAACAGAGCAAACGAGTAAAGAGCACACCGCACGGCGGTCGATGTAAACGAGCCAAATAGTACCTATTTCAAAGCGTGTCCTGCTCAGACCTCAAAATTTGCTCCGGAGCTAAAGGACCTAAAGGAACTAAAAGACCGAACTAGTTCCGAGTTCACCGATTGACCGAGATCGGAGCGCTCCCTTTAAAGACACAGCGGGCACAACTCTGACGCAAATTATCACGAACCAAACAATTTATACCATAATTTAATTTTGGCTTACGTTCATTTAGCATAACTAATCCTATGTTTTGGCAATATTCTCATACTTATAGGTAACATAATTTCGCCAAAATATAGTATGGCATATGAATTATATTCTAAAACCTTAATTAAGTAAAAAATAAGGTTACATTTTAAGACAAATTATAAACTTAATACAAGACAATGTCGACGGAGCTCTGCTTCGCAGAACTTCTATTCTGTATAGTTAAGGCGCTTCGCGCCTGACGCAAAAATCTAGTAACCTAACCTAGCAGCTCGTTCTTTTTGTGGTCACAGTTTTAACCTAACCTAACCTAACCTAACCTAACCTAACCTAAGTACCAGGCAGATAAGATGTCAATCCTGACACTTTGTGTTGCGTGTGAAGAAAAGAAATCATTGTTTTACAGCTTTCCACATTATCAATATACAGAAACTTCATGGTTGTACAATGTGTCTGGTATAACGTCTTATATGTCTAGCACTGTAATATAAAATAAACAAGTAAGTATGCAAAGTTTTACTTCAAACATTTTTCTTCTCAAACATGCTCGAAAACGAGAACTTTTCTTAAAAAATGAAGACGCTGTGAGCACCATTATCTTCTAAGAGTAAAATAAACGAAAAATCATTCCCCTCTTCGCAATATATCCGCCATTTGTACTTATTTTCGTGCATTTAAGAATGGCCGCTCACCTTAAAAAATATTTTACAAATACAATTGTACCTAAACCCCTTTTTGTAGACGATTGTGGACGACAATCGCTATGACTCGGCCTGCTTCACACTTGGTCAGGCAATCCCCTATTTTCCAGGCCTCTTCAATAATGTACTAAATATTTGGCATAAATAATTATTGCACGACTATTTGGGAAAGTGTCGACCGCTGGACTCGCTTAGTTAAATGTGAACAGGTCGAGAGCTGACGTCCTGATGTCAGCTGATGTTAATTCAAATCTGCGCGTGTCTGCTTCTCTTTCTCGTAAGCACGAAACGTGTACTGCCTTACGATTGCCTCCCCAATAGCGTCTCCGGGTGCTGGGACTGGCTCGTGGTCAATAGTGATGGTTGCAGTTTGATGCAGTAACGCTGAAACAATTATAACCTATGTAATTTCACCATCAAACTGATTTAGCTTTTGAACGTCTTACACTTATCTCAAGTTTTTTTAAGACACTGTCCGGCAAGTTCATCGTTTTTCTCCTTTCTGAGACATCCTCAAACACATGTGCGCGTTGCGTAAACGCTTTGCAAGAAATATAGCAAGAGAAGGGAGTTACTTCCGAATCGGCGTCTGAGTAAATAATTAGGATTTAACACAAATAGTAAGAGTCTTTCTACGGTGTAAAGAGAACATCTTACAATTTTCACAAGAATCCAGCCTGACTTCTTCATACACTGCCAGCTCATGATTCATATCAGTGCGTTGCGTTCCCTTCTTACGAATCTCTTTCGAGACCGGTTTCACTTCCTCGTAATTGGCACCAGCTGCGCGAAGCATGTACCGTCTTACTATTTCTTGCCCAACAATATCACCTGGTGCAGGCACCGAACACTGTTCAATAGTGAAAGTTCCATCAGGACTCGGTAAGGCTGAAACAGAATTTTGCTATGAAACCTCACCGTCAATGACAAATACATTTAACTTGATCTTTAGAATTTCAAGGCACTTTTCGACAAGTTCAGGAGAAAAGGTCAGTGCACTGGCAGTGTGACTTTTCTCTCCTTTGCTACGAATATCGCAAGACTGCGACCCGCCCTGGCATTGCTTCGGTTTTTGCGAGTTTTCTGTAACATCCCATACATCATCCAGAATTTATTACGTTAAAACCTTCCTCTTGAATCACTTTATCCATTGATGATAACCGAATTAAAATCCGTTGCGTAGTTTGAAAGATCTAAACTTACATAGAGGACAGACGGCGTAAGCGACTTTGTTTGTAAAGATTAGAGGAACTAAACAAAAATCCTGTGCTACAAATATAGCAAGATAGTCTTTCTACGGTGTACAGAGAACTTCTTACAATTTTCACAAGAATCCGGCCTGACTTCTTCCTTCTCTGGTTTATTCAAATCTGTGCGTTGCGTGATTGCTTTTCCAATCTCTCTCGTCATAGGTTTCACTTCTTCGTAATTGATCGCAGCTGCACGAAAGGTATACTGTCTTACTATTTCTTCACCAACAGTGTCTCCGGGTGCTGGGACCAGCTCATGTTTAATAGCCTTAGTCGGAATATGAATCAGTGGCACTGAAACAAAATGTTTCTATGTAATATCACCCTTATTGACAAACGAATGTGCAAGTTTTTAGATAGTCTCCAGTTTATTGAGCTCACTGAGCAACGTTCGAAAGACACTTTTCAATTTATGCGCTCCATATTTGCCTTCTTATTTGCTAAGTTGGCAACTATTAATTTTTGAGTAAAAATTCCATGGTCTTGTAACGAGTCAAAAATTACTGAGTGTTTGACCAATCTTATTCACCTCACCAGCTCTGAAAGGCCTTCTTTGTCGCTCAAAATCTGCGTGATAAAGTCGACTTAACCCGCTAGTGTAGAAAGTAACGAATACTGATATTGTGAAATTGTTTTTCTAGTGTCTAATGATTTTCTCGTTTCGGTGGGGTAATAAATTGTTTCGCACTGCAGCAAACTCATTTGCGTCTCGTAACTTTAAATCCTATGCTCAAGATACTGTTTCATGACCTCTAGCTGTGCTCGAGTTCCGAATTCAAATTCAAACTCTTTAATTGCTAGCATAAAATATACACAGAACTGTACTTTTATGAACCCTTGTTCCTTTTTGAGAACCTTCACTTCTGGATTCAATACCAGCATTCATACAATACGATTTGTAAGATTAACTTCCCAAAAATCGTTGTTTCTTTTAGCAGGATTTCCATTCGCATATTTTCCCGAATTATGTTTTCACATCCGCGTTTTTCCCCTGATGCGTTTTTTCTCCATTCCAGAAATTTATTTAAGGCGGAGCTGCTATTTCTGTGTGGTTTGGACAAAACCGCCATAATTAGCTCGAAATAGGTTCCTAGGTAAGGAACCTATTTCGAGCTAATTGTAAGTGTGAAAAATTGCGACTGGCACAAAACTGGTTCAGAAAATATGCGACTGGAAAAATTGAAGATTGGAAATAAATGCGAATAGTAAATTAGCGACAGAGAAGAAAATGTTTTAGTAAGATAATCTACCATGCCACGGCGAAGCGATCAGCCGTAAAAACTGTGACAAAACTAAATACTTTTTTTTTCTTCTACATTTTACTCCGCACAGAGCAGCAAAAAGGTGTAATTTAATAACCACTCGAAATAACTGAAATCGATTTGTACGTAACTTTTAAGCGGAAAAATCAAGGAAAGTATACGAACATGTTAGTCTTTGTTTTAGCATTATAATCTGTATTTTGCAAATAAAGGTATCTATTTAACGTTACAGCCAACCCAGAATTATAGTATTTTAATGTATATCGCTGTCACACACTATCTGTCAGGAAGTCAATATACTTATCATGCCAGAGAGTGTGAAAGCAATAGAGCATATTACTATTGCTACCTTGGTTTTGCTGTACTTAATTAGCTCGTACCTTACAATACTCGTTTTTTTTATTGCATAACAAAGAATATACATACACACATACATAATCAGATAAATTGTAAAGATATATGAAACCATTTTAGAATATAATAAATTGAATATAACACATATATTCAACGCTTACATAACACAGAAAATAACAAGCGAAATAAAATAAAAACATGGCGTTGAAAAGGGTCTCTGAGCAGGATTTCTTTTATTATTAAAACCCGTTTTTAGATGGTACTACTTTGTCCATCGCTAACATTACCATCTGAATTCTCGTGATTATTTTATTCATGGTTCGGTGTGGGGAAAAGCCATAGAAGGATCCATCTTCAAGATACGAACATAACTCTTTCCTCAATGGCCGGCGACGCATTTGTGATTTCGTCCCTGGTATTGTAGGTGTCGATAAGCAACTGTGATAATTGTAGGAAACATTACTGGACATTGCTCGCTTCACAAACATTTATATGTTCTAGGTATGATCGAGAGCCCACTATGCAGGGGATGCCTGTCGGCCGACGAAACAGCTCCCGACTTAATCCTGGAATGCGTAGGTGTAGCTGCTCAACAGACTGAAAGTCTCAAGACACCGAGGTCACTCCGAGAATCCTGTGGAGATACCAGGAGGATTCTGCGCTTCTGGTCAGACTTACGCTCGCTAGACTACTAGCTGGTCAGGTATCCCCTACGCACAATGGCCCGACATACATGGGCTAATGCCCGGTTCACATTATTCCAGTAGCATTCCAGTCCAGCGACCCAAACCAGTGCTGGAATGCTACTGAAATAATGTGAACCGGCACTGGAATGCACTGGAATGTACCCATTCCAGTGAGCAATCCAGTACAGTGACTGGAAAGACCGTCTACTTTTTCATTCCAGCTCGCCCAATCCAGCGCCACTGGAATAGTGTAGACAGCCAATTCCAGTGCTGGATTGATCGTTTAAAGTGAATAGGAAATTGTTGTTTTTGAATTTCGTTCTAGATATCATTGTCACAATAGTGTTACCACTCCAGCAACGCTTAAATGACTGGAATAATGTAAACGATATGATCCAGTCCAGCACTGGACTGGATTGGCCTGCTGGATTACAGGACTGGAATAATGTGAACCGGGCATAAGTGGGGAAAAAGAATTGCGTCCGCCTCACCGGATTAGAGGCCTATCTAATGAGACAGCTGCAATGGTGCGGACATGTTTCTCTTATGCCTGACGACAGAATGGCCAAGCGCATCTTTTAGGCGGCGCTAGGGTTGACACGATGCGCGACGTGCGATACTTCATAAAACCGGCTTGAGGCATCATGTTGAGTTTGCTTGTGGTGGATCGCGCGCGTACGGACGAGGCACGCACACATAAGGCGACATAACTTTGTTTGAAGACGAATGGCGCTGTATAAATATGCTATATCAGTCACAAGTGAGCACACCAGCAAATCTCTCACCGATAGTGGCGGCCAAATTGACGCTATATTTACAGATTTTAGCGAGACATTCGATAGAATAGGTCATGTTATATTACTGTAAGCAGTCGCTGTGGCCGAATACGGCTATAGGCACGCTACAGGCGTACAACATAGAAGAAGATGATGATTTTAAAAACTAAACCATGTCCTTGTGTTTCCTTACCTTGGTAATAGTTTTGTAATTTCTGTGTACTTATAGGCACAATTTCAAAAACAAAGCATCACCGACCATCTTTGTTTTTGGAGAACTATGAAACTGTCCACTCATTTCCGAAATACTAGATTTTTATACAGATTCTAAATATACTGGATGACATAAGTAAACATTCAAATTAGGGTATCGTTTATTATATTTAAGCAATATTTCAGGCCTACTTAGTCAAGACGCAAAACGCTAAGGTAACGATTTCCGAAAATCATCAAAATGTATATTAGTAGATCTCTTATGTCAACTCTTTACATTTTACGTTTCGTCATTTGGCGTTTGCATCTTGGCTAGACAACCGGTGATTTGGGAATGTAGTAAAAAAATGTAGATTTGTATTTTTAAATTATGGTGATTTGGAAATGAGAGGAACTGTCAAAGCAAAATATTGTGTTTGAAATTATAATTATTCGGGATTTTGATCAATTTTGAATTATAACTATTCGGAATTATGTAGTGTTAAGTGTACCCGACACGTTATGTCTTTTACGTAACACCTGGCCATAATGTGAGTTTTATCGCACGCTGCGCGCACGGCAAAACTCGCATTGTGGCCAGGTGAAGACGTAAAATTGTGTACTCATCACGGGCAGTAAAAAAGAAAGCCCTCTATCGCATATTTACAACCCTCGCCTACGGCTCGGGTCTCAAATACCTGCGATTTCGGGCTTTCTTTCTTTTACAGCCCTTGTTAAGTAATGTACTATTGTACATAATAAATACTTTTTTTATACCTACCAAATTTGTCTAATATGTTATTAATGGTAGCTATAGATAAACTATATACTGTTAAGACCTCTTTTAACTTATATTACCAGTTTAACACAAAAGTACTATAATAAATAACTTAATCATATTTCCATATAAAGTACAATAAATATAATACTTACTGAAACAGCACTATTTTATGTTAGGATATTATATTTCACTTGATATTGGTATGTTCTTTACAACGTCAAATAACACTCATATTCACTAGTTTTCTGGTTCATACGTCACACTTGTCGATTCGCCAACTAAATAACAATTTAAAGTATGTGTGAGAGTATGGCGTTATTTTTACCAAAATCTTTTTTCCTGGTAGCAATCTTTCCATTCGTAAAATTTACCAGTCTTAAGTTTTTTCAGGAGCTTATTTTGCCGACGATTTTTTTCGCAGCAGAAACTATTCCAGTATCATAATTTCCGAATTTGTATTTATCTGAATAGTTATATGGTTTCCACAGAGTCAACGGTATGGTTCCTACTACTGAGTCGTTTGGCCCTTCGGGCCTGCTGCAAAACAAACAACCAAAGAGTTTCGGGAACAACGTATAGATAAGTTCAAAACAGGATGAAATAAATAAGGTATAGAAGCTTTAGGTCCACATCTCTTTAGAACTAGGTATCAAATACGACCAGATCGCTTTCCTACTACATCTCAAAAAGTCCGAGTTGCAAATTACCACTTCGTTTGCGTTACTAGGTAGGTTAGTTAAGTAACTTCAAATGCCCGAAGGGCAAATTGAACAGGAATATGAGCCCCGCCATGCGGGGTTCCGTCGACATTGCCAAGACAGACATAAGATGAAAAGTAATGGGGGTTAAAAGCTGGATTATCCCGGCTTTTTCTATCCCTCTTTGTTTTTCTTTATTTTTTAGGGTTCTGTGCCCGAAGGGACCCCAACGGTACCCTGTTAATATGCCTCCGCTGTCCGTCCATCCGTCCTAACTTTAAACAGCTGTATCTTATGAACCGTATTAAATAGCGGGTTTCTTTTTGACCTATGTGTTATTAAGGCGGATTCACTAACAAGTAAAAATAAATAAAGTATTTTGATTTCAGTTGTAACGAAACATCGAAGCGTCTTTTATACGATTATTGCTTATAGTACAAACCCTGATGAAAAACAGGAAATACTAAAATATGGTCAAGTGTGAGATGGCAGATTCGATTCCAAATTGAATTTAAATCGAAATTTAAATCGGAATATAATCGACGACGCGCCGGCCTAGTTGGTAGTGACCATGCCTACGAAGCTAGCGGTCCTGGGTTCAAACGGTAAGGGCAGATATTTGTGTGATGAGCGCGAATATTTGTTCCTGAGTCATGGATGTTTTCTATATATTTAAGTATATATTTCTCTATATAAGTATGTATATCGTTTTCCAGTACCCATAGCACAAGCCTAAAGCTTAGTTTGGGACTAGGTCAATTGGTGTGACATTGTCCCCTAATATATTTATTTATTATCTTATATACATATTTATCTTCTTTACCTTTTTGTAATAGTACCTAAGGTACGGAACCCTCGGTGCGCGAGTCCGACTCGCAGGCGACCGGTGTTTCTCACCTTAGGGAAAGAGTGAGACAACCAACTTCTATGGTACAGATAGGAAAAGAACATAAAAACAAATGCAAGGAAGCATAAGGACGTAAGAGGCCAATTGCAGCAAAACAAAAATTTACAATTGAGTCGCTTAACTTTAAACTCGGATATATCCTTAAAATTTGGTAAACGAATTTAAAACATAACTTATTTGAAAAAAGGCGCAAATTCCGTTGTCCTTTTGCATGGACTTATCCGAGTTTGAAGTTAAGCGACTCAAATAGTCTAGTAGGTATGGAGCCGTCAGTCTGAAATCAATGTTTAAGACTAAAGTTAGATTTATATTTTCAATTGATATGCAAATAAAGACTGTACACGATAAAATCCGGGCATGCATGCTCTGGTGTATTTTTTTAATGAATGCTAATTTTCAAGCAACCCTTTTTTGTAATAGTCAGTGGTTATGAAACTTCATAGTAATAATACAATCATAATAAAATGTTAGGGCGTTTGTGACTTAGACCGTTATATAATCCACAGTACCAATATTTTTTTGTACACGGAGTACTGACAGTCTTTACCAAATTCTCCTGTTATAAACATTTTATTATTTTTAATTATACAAGCCAAATTATACCTTATTACATTATCTTTTCACAATAGTTAAAACTTTTCTAATTGTATTAAGATTGAGATAGTTCTGAGGTTTTTTAACTTTGGTGAATTTGACTTTTTGACAAATAAATGCCTCCCATACAAAAATAACTTTCAGTGCATGGAGTAAAAAGTCTTCCTGACTACTACAAATAGAAATGAGTTTCAAAAGGTATTTTTTTGGTAAGACGACATTCTAATGTGCGTAAAACAGCTTGTAAAAATATTAATACAGTTGTGACATTGTAGCAGGAAGCCAGTGAAGATTGTCAAATAATGCTGGACAGGAGATGAAAGGTATGATAGAATATATTCGGCGAAAACTCACACATACCCATACATTATGAGACGATTTTATTTTATTATATAGCATTATAATTATATAAGTTATTAAAAAAAAACAGCTTTAAAATATGCATTCATTGCAAAGATACACCAGAGCATGCATGGCCGGATTTTATCGTGTACAGACTGTACACGAAAAAATTAATTAGAGATGGGACGACTAGTCGACCGAATATTCGGCACTTTATTGCATATAGGAAATATCGTCAAAAAAAAATCCACACACGCAATTTTCTTTTGGACATAGTTATTAAAAGCACTAGCTAGTTCGTTTTAATACTATAATTAGGGTTCTAATTGTTTTTTTCGTCGTGGAGAAAAAACGTAAACAAAACTCGTCAAAACATGGTAGGGGTAGGAAACAAGGCGTGACGGTCGTAGCTTAACGAACGTTTCCGAGTTCACCCGAACTTAGCAAAAGCCTACGATCTGCAGTGCCGACTAGTCGGCCGATTGTTCGGCAAATTGAAAACCGATTAGTCGGCCAACTGGCTAGTCGGCAAAATCCGTAGTCGGCCCATCTCTACAAATAATCAAGAATAAATAAAACATAAAAACATTACTTACAGTGTCTCCATAGGATGATACACACGACAATAATCAAGAAAACTAAATCACTGGCTATCAAATAACATTTTCATAAAACGAGTTGCATTTAATCTTAGTTAAATTATATATTTTAAATTTAAAAATGAAAAATCGAGAATGAAACACAATATTTTAATGTAAGAACGATGAACATAATGTTATTGTTATAAGTCTATATGTATAATGATACCAATTTTTAAGCGATACAGACAGCCACCTAAGTCTGATCAAAAGGGTTTTTGTGCACTAATGTAACGTAACGTAATGGAAAAATCCATGATTGTCCAGCACACAGTGGTGAAATATCCAAATGTTTTCCCATTCCAGTCCCAACTCAAGTAAATAACGCATGTGGACAAAAAATCAGCATTTCCTTTTGATTATTTAAACTCGATGTTATTATAATAAATGTATGACACGAAGCATACATAACGCTCAAATAACTTTCTTAGTTTAGCTATTGAATAAATTTTCTTAGTAACATTGGTAAAAAATCTAAATTTTTTTGAAGCACATCAAAAGTTATCATGGGAAGAAAGGCATTTTCAGTTAAGGGTTGCTGTAAATGAGTTCTATACACAATGAAAAGAAGTATATTGAATAACCAATCTCTACATTATCATAAGGTGAAATTGTTCTTTAAAATGGTAATTTCTGGAAAATGTTTACACTAGAACTGATATTAATCTAATTCTTTAGTGACAAATGCTTATAATATTGTATAGGCTTTCTATCCGTTGTATCCAATGGGAAAATCATAGAAATACCAAGTGAGCAACATGACAAGCAATCCCTAAAACATGGTATGTAAGAACAAACGTTTCTCAACTTATGTTTACAGATCATAAAACAACCAGGTAATAGACCCACCAGACTAACGCCGAAGTGTCGGCAAGAAAGCTCAACACAATTTTATTACATATTTTTTTTCAATTTGTCCGTTTGGATAGGCAGAGGACCTGTTTCTATCGCCATGTGAGTAAGACTGGCAGTGTAAGAGCTTTGGTGCACCATAGACCTAACAAGGAAGTGTCTTCTTTTTTCAAACGCCGATCGAAAACCGGGCGAGAGCGTGGTAAACTTACATCCATGTCTCTCGGCGTTTGTCGGCGAAAGTCTGGATAGGTCATGAAGATATAAGTTCAGTACTCACGTGGAACCTCGACGGTGATAAAATGCTCGGTCTGTTCTGGACCCAGCGCCAGCGGGTCCTCCGTCTCAGTCTTAACGGGTTCTCTCGCTTCGGGGTCGTCATCTGCCCAACAACGCTCGATCTTTACTTGCACTATGGCCGGCGCTGTATTACTGCCATCATCTGAATCACTCATTGTGCTTGGAGTCTTTGCTCCACACTCTCCCACGGCTTCACTCATTCTGCGTTAGTTCAACCACTTTCACAGGTCACAGTATTTACTGTGACATTTGTCCACCACACTAAGTCCACTTCAGATGAAACATTTTCGCATTACGAGGTTAATATCAACATGATGCAAGATGTATGTTAAAAGTGCACGATCAATGTCATTTCATTAATAATTATTGGATTACAAGAACCCAAGCTTATTTTATTCACTACTATGACGTATACATATACAATACAAGGTGAGCGCCCAGGCGAGCGAGAGACGCGGACGCGGCGCCACTGTCTACGTAAAAGTGTCACAGTTGTATAGGAAATTAGTTCCAATTTAAACCACCACAGCTTACACAACTTAACCACAGGTTATGATTAAATAAAGGTATCGCAACCTTAGGGTACACACGGCGTTAGAGGACACTTCATGGCTAGTCTGGCAGCGACATCCAGCGGATACTTCGGGCCCTAAAACTAAGAAGTCGCCTCATTTTTACGATTTTAATTACAATTTCAGAGTCTTTTATTGCCCCTTGTTGTTATTTGCTTACCCTCTAGCAAGTTTGCAAATAAAAATGTAAAGAAGTCATCTCATAATTAAAAATAAGTACTTAATAGTTTATCTTTACTAACATGACCCTATTTCTTGTGCCATCAGAGGTGAAGCATCATTCGACAATTGCGTATATTTTATAGCATTTTTCATTAAAAAATAAATAAAACGTTTTCCTAAAAAATTAAGTACAACTATAATTTCCTGCCTAGTTTTAATAACCACTCCGTCGTTTGCAATATCCTTGACATAACGCATTTTAATTTGTTATACTTACTTCATTCCACTGTAAACGAAAGATTAAAAATATTTAAACGGATTTTTCTAATACTATTTTTTCTATAATTCGTTAATTGCGTAAAATTGTTCCTAATTATTAAATTTTAGATGGCCTAAAAATACTTTTATCATCAAAAGATAAAAAGACAAAAGATGTTTATTCGGTAAGTAGGACGCACGCAAGAACTAAAAGCAGAACAAAACAAACTTATTCCAATATTATCTATGATTTTAAAATATGTCTAATTATGAAATGTTTCCCTAAACTTTGACAGTATCGTTGTGCTTCAGTTGTGTGGAAATAGACTCAATTCTAATTTATTAATAAAATTTCTAAATAAATAAATTACGCCAGCATAATTCATATTTAAGTAGGTATTTAAATTACCTATTTGAAGTTATTTTCCATGTATATAATTACTAAATGTTATACAATTGGCCTGTAACTCATTGAACTAACGAAGTTTGAGAAGCAAATTCACGTAAAGTTTTATCCTAATTGTAAAATAATTAATATAATATAAACACTTTGTAGAATCCCGAAATACCGGAACTTATATCAGTAAAATAATGTTTTTAAGAAGCCGACGCCATATTTGCTTAACTTTTCCCGGGACTTTGTCAACTTTAGGTAAATATCTATTCGAATTTCCGAACCCTGTTAACTACACATTGCAAGAATATCTAGAAAATTAATTACTTAAAAAGATGTTTAAGAAAGTTATTCAAACTCTCCTTTTTGTGTTAATGTAAATATATTAAAAATGGCAGGTGTATATAGAAAGAGAACTTGATTTTATATTTTGTAACTTTTTAGTTTAATACTAACTTCGTTATAACAAGTTCAACATCACTTATTTAGTTTTAATATTGCTTTAGCCCTAATACCTTAATACCCATGTTTATTAATATACTACGCTAAAAGACCATTGTAAAAGCCATGGATGCAATAAATTGAATATGAATCTGAATAAACGGGCACTCAAAAATCTACCAGCGCTTCCACGGAACCACTGCTGATGAGAATGCACGCCGCAAGAAACTCAATAATCAGTAATTTTTTCAATGTTGCTTATGACAATAACCTAGCATTATATAAAACATTCATTGATTACCAATATTTTACAATTTCCCCTAATTTAAACATGATTATTAATATGGTTAACTAAGAACGTATTTGGCTTTGGGGAATTAATAGTAGATGGCAGCACTCTCAAACTACTGCCGCAGAGTCAAAGAGTTGATACTTTTCTTAAACGATACATACCACATACATATCACACGTCCGATAATTGGATTGTTGCGTTCCAAATAACGCTTACCACGTTCACATTGCCGCCCAAACAGCGTGCTTTGTCTTTACTTAATATTTCTTAGTATAGTTTTTATTAAGGTGTCCCTATCAATTTAATGATAGCATAATTTGAAATGACTAACATAACACAACACACTCGGTTTACCGCTGTGTTACCGCCGCACTCGGAAAATTAAGGACAAAACATTATCTCGTTCCTTTTTCAAACTTGTGTGTATAGGTGTGCACTAAGAAAGGATTTCCCGAAAGTCACCACTCACCCCCAACGGGAAGAAGTAGAGGGAGTAGTACGAAGTCGCGAGCATTCTCTAGAATGTTATAGATGTATTTCTCAGTTAAAATAATTGTACAAAATACCCTAGGTTCACATACCTGCTTTATTTATGTTAAGTACTCTGTAGTTTTAGTCAAAGCCTCTCCATTACAGAAGCCGAAAGTCTTTATTTTGTTTCTTGATTTGATATACTTGTATTAGAAGTTATTTAAGAGATGGCAGTATGGGCACAGATCCCTTAGCCTTTTCCTTTGGGACTAAAATTAAAATCAAATAAAAAAACCTACTCCATTACAATCTGTGGGTGTCTGTGGTGGGTGTCAATACGCGATACGGAATATCCACATTATCCACTACCCTTCCAATCTGTGAGGACTGTGAGACTGTGCTGTGCTGTGCTGTGCTGTACTGTGAGATCGATAGACGAAAATGATGAGGAAAAATGGTCAGCGAAGCAAATCAAGCAAACGCAAACCTCGTAACTGCACTTCAAAGAAACAAAGACAGCAAAGAGGTTGGTAGCTTAGCCGGTATTATCTTTTTTCGTCATCAACTTTGTCGCTTTTGACCTAAGACGCGATGTTAGGCAGAATACAATACAATACGAAATATAACAATACGAGATATCCGGTCGGCGTAAAGGAACGGAGACGCGAAACGAACATAGGAATTTTGTGTTTGTGTTTTTTTGATCGTATCTTTTAGAAACTACTACAAATAAAAGCAACTTTTCTCTAAAATCATAATTAGCTGAGTTATTGAGGTTTCAAATTTTATTTAATCAAAAGGCGTCAGGGACGTACCATCGTATTGTATGTTTGGTTTTTGTGAAAAAAGTAAAACATGCTTATTTTACTGTATTCTATAAGATAAAATAATTTAAAATATGTGTCATAATGACAACAAGTCGCTTAAAAATCATGTAAAGTGGTCCATGGTCTAATAAAACAAGGTCTTCTCTTCCGAAAAGGGTACACTTTCTACGTCATCACAAAGTTGCCACTTGATTAACCACTACCCCAAAAAAAGGAAAAAAAAAATTTTGGCTTAGTGTATAATTTTATTTCAAAAATATATAAATCACGAATAATATAAGTCACGAGCATAATTTACATATTTACTTTCATTTAATGTTTTATTTTAATAGTGTATATACATTTATGCATGAAATAACTAACAGGGTTTTTTTTTAAACATAAAGGTTACATTACAATGTGGAATTACAACCTGACACTACAGGCATCACCGGATTCACCAGATCAAACTGGCCGGTTACAAATTTGTCAACTTGATGTTTCCCGTCATACTATTCGAACCTATGGGAATATCATATTCCGCTCTCGCTCGGTATCATGACCCTAATGACACGCCAATGATTTTCAAACTGTTGCGGTAAAAGTTGTCGATGACTTTTTTTTTGTAAAATGTAAAATGGTTAAATGCTCTATTAAAAGCTGTAAGAGCAGAAAAGGTAAGACACAGTCAGTTTCTATACTTTTCCACCAAAATAATTGCTTGCCGAGGATTGGTTGTGATATTGCGGGCCTAAAACCACAGTTAAATGTGGTGAGTAGTATTTTATGTCCTATTGTACCTAAATGAGAGGAAGCGCCTAATAAAAAATCGCTTATCAATATTCAAGTTCTCATAATCCATAGCCCTATAATATTTAGAACTTATTTTTTATTTAGTTATGAGTATAATCGTATTCAATTTCAATTTCAATTAGCCTTTATTCCAATGACCAGTATTAATACATTTCATATGTTTTGGCATGCAATACAAAATATTTTGTAAAAAAAAATTACTTTGATGAATAAATAAACTAAACTGACTAATATTCATTAAGTATTGCTATTTGCTTGGTCATGCTGTCGATTCTCGACATAGGCCTCCTCTAGTGTCCTCCACATTTTCCTGTCTTGTGCGACCCTTCTCCATTGTGGTGGGAAGTCATCTTCCCATCTTCGCACCTGTCTTCCTCGGCTCCTTTTCCCATCCCTTGGGTACCATTCTGTGATTTGTTTTGTCCATTTGTTTATTTTTGATCTTAGCATGTGGCCTGACCATTTCCACTTCCTTTTCTTAATTGTTGTTGTCACTCCAGTTATTTTAGTTATATTCCTTATTTTTGTTAATCTCCATTTATCCTTCCTTTTAATGTTGATCATGCTTCTTTCCATTGCATGTTGGCAGACTGCTAGTTTTTGAGTGTTTTTCTTAGTAAGTGCCCAAGTTTCACAGCCATATGTCATACAAGGAAGTATACATGTGTTGTAAAGCTTTGACTTGATCTCTACAGGTACTGTGGTGTTTTTCATGATTTCTTTCATTGACCAGTATCGGCTCCATGTGTTGTTAATTCTCCTTTCTAATTCCTTGGACATCTGGTCTACAGGTGATATAACTTGGCCTAAGTATATATATTCATTTACATATTCAATTTCATTATCACCCAATAAGACTGCTTCCCGAGTGTGGTTTGTCATTATTTTTGTTTTCTCGGTGTTCATGGTAAGGCCTGCCTTGGCGCTTTCGTGTGCTAGTTCTTGGAGCATTGTTTGAAGTGTGCAAGCCTCTTCAGCAAATATCACAATATCATCTGCGAATCGAAGATGAGAAAGTTTGGTACCGTTTATGTTCAATCCATGCAGGTCCCATTCAAGAGGTCTGAATACAGACTCCAGCACAGCGCAGAACAGCTTTGGGGATAAAGGGTCTCCCTGTCTCACTCCTTGGCTTATTCTAAATTGTTCTCCTTTACTTTCCAGCTGAACTACTGCCGTGCCCAACTCATATATTTTCTTGAGAACTTTAATGTATTTTTCGTTTATTCCCTGGTCCCTTAGTGCTGCCCACATGTATTGATGGTCTATAGAGTCGAATGCCTTGTTGTAATCGATGAAAGCCATGTAATATTTTTTTCCATATTCATTGCTTTTCTGTATTATCTGCTTCACTACATGTATATGATCGATTGTGGAAAAGTCTCTTCTGAATCCTGCCTGTTCTTTCGGTTGATTTTCTTCTAGTGTGTTGTTTAACCTACCAAGTATGACCCTGGAGAATATTTTATACATGTTGGGCATCAGACTTATTGGACGATAATTTTCGATGTTGTTCTTATCTCCCTTTTTATGTAGTAGGATTATAGTAGATTTTGTCCATTGTTCTGGAATGACTTCTTGTGAAAGTATCCGGTTAAATAAGTTGGTAAGTGGTTTAATTATTTCCTCAAGAGTCCCCTTTAAGAGCTCGTTGTTTATTCCATCCTCCCCGGGTGATTTGTTATTTTTTTGGGAGAGAATAGATTTTTTAACTTCACTTTCTAGTATATGTGGTACGTGTTCTTCATTCTCATTTGTCCTGATTTCATTCCCATCTGAGGCTGTCAGAAATACTTTTTTACTGTAAAGATCCTTGAAGAAGTCTGTAGCTGTTTCGGATATTGCTTGTCTTGAACCTGTTGTAGTTTGAGCTCCCTTGCTATCTTTTCTCTTTAAGCTTGGAATCCACACAGTATGGTCTCTTAATTTGTTTAATGCTTGTTTAGTCCCTCCTGTTCTTTCTATCTCTGATTTGATTATCTCAATTCTATTTTGTTCCCTATGTGTTTTAATGGTTTCAGTAATTTTTTTGCTAATTGAGACTATTTCTGTGTGGTTTAATCTTCTGTTTTGGAATAAGTGTTTCCTTTCTTCTAACATTTTTCTTGCTTCTTCACCTATCTTGTCCTTTTTTTGTGTACATGGTAGGTGTCGACTTAGGTTCTGTAGCTCTTTTTCGAGTGTGTTGTATGTTTGTTGAATGTTGTCTAATTCTTTGATTTCTTGCAGTTTGTACTGAAGTTCATCCTTTATATAGTCTGGCAGTGGCAGTGGTATGTGTTGTTTGTCGGGTTTTATGTGTTTTCTAGTCCTTTTTGGCTCCTTTCCGTAGATTGAACCTCTTAACATTCGGTGGTCTGATATGAAGTTAAACTGTGCCACTACTCCAACGTTTTTGAAGAAACAAGGTGAGCTTGTAAGAATGTAGTCTATTTCGTTCCGGTGCTGTTCATTTGGTGATTGCCAAGTCCAACGCCTACTTGGTTTTTTCTTAAAGAAGGTATTCATAATTGCCAAATTGTGTTGCTGAGCAAAATGTAACATTTTTTCCCCATTTTTGTTTGTTTTTCCAGGTTTATATCTTCCCACAATGGTGTTATTTGTTTTATCTTGATTGCTTCCAATTTGACTGTTAAAATCTCCCATCACTATAGTGTATTTATGTGTTACCTCCATTGCCTTAGACAAGTCATTATAGAAGTTTACTTTTTCTTCTTCAGAGGCTGCTTCCGTTGGTGCATATATTTGGATTATGGTCCATATGTTTTTGTAACCAGGTAGTTCTATGTTGAGTATGGCTATACGGTCTGATATTCCTATGAATTCTTTTATGTGTTTTTTCAAGTGTTTGTTAACCATAAACCCTACTCCGTGTAATCCTTGTATATGTCCTTTATAATAGAAAATATAGTTTTGGTATTCCTTAATTTCTTCTCCGAGACGTCTTGTTTCGCATAGTCCTAATACGTCCCAGTTTATTTGATTAAGGGCCTGTTCTAATTCAGTAAGTTTATCTTCTGTTTTTAATGTTCTGACATTATAGGTTGCTATCTGTATTGTTGTCTTTGGCTTAATGGGTTTTCGGTTTGGGTGGGTGTAGGAGGAATTTTTTAGAGGGTGTTGGTCGATCTCCCCTTGGTGACCATCCAGCTTGGGGATATTTTGTAATAAGTTGTTGTTCGATAAAGTTGTGGTATTCGTTTCTAATTGTTTCTGGTCCGTTGTGTTGTTTTGGTGTATTGTTGTAGGATAGTTGTGTGTTTTTTGAAGAGGCCTTTTTCTTGGTTGCTACTTGTTAGTTTCTGTCGAAAAGGTGCTTGGCTGTGCGCGTTGTTGAAGTACATCAAATGCATTCGTTTTTGTTATCTTTTTTGGGGCCGTTATTTTTCTTTTCTGCTCTTCTGATGGTGATGTCGTTGTGGATCTCTTTCTTTTGTTGTCCTCTCCTGGTGCCTTTCTATCTTTCACTACCAGCTTGTCGTAGCGGATAAAGGCAACTATGCCATTTTTCTCCATCTCTTCCTTGCGAATCATTAGATCCTTCCTTATGTTTAGTATTTCCCTTGGGAAGTCCTCGGTGATGCTTATGTTTTCAGGTAGTTGTTTTTTGTTTTTCAGTATTTCAAATTATAATCGTATATTAACCATTAAATGTTCAACATTTAAGTGCCGGTGGTCACAGCACCTACGTCAAATTGCAGCAACACGTCTATATCTTTATAAATAAATAAATAAATACGTTTTTTTTATAGAGAACAATATATGGTCAAAACGTAAAACCTATATACAATGATAGTCTTAAGTTAATATATACGAGCGTATATTTTAAAATTACCCCGATTTTAAAGTTTGGAAATCTTCCGTTGACGGATATGACGTAGTACGTGTCCACTCACGTGACCAAGGTTTCTCGGAAGAGAATACCAGGCGAAGTATATTATTGTACCATGAACTGGTCTAACTTGCGTTTTCGTCTATTTGATACTAACCCATATTCATAACATAATGTTTTCAGTTTTTAACTATAAATGTATTTTACTATACATAAGAATCTAAGATTTATTCTAAATCATTTTCGGTGCACTCTGTGCGATTGTGGAATCTACTCCCAGTTGATTTAAGGCGGTCTCAATCTGTTGCATCGCTTAAATCGAGACTAAAAAAACACTGGTCTGACTCTTGTCCTTGAACGAAGACTATCATTTTTATGTCCTTTCATCTTTGTCTATTCATATATATATATATATATATATATATATATAAATTTATATATAATGATATATTTATATAAGTATATAGGTATCCATCTGTCTATTTGGCATTGTATTAAATTATTTAACTAAGATCTAGCTCATATTTATTTATTTATTCTTAGAACTTTAAATTGGTTATTTAATATTAACGTAATTATGAAACATCTAGTCCCTTTCATTGTTGTACGTTTGGCTATTTATTTTTTCAAACTTTTCCCAATCGCTCAAAGGTTAACTGGAAGAGATCCCTTAAAGGGATAAGTTCGCCTTTGTACATACCTTTTGTGTTTCTATCTATTTTGTTGTTTGTTATTTTCCCGTTTGTACAATAAAGTATTTACATACATACATAAGTGAAATATTTTTCAGAACATCTCAATAATGACGTCACAGGTGCAGAAGTGAAGATGGAGGATATTGAAGAGCTTGAGACTGAATCTCAGCTTAGCAAGCCAACGCATGGGACCTCGCAACCTGAACCATCATCGTCATCATCCAAGACACTAACCAATGCACTCTCACTGGAACAACTTGTGGCCAACCTGAGCGATACTGACAACAACAGCGATTCAGATTCTGCCAGCATTGCCGAGTTTAAAAAGACCAACCCTCAAGACAGATGGGCGCAAATTGCCAGTACTGGTCTAAACTACGAGACGAAGGAGGATCTTATGAAAAAATATTCAATTCCAGATAGTCTCTCGATGTTGAGAGCTCCGATTCTCAATCCTGAGATAGCTGAATTGCTGACGGAAGAGGCAATAAACTTTGATAACCAGGTGGTCGAGAGGCAAAACCAGTTGGGGGTCGCTGTTACCGCTATAATGCAGGCCATGACGGGGATTCTTACAAAAAAAATGAAGCGCTCGGAGATTATAAAAATCGTCAACGACGCAGGCATGCTTATTGCTGATACACAATTTACATGCGCAGAGCAACAGATAGAGGAACAGCGTTTGTTAGCCAACCTCAACGCGTTGGGGGATAGATCTAACGTTACTGATGAATAATTTTTTATTGTACCCAGTCTAGATGCATAACGCTGACTTAGATGTTTTCGATGATTCTACAGGATTGATGTAAGCTAATTATAGAATATAAATACACATAGATAGCGTAAACACATCTGTATGAAAACCAACCGTGTCACTTTTTGCTACCAACTGGGCCACACCAAGAGAAAATAATTTTCCGTTTTCCGTGCAAAATCGATTCAAAGTCGTCGCTTCTTTGGGCTTTTGCAGTTTATTATCACGCAACGCAACAACAGGCGCGCGGGACGTCAGTAGCGACGCCAACCCCGACGCTTGGTCGGGGTTTAAGACCGGATTCGGACACGCGAAGTAGATGCATTTGCGTTATCTATGTGTATATTGCAACCGCTTATGTCAACTCAATTTTGACTCTATAGAAAACAGATACGTTAGCACCATTGGCATCCTCGCTAGGCCTTCATGGGGGCCCGCCAACAATGTGCCAAATGGCCACCGGTGCCACGCCGCGGTAGCGATCCGCACCGCCGCCGCCGAACTAATCCTGCTTATTTCAGCCCACATCCACCCACTGCAGGGTAAACGCCTGTTCCTTTTAGCCGGGTACTATTAGAAAAGAAAGAAAGAAAATAAGTTTATTTGGCAGGCATTTTACAATAGTATACAGATTCATAAGATTTAGGTAATATAAATATAAAACTAAAAACTAAGATTACAAAAGCCTACCAAAATGGTCTTCACTCAGCTAATGTGGTAAAACGTTGGAGAACGTTTCGTCACGCTGGTTTTCAATGAAGCCAGTAACAATATTAAGAACTAAGTAGGATGATGGCGGATGGATTAGCGAGCCGTAACCGTGACATGCGTGATACAGTAACGAGGTTCTAGTGTTTACGCGTGTTACAGTTTAAGGCTCGAACAGACTGCCAGCGGGACGGTAGCGGGGCGTGATGAGTGAGTGATGCGGGCGGGACGCCGGGTCACACAGAGCAAGCGCCCGAGATGGTGCTGTATGGCCAAGCCTTTAGGCTCACGACGTCGCTGGAACGCTTTCACCGAGCGTACTCATTTTGCGAGCTGTAACTGTAACCAAACAGATACAGTAACGAGGTTCTAGTGTGTTCTTGACGTCCACGAGCGCACCGCGAGCGCCCTTTGATTCGCGGCAACAACCGATAATCGCCGGCTCGCTGCGAGTCGCTCGTGTATACACTGTTTTTTGGTTACAGTGCCTGTAACGGTTACGGTTACAGCTCGCTAATGAGTACCCGGCTTAACATGCCACCCCTGGTGTCGGGCTAACGCCATCCATATTTTCCAAACTGTCTGCCAAATGTCATCAGTCCAAAGAGCTGATCTGCCCACCGATCTATGACCTAAACTCTGAATTATTGCTACATAGAGTACAAGTGGATAAAAAAGTAGTGAGTGAATGAATGTGATTTTATTACACGTTGTTGCATAAATTTCCTATATCTGTTTTAAGTTTTTGAATTTATTTCCTTTTCTTTTGAAAAACGAAGACGCGAAGAGCCTCGTCTTCTTTCTAGGAGTAAAAAAACGCCATTCCTGTACTGTACGCTGCGATATTAAAAAAACATCATCCATTGAACCAATACCCGATAGTCGGGTATTTGGCGATGAATGTGGTTTGGTTACTATGTTTAGGCAGGCCCTTCTTTCCCTGATATATTGCTACTTATTAAAGTTAAGGACAACTATATAAGCGTCAGTGGTGTGGTACAGTCACCAGCAATAATATATTATCCAATATTGGGCGCAAAAATATCTGACAAGTCTTTATTACTAGAGGTATAAGAGCGTGAGATATTTTTGCGCCCAATGTTGGATAATATATTATTACTGGTGACTGTACGACGCGACAGCTCATGACGACTTTAGGCGTCGTTAGCGTTTAGAATGTCGTCACTAGAAATTGGGAGCTTGAGTTAGGAAAAGTGATTTGTCTTTTGTCAATTCGAAATCATTGACTTAGCGTTATTCATCTTCACTAGGCCCCTGTGCCAATTTGTGTGAATCTCCTGATATTTATAAATATATCTGAGGGGTAGGGGTCGGGTTGCATAAAGTTTAAAGTCATATTTTTGGTAGGCATACGTGGATTCGTCATACTCATCATTACGCATAACTGACAAAAGTCATAAATTAGTTCGCATTTTTTTTTACCATAATGTTTGAGAGCATAAATAAAAATTGTCATACATTTATTGCGCATAAAACCTTTACGCACAATTATCAATCGGCATAACAATAGGCTATTTGACTAAGTTTACAAAACCATTTTAAATGATTCTTTATGACATAACAAGCACACTACATCGATATTTCCTTGAGATTCTACTGTATTATCAATAAAAATCTATGTTAAAGTTTAAATTTTTAAAACCGCGCTAAAAACGCTGTTTCTGTCATGGCGCTGACCATATGACAAGTGTGACGTCACACGCAAGTAAACAATAATTTCAAGAGATATACCCTTATGATCGTGGTTACTTGCATGCGGCGTCACCAGCAAGTAACCACAGCTGCAAACCAATTCATAGCGTTTCTGCCACAGATAATGTTTAAAAAAATATTACAATTTCTTTCGTGTAATTTCCAGAAAAGTATACATAATTTAGTTTAAAATAAAGTGAAATATGTTGTTTTACGCTATTATCTGATAGGATGACCCCAATTTGTAGTATATTTTCAATGTTAAATAGCCTATTATGACTGAATTATTGACGATCGATCAATAATAAACGTAGCAGTTACTTTTTGATAAGGTCACAATTCTAACCTAACCTACTGGTGGCTAAAAAATGTATGATATTCAACAATAAGGTTTAAAAAAATATGACATACCTAGTACAATTATGACAATGAGAAAATATTATGAGCACTATCATTAATGGCAAAAGAATTTTATGAGCAACAACTTTATGCGTAACGTGTTATGATTATGACAATAGTTGTGCGACCCATATCGGAGACTGTATTCCAATTTTGACGGTACGGGCAGCTCTTAGTTTTAAGTGAATGTCCTGTATTTCGCCAAAAACATGGAAACTATATATAAGCTAGATGTATTGTAAAATTAATGTAGAATAGTGTCTGTTTGTAATAAAGGATGCGTATCGATCCATAAGTCTTCATCTTCCTTGTCTCATTTCGTCATAAAAAAAAACATCGTATCTCATATTTCGTAACGAACGATTTTGAACTTAAACATGAAAATAATTAAGTTCAAACTCAATCTCGCAATATCAGATACGAGTTTTTTCTAAAGTTGTAACGATTTAGTAAACACTTTAAACCTGGTTCAGGGTCCGCGGGGATCGGTACCACCATGTTATCTTTTAACCTATCGCCAAGCAGCATTAGGGTGCGGCTCCACTGAGGCGGAGAGGAGCGGAGCGGGGCGGAGCTGTGCCAATATTAACCAATAGAATATAAACTAACGTGCGCAAGGCGCGCTCGACGTGAACGCATGCGCCTTCTATTGGTTAATATTGGCACAGCTCCGCTCCGCTACTCTCGTCTCCGCCTCAGTCGAGCCGCACCCTAAAGGCGTTCCATTATAGTCCTCAGGGTTGGCAACGCGTTTGCGGTCTTAGGATTGCAGTCTCAAGATTGTAGTCTTGAGATTGAAAATGTCTATGGGTCACAGATCCCAAACCATCATGGCATAAAAAAGCATATTGTTTGGCTAAAACGGCCGTTTTCTAGTAAATTAAAGTATTTAAAGACGATTTTGCTCATTCTCCCAATTTTACTAATGTGTTGTTTTTTATGAGGAATTTCGCCCTTTTACTCTCTCAACCTCGTATCTGATAAATAGGAAAAGCACTCATGTTCCCTAAAGAATAAAGACTACTTTCTTATCTCACTATTCGATCAGATACGAGGTTGAGAAAGTAAAGAGATGATTTATTTTAAGAGAAATGGGAGCATTTTGAGGATATGCAAGTGTTAACTAAATTAGATAGGAACTATACTTGGGAGCAAAGAAATCGAGCCACTTTCTATGGAAATTTAGTACTATAGTCGCGCCGTTCTTAAAGGCCCGGTTTGACAGCTGTCAACTCACTACAAAATATGTTTGAGGTTATATTTTATATTGCGTTGACAGCTGTCAAACCGGGCCTCTTAGAACAGCGCGACTATTGTCGCTCGATTTCTTTGCTCCCACGTGTAGTAAGATGGTATGGATTTTATAACAACCAATTCCTTCCTTATCATTGTTTGTTTTCAATTTATTTAGTTATTTGTGAATAAAATTCAAAATTGTTATTCTTTAACGCTAAATCTAAATAAAAAAGGGTTCCCAAGTATAAGTTATTCTGCGAGACAGGCCTAGCCTAGTCTATAGATAAAAAAAAAAAAATGTATTAAGCACCTATTTAAGTGGCAGTAAATGTATTTTCTTACATATTGAATGATCAACTCAATTTATATAATGCACATAAAACATGACATATTCTTGTTGATCATAAAGTATTAAAAACAATACCTACAGGTAAAATAACATTAGAAATATAATGTATAATCATTAAGGTATAATCTTAAATCTAATTTAAGTTTAAAGACCAAACAGCGTTAGGCTGCGGCTCCACTGAGGCGGAGATGAGCGGAGTGGAGCGGAGCTGTGCCAATATTAACCAATAGAATCTAAACTAACGTGCGCAAGACGCGCTCGACGTGACCGCATGCGCCTTCTATTGGTTAATATTGGCACAGCTCCGCTCGTCTCCGCCTCAGTGGAGCCGCAGCCTTAGGTTCTTAGGTTAGGTTAGGCGCGAGGGCCCAAACCACCCAGAATTAAGAGCACAAAGGTTTGTAATTTTTTCTGCGTACCGCCCCTAAGTCCTGTTTGCCTGGTATCTGTAGGCACTATCCAATCTAAGGTCTGTTCATCCTTACTTGTCTTATATAGTAAACAACTTTCTAACCTCAAAATGAACCTTTTTTGGCTAAAACAGCTATTTTAAACAAAATAAAGCAATCACAGACAATACATTGGCCGAGTGATGTCCAAAATGTTAACTCGGTTTACTTTATTTACGATAAAATAGCTGTTTTAGCCAAAAAAGGTTCATTTTGAGGTTAGAAACTTGTTTACTATATAAGACAAGTAAGGATGAACAGACCTTAAGTATTGTCTCAAGTATACTGTATTTTCTTACATTTACTGTATCCATGAAGTAATAAATATACATTACCTTTTTAGTATCGTGTTTTATTATTTATATCCGATAATTTTAAGGGGACATTCCTATAGGCCTGGCCGGTAAAGTTTCTGGTTGCCCTGCCAAGATGCACTACGCTAACTAACGTTTTTATTAAAAAACGAAACGAATAGAGTCTGTCTAATGAAAGCTGAACCTGGATTTTTCTTGGCTGACGAGTCTGGCAACACTATTTAATATGTCGTTTGGACTTTGTTGTTGTTAGAAACTTGTCAATTCGAGATCTAAATTGATAAAAATACGGAGTAATCATGCCGTCGACGATAAGAGGCGGTGTCCGGGAGATTCTGTATACTATTATACAGAAGTACAAAGAAAAACAAGAAGAAAGAAAAGCATTATTGATGCAAAAAATTAATTGTTTAGTTACGGTGACCAAATTTATAGGTTAGTACGGCTTTAGTACGGCATGTTCATTTTGATACTTCTTTTTTCTCTATGTGCAATCCTAAGTTTAATTTACCTTTTTCTGTCTATTATACGATGAGATTAAGAAATTAAACGAAATTAAATTCGTTTCAGAAAACCTGGACGTGCACGTTGACAAAAGTGTGCTGGAAAACGTAAAGCAGCTGAAAGAGGTTGAGGAAACTGAGTTAGCCTGCCAGACTCAGACGAAATATTTGGAAGAAGTATCTTCAATGACCGGTAATTACTAAAATTATCATTGTCTTTCCCTATATAATAGGTGTAGGTACCTATTGTCTGTCCCTATATCATGTTGAATCTCTTAGCATTCACAATTTTATTAAATTAATTTAATAGACAGATGATTAATGTAACTGACACTCATAGTTTCAATAAAACAATAAGGAGGTGTTTAGTTAAAATATATCATAAACATATTATTTGATATGTATTTTCTGTGTGCGGAGCAAACAGCATTTTGTTGTTTATGAACCAAATGTACACTGTACAGTCGATTTCATAAATATGTGTACACTTTAGTACCTTATCTATTTATTTAATGTCATTTTTGATCGGCCAGATATAAAAGATGTTCGGGTTATATGAGTCTTCCTTGTTCTTAAACCGTTGCGATTAGAACCTCACCGATGCAATTTCATTTCACCTAAACCCAAATGTTTTTAGGGCTGTCGGACTGTACAATGGGGCTGTACTGCGCAACCACACAATGTATTTCTAAATGGTGTTCTGTTTATTTAACACTTTCTTTCTTCTTACAGATATCAGTGTTTCATCTTTAAAAAGAATAAGTAATGAGGGAAAATTAAACAACGGTGTCTTTAGTACTCCCGGAAAAAAGCGACCTCACAAGGCCACGGTGTCTAATTTGGATAGCTTTGACATCCAAGCTATCCGAAATAAAATAAATGAATTTTATATTGTAAAAAAACAAGTGCCTACACTCAGATGCTTATTGGCAGAGTTGAGAGAAAGCATCGGTTTTACCGGATGCCTTGAAACTTTACGCCGAATACTAATGGCAAATGGATACGAATTTAAACAAAATACTGAACAACGTTCGATACTTATTGAGCGTTTTGACATAGCAGCTTGGCGACACCGCTACCTAAGGACTATTGCATAAAAACGTGCTGAAGGTAAAAAAATAATATACCTGGATGAGACTTACGTTCACCAGACCTACAAAACAAAAAAGTCGTGGCAGGGGCCTTCCACCCAAGGTGTAGTTGGCAATATCTCAGCTGGAAAACGATTTATTATTGTTCACGCTGGATCAGAAGATGGTTTTGTGCCTAATGCTTTATTAACGTTTAGCACAAAATCAATCAAAGCAGACTATCACCATGACATGAACGCCACAAATTTCAATAAGTGGTTACGTGAGAAGCTTATTCCCAACTTGAGTGAACCAAGTGTCATTGTCATGGACAATGCTAGCTATCACACGGTGCAAATTAATAAGGTACCAAATACCAACACCCGCAAAGCCGAAATAAAAGAGTGGCTGCGTTCTAAACAAATTGATTTTGAAGAATATTATACTGTACCAGAACTTCTTGTCTTGGCACATAAACACAAAGCAGACCCAATCTATGAAGCCGATGAAATTCTAAGGGAGCACGGTCATGAGGTTTTAAGACTTCCGCCCTACCATTGCGACCTTAACCCCATTGAGCTAATCTGGAGTTCGGCGAAGAGAAAAGTCGCGAGTAGAAATGTTGGCGTATCAGCAGCTGAAATTGAAAAAAATATTAAAGAGTCTTTTGACAGCATAACACCGGAGCATTGGAAGAAAATGACTAATCATGTGCTTAATATTGAAGCTCAGTACAAAACCAGGGATGGATAATAACTAAAGAACTAGAATCATTCATTATAAGTGTCCGTGATGATGACAGCACTAGTTCAGATGAATCATTAGAAATAGAGTATTTAGAATCTGATTTTAATTACAGTTCCTAGAGTCTTAGGGTATCATCTGAACTGGAACTACTGGAAGGTTCACCATCACATACACTTATTATGAAGCTTTCCAATTGATTAGTAATTCCATCCTTTTCCTTGTATTGGTTTTCGACATAGGTCATGGTCTGTCATCTTCTTCCATGCATTACATCAAAGGATTCCTTTAGATTTTTTTCAAATTCTGACGCCGATTTACCTATATTTTTGCTACCCACTTTTCGTTTTACAGTATTCCAAATGAGCTTGATCTGGTTTAGATCGCATTGGTAAGGTGAGAGTGTGAGCACTTCATGTCATGACCACTAGCTTTAGGAATTTTATCTGCCTCATAAATTGGCTTTGTTTTGTGCTGATTCACTAAAACAAAAAGTTCTTCTCTGTATAAACTTTCATCAAAATTCACAGACTTAGCACGGAGCCAGGCTTGTATTTCAGCTTCGCGTGTGTTTGTGCTTAGGGGCTTATTAATTTGTACCGCATGATAACCTGCATTGTCAAACACAATCACACTGGGTTCAATTAAATTTGGTATCAATTTCTCTCGTAAATACCTGTTAAAATTTGTAGTATTCATGTAATGGTGTTAATCTGCCTTTGTAGACTTAGTGCTAAATGTCAACATTGCATGTGCACAAATCCATTTACGGAACCAGCATGAATGATGATAAGTCTTTTTGCGGAGGAAATATTTTCTATTAAACCAGATGTCGACGGTCCACGGCCATGATCTTTTTGGCTTGTAATTTTGATGAAGATAGGTTTCATCAAGATATATAATTGGCTTATTTTTGGCACGTTTCGTGGCTTTGGTTCTCAAGATCATTGTCGCAAGACTGCAATGTCATATCGTTCTATGAGCACTGAACGTTTTTTTTATTTTATTTTTTATTCAAAACCATTGCTCATCAGTATTTTACGTAGAGTCTATCTGGAGCCTGTAAAACCCATATTTTCTTTCAAATTTGCCAGAAGTGTTCTGAGTCGGAATTTGCTTTTTTACAACATAAAACTCATAGACTTTATTACGGATAGTTTTAACATCAAAGTTATCCAAGTTAGAAACCGTGGCTGGATGAGGTCGCTTCATACCAGGAGTGCTAAAGATTCCGTTGTTTTATTAGCCCTCATTAATTATTCTTTTCAAACACATGGTTGAGGAGGCGATGGCTGAGATCAGCGTCATACTCGTGAACGGGTGTTGTCAGTGGGGTCCTGTCTGTTCACGCTTGCAAGAACCTGTTTTCCAGTTAGTTATTTTAGTTATCGTTCCTGACGTAGAGACCTCGTCATGTTGTTCTCCTAGTCACTATTTTTAATTTACTCAATGTTATTGAGCGTACATTTGTAACGACTAAGTTTGTGTTGTTAGAAATAATTATTAATTACTTTACTACCTTGTAATGTTACTTTTAAGAATAATTGTATTTTATGATTGGAAAAAATGATCTGCTGGAGTTTCTTGCGGCGCTTCTTCTCCAAGATATAATTGTCGTTAGATAGAGGTGTAAGGGTGATGAGAATAATGTTACCTCTAATTACTTTATTAAAAAGGTTGAATATAATATTCCTCATCATCATTGTTTTATTATGCTGTGTGCGACACAGACGAAAACCTCTCGTATCAATGAAATCTATCAACAGCACGACTAGCACAAGTTGCTCGTGACTTGTTTGTCGCTCGGATCTCCCTTACTATCTAGTCTGTTACGATAGAGACGCACAGAGCGACAAGCGAGAAAATACAACTTGTGCTACACGTGCAGATCACTATATTTTCATGTCAAATATATTTCGAAAAACCAAATGTGCTCCAGTCACTGTCATCGTATTTTACCTAAAGTGCTTTTCATCAAAATATAGCGCTCGTAATAATATATATGAAAATATAGTACGCGTTTCCTCTTCCTTTGTGCCCACCAAAATAAATAAAATAATAAAAGTATCAATATCGTTTATTCCTTCATTGATCGGTAATACCATATCAAGATTTATTGAATTTGCCGCTTTTTCCCAGGTTCAGCTTTCATTAGACAGACTCTAGAACGTCTTAGCGTAAAAGGGGTAATAGACGGGCGAGTATGTACGCCGTACTTGGGCATTTTCACGAAAAACACCCCAATTAAGGACTGAAATCAAGGAACTTTAACTTTGTCCGTTTTGGCGGCCGTCAATGTATAGCTAATTTTCGTCACAAAACTGACAAAGCCTTCTGGTGGCCTAGTTAAACACTAAGTTCGATTTTCGAAAATCGACTATTTATTGAAGTAAGGTGACAGATCGTGTACTGAAACGTGTCAGTTTCATGGCCCGCATTCTTGTAGCAACATTTTTCAGCCGAGCGCTAATGCAGTAACGCAATGTAGGTATCATGAAAAGCATGCCGGCTATCGCGCAATCGCAATAAAAAAAAAACAATTTTGAGGATATATCACTCCGAACCCAAAACCTTTTAAAATGGTAGGTCAGCCCAACTACATTCGGCTTTTGGTTTAAAATATTGTGGGACGCCGACTTCAGTTGGGCTGACCTACCATTTTAAAAGAAGTTGTTTTTGAAGGCGGGTTTTTGTTTTTTTTTAACATTTATTTTATTTTATACTTTTTAGTGATCCTATTTATGCTGTTACGTAGCTCCACTTCTGAATATTAATGAGAAACTATAGAGCATTTCAAGCTCGCCGCAGACAACGCCGCGGGAATGTCATTTCATAGTCATATTTAAACCTAAATGTGCTTCGTCATAGTCGCTCAACTACCTTAATCGAAATATCTTATCGCCAACCTTGAAATAGGTACCGTTAAGGAGTTCCGGTGGCCATCTGTGGTCTTCATCATCAGTTCCACTTCACCATATAGTACTTTTCAAAAGCAAATGCACGAGTTACAGTGAAAAATACCAAAATCGCTATAGGAGTGCCTATAATATTTGAGGAGTTCTCTTGATTTCTCCAAAATCCCATCATCAGATCCTGACGTGTTGACAATGGGACCAACTAGAAAGTATACCCATTCAAACAATGAAATTTTTTTTCGAATCGGTCCATTGATCTTCGAGTAATCGGGGAACATACATTAAAAAAAAACCCCGACGAATTGAGAACCTCCTCCTTTTTTTGAAGTCGGTTGCCAATATGGCGGTTTCCGCGCAGGTATAGCAGGACAGTTAACATGCCGTGCCTCGAAGCTCTTACGCAGTTGATGATGATAACTTTCTCCTAAGTAACAAATAATTAGTGATTAAACGAACTTACCAAGTGAAGTTCTAGCATAATTATATGAGCTCCGTCCGAAAAGATTAGTAACCTGAAATAGACCTTATTCACATTGTAGTAACGCTTAAGTTGCCACCACTCATTGCACTACGTTGAGATAAGAAAAACTGGGTAGAATGAAAGCAATGCATATTTTTATGTAGGGTAGTTCCCCTGTCTCCCTCCAGCGCTCGGGCTCGTCATCAGTTTGGAGATGCTTGGTGCCTCTGGAACAATGATTAAAGCCACAACCGGCAACCTTGGGCCTAACAGGGTGGGCAGGGTTACTAATCTTTTCAGACGGAGCTCATATAATTATGCTAGAACTTCACTTGGCAAGTTCGTTTAATCACTAATTATATTTCGCTCCGTCCGAAAAGATTAGTAACCTGAAATAGACCTTATTCACATTGTAGACTTTGAGAGAGGTTGTAAGGTTTCATCTCATTGTTCAAACACAAAAATCACATTATGTATGTATATAATCAGTTTATTATCAAACAAAAAACCAACGTAACATTATAACAAAACAAAACCTTTTATGATAATTTATTACATTAAATAACCATGTATGTAATATAGTGATCGGGTAACGTTATGTCAGAACGTTAAGTATCTAATCCGTATTATTAATTAATTTCGATTCAATATTATACTAGCTAATGAAGCTTCATCGTTATTTAGTATTGTTCTATGATAGAACTTGCCAAAGGTGTTGGAGGTCCCGCTCCAGCCCGCGGTGCTTAATGAGATGGCAGTTCTGAAGTTGGAAGGCCAGCCTTATTATATGCGGACATTTAAATCAAACAGCGACCACGTTAAACTCTCGTATATTGAATAGAGAAAATAAAGGTTACACTTATGCGCAATAATATTGTAAGCAAAAGTAGACGGAGATTTTAGTCTTAGAGTTAGCCGTTGCGGAGGCATGGAGCAGAAGAGGAAGTGAACGAACAGCCATAGATAATGTTTGGTTGTTTTTAATACCAGTGATGTTACCACATGTAAGCATGCCTAGTATCATAGACAAAATTCAACAGTGCTGCGGATGAGGTCGAGGCTAGCGCCGCCGGCGCGCGCACGCGACGCCGCCGCGTGCCGCGTGCTGTGCGCCGAGAACATCGACACGTCGATGCCGCTGTCTCTTAGTGTATTTGTAATCCAGCGACTCAATGATTGAGAAGTTACTGGGCTGTGAGGTTTTTTAAAACTTAGGAAAAGTGACTTAGATTTGCGTACAGGTGCAGTCTTTTTGATATAATCTAACAGGGTAATAGCAGGGCACAATTTACGGTTTTCTCTAAAAAATGGCAATAATAACATGGGTTGCTTGGAACCTGGCCGTGAAGTCTTAATAAGATCGGGTATTTTAATGACTAATCGTGTTTCATACGTTTCCACATTATCCAAATTAATCTTTGATAATGTCTGGACCCTGCGGCTGTCCCAAACCAAAACCTAGCAAGAGCCAAATTTGTCAAAATTCGTTTTTTTACACCACACATCTTTAAATTTAGTGCTGCGTGTAATGCAAAAACACCCATAATTCTATCGCGCTTAGTTTCGAAGATATGAGACCCCCTAAACCTAGCAACCCATCTGCTACTCGTCGATACCACAATCAAAATCCTAGCAAGTTACATATCCAAATCCAATCAATTAGTAACTGCGGCTTATACTAGGTTTTTGATTCTGGAATTTGCACTTACTAGGTTTTTGTATTTGTTAAAAAGCGCGAACTAGGTTTTTGAATTGGGAAATTATTCACACTAGGTTTTTGATTTATGAAACAGAAGGCTTATACTAGGTTTTTGATTTTGGAATTTGCACTTACTAGGTTTTTGTATTTTGTTAAATAGCACTCGATAGGTTAATTTGATTGGTGAATTACTCATACTAGGTTTTAGATTTACGAAGCGAACTATTCAGTATTGTAGAATTTGTAATTTATTCCTATACAAAATCTAGCAAGTCGATGCATAAGGAGTGCTGCGGGGAGCACGGCTCAGTAACTTCACCTGTAACCTTAGTGCGCGGCGTTGCTTGGGGAGAAGGGTCGTCAACGCGCGCCGAACAGTCACTAAGTTTGCTCTGGCGCTGAACGATGTGTTTTTGTTTGTTAAAGCTTTACCAAAATGAGTCGAAATCAATGATTTAATATAAAAAGAGGTAGATATGTTACCTATACGGTAATCCGTGTGTAAAAATGGCCCGGCTTACGCACACATAATCAGTAAATATTGCAATTACACACTAATTCATAAATGACAAGTGAAAGCAGGATGGTATGCTAATTTCCGGGAGCGAAACAGAGACGAATGTATGTTGGTCTGCAGACTAGTTCACGGTTCCGTTGACGGCGCGAGACTAAGTAAAGGTGTACCAATTGGCTTGGTTTTAGGGTGCCACTATCGAGGTGAGTGTAACATATCTACCTTTTTTTTACTATATTATATCATTGGTCGAAATAGTTATAGGAGCAAACTCATTCTTGCAGCCGCTTTATCAAGATATGTACTAACTTATTGTTTACTATTAAACTTTTTCTCTGAATTTAAATTTGATATAAAAATTGCTTTGTTTTAGGTAGTTGGATACTATTAATGCGTTAACAATTGTTACGCTCTCCTATTTATATTGCAGTTTTCTTCTGGACACTAATAAGCATCTAATGAATGTGGGTACCTATGGGCTTTACTCTGTTTTATGTTGTTTGTTTGTATGCATGATAAAATAGATACATATACCTGCTTCATACCTATTATGGGTGTTTAAACTTGTTCTTGTGTTATAGTACTTATAATATAGGTAAGTAGGGAAAAGATAGGTACATATTTACATAGGTAGTTTCGTGGCGGTGTTGTTGGTTATAGTAGTAGTTGCAGGATGCGGACTTTATATTAAATTTCATTATTTTTCATTGCTGTTATTTCCATCTATTTGGTGTCGAGTGGGTACATATTATTATTATTTATTTGGCTAATTAAAAACTTGCTCAGATTTGCGTTGTGGTTTGTTTTTTTTAAACTATGAGTTAAACGTCATACTGAAAAACTACAATTAAAAATATTATAAATACATTTTAAAAACCCGATTCCGCACTAATATAATTACATGACCTTTCGCGACGTTTCGCCAACTATAGGTAAATATGTAGGTACCTATTTCGATCATCCACTCCCTAGTTACGAGTAACTTACGTATATAAAAAACAAACTGTGTACGTATAAGCTTTGTTGGGTTAATTTATTTATGAAAAAAATTATACGCGAATGGTTCTTCGCTTAATTATGTGTTAGTTTTGCGTGGAAGCTTAGACACAGAACTGTGCAAATTTTGTACACTTTTTTGTATTTAATTATACAATTAATTAATTAATTTAATTTTGTATATCAAATAGGTAACTTAATTTTACTAAAGAGATTTGGTTTTGCTTTTTTAACATTCAGCTTACGAGGGTGAAGTTAAATTATTTAATCCGTTTTTTTCTCGTGTGTTGTTTTTTTCTGGACGGAGCCAGAATTAGAAAATTTTGATTTAGATTGCCTTGATGACGATTCAGTTGCAGATCCTCTAATTATTTAATAAGACTATAAATAAATTTCAACATTTTCATCTAATCAGATACATTTTTGAGTAACTTTGAGGTAAAAATGTAGAAAAATTATTTATCATTATAATTATGTAACAAGTATTTACTTAAAATATTGCACACTTAATTTTAAACTTCAATGGTCACAACACACATACTTAAGTACTAGGTTTTTATATAAGAGAAAACAGACTATGCTAGGTTATTGATTTTGGTTTTTGAAACATTTCCAGCGGCAAATCTACTAGTAAGTCTCATAAAACTGGCATTTACAGTGTTTTTTTCAATTTTTTTTACTAATCTATTAGAGTCATTTATTTTCATAATTTAGCACTAACAATCAATTACCTAGGGCTTATAGTTTTTAAGAGGGACATAAAAACGTTTGTTTTGTTTCTCCTGTAAAATTTTCTCAATGGCTCTTACTAGGTTTTGGTTTGGGACAGCCGCCTGTGTGCAGTGACTAAAGCCAGTAAAGTCGAGCATTTTTTGGACAGTTGTTCGAAACTTATTTGTTCATTTGGGTAAAGGGTTTCAAGGAAGTCTAAGACGCGGCTTGTGTCCCACGTTATATTATATTTTGGTTTCGGGGGACGAAGCCGATATGTACCATGTAAAAACCTTTGTATTCTATTGTCTGACATTATTTCCGGTCCCAGTATTAAGGCTAAAGCTGCTTTACCGCTATTTAGCGAACCGTATTGGCTGCCTTTATTATAAGCCTCAGTCAGAAATTCTAAAATATTAGGGACAGTCGCTTCAAAATGGTTAATATTATTTTCGATACAGAAGTTGAACCAATTTTTTAGATATACATTGTACTGCTTTACAGAGTTTACCGATATTGAAGCGAGCATAATCTCTATGGAAGATTGTGGTACACCTCTTCGCAATAGCGCTGTCCCGATAAAATCCCTGCCGCCAGGATAAGATTCGACTGGAACATCCGGTTGTCTCTGAAATGAGTAATTATTGTGTCGTCATTGATTTTGAGTAATACGGTTTCTGAAACGAGTAGCCTTGTAAAGACTGGGTACCAGGGCTGAGTTGGCCATACTGGAACAATTAAGATTCCTGTCGCTTTATCCTCAATATTTTTTCTCAAGGTTTTGTAAACTATTGAAAAAGGAGGAAAAGCGTAAAAAAAATAGTTAGTCCATCTGATGGTAAAGGCATTAACAGTAAAAGAATCAGGGTCCTTGTGCCACGATATATATTTGGGACATTTTTTATTAATGCGGCTCGCGAATAAATCTATATCAGGCTGCCCGAATTTGTTAACTAATTTTTGAAAACACCCATGTGATAGCTCCCATTCAATGTCAGGGTGGATTCGTCGCGATTCTGCATCAGCGTCGATGTTATCGGCGGATTTGATGTACGAGGCGAAAACAAAGATATTTCGTGACTCGCACCATTGCCAAATGTATTTAGTTAGCTACCTGTGTCAAGTGAGTGTATTGGATTCCGCCCATGCGGTTAACGTAAGAAACAGCCGTGGAGTTATCTAGTCTGAGTAGAATTTGGCAGTCGGAAAGTGATTTTGCAAATATTTTAAGAGCTATAAAAGCAGCTAGCAATTCTAGATAGTTGATATGTTTTTCTCGTTCAGTTGTGGACCAGGCGCCACTGGCAGTCTGCTGACCACAGGAACACCCCCACCCAGTAGTTGAGGAGTCCGAGAATACTTCTATTGAGTAATTGTCGTTTCTAATCAGTTTACTACAATTATTAATTGTTTCCAACCACCACTGTAAGTCTGGTAATACTGTACTAGGTATATTCATGTATTTGTCATAATCATTACCATTACAGTTTAAATTTAGAAATTTACAACGTTCCAGTTGTTTTGTATATAGTAGCCCATATTCTACTGAAGGGCAAATTGAAACAAGAAGGCCTACTAATTGCGCGAAGTGTCTAATTTTACATCGTTTTAATTTAATAAATTTACTTAATTCCGATTTGATTAAACCCAAGAAATTTACATAATGTTGTGGGTTCAAGATTACTCTTCTTCATGTTGATAACAAAGCCTAAGGAGCGGAGCAATTTTTGGGTGATAAGTATGTTTTCATTACATTAATGTTTAGTTTGTCCTATTAAAAAGAAATCGTCCATATATATTGTTGATAAAAACCCTCCTAATCTCAGCAGCTTCACGACTGGCTTCATTAACTTTGTAAATAAATATGGGGCTGTATTTAAGCCGAATGGAAGAACGTTAAATTGATAAGTTTTGTTATTCCATAGAAAACGTAAGTATTTTCTAGACGATGGGTGAATTTTTAAGGAAAAATATGCATCTTTTAAATCAATTGTGGCCATGTAGCAGTTAACCGTAATAAGTTTGATAGCTGTGCGAAAATCCTCTAATTTAAAATGGTTAGTGTCTATAAATTTGTTCAGTTCTTTCAAGTTAAGTATAAAACGCATAGTTCCATTCGGCTTTGGTCGTAAGAAAAAACTGGATATAAATTGATATTCGCAAGGCTGACATTCAGATACAGCCCCGTCGTTTATGAGGTTTTTAATGGCCTCTTCTACAAGTACTGTCTCAGAGTGATTAAATTTAGGTATCCTTGGGACATGAGGCTGAATAACAGGTCGAGAGAAAAATAACTTATAACCTCTAATCCATTTTAAAATGGTTGGGTCCGATGTAATGAGAGACCATTGTTCATAGTAATGTGCTAGTTGTCCAGTGAGATTTACCTCGTCTACTGGCGGCGGGTGTGCCGCGGCTGACGCGGCGACGGCTTCGACGACTGCGCGGGCGCGGGCCGCTGGTAGTTCCTGTAGTTGGTGCCGGGAGTTGCAGGCTGTCAGCTCCTCTGCGGTCCCTGCTGCCTGCGAGCCAGGGCCGGAGATCTCCAGTTTAAATTCTTTCCAGAGAAATTATTCTGAGTTTGTGCGAAGGGAGCCTGCATAGGATGTTTTTTCAAAGTTCGATCATCTACATTAAGATCTATTCCTGACCTATTGACAGCTTTAGCGTTTTTTAACGTTTCGATTAGGTCTTCTCCGAAAAGATATTTGTCTATTTTTGTGTTAGACAAATGTTCCTTAAGGTCTTGTTTAGTGCATATAATGCGAAGTTCTTTCGTGTCCTAGATTCAGCATGTTGAATATCACATAAGAACCTTTCACTGTCCATGAGTTTTTTAAGTAATTCTTGGTTTTTATCAGCACTAATTAATAGGTCCGTAATTGCAGATGATACGCAAGATATTGCTTTAGCCAGTGATTTCTGCCTTGCCTCTATGGCTTTGTCTCTTTTTAAGAGAGATTCAGGAAGAGCTGCCTTGATCTCGGCATTCAGAACGGTGGCGCCGATATGTGTACAGTTAGATGGTATGAGATATTTGTCATGGAGTTCTTTCCGAGATTCTTTGGTTAGTCCATTTGTTGCAAAGTGTTCTAGGCGGCTGGCTAAGTCTTTGTGAATCTCTTTTCCATAGTTCGTAATGACGGCAGGATCTTCTCCCAAAATATCTAAAACAATGCTGTCTAAGGCATTATCTGTGGTCTCTGTTAACAGTGTTGATTCACCGACATCATTTATTCCTTCAAGTTCCAGCAGTGGAATTTGTTCTATTTCCGTGTTTGAAGGACAAAGGTCCTCTTCAATAAATGTAGCCTGCCCTTCAGGCATCGTGTTCATTTCTACGTCAATAGAATGCGAGGATGGTCCGTCTGAAAGACGTGAAGGTATTGACTTTAATAATTATTACATTATAAGTAACGCAGGTAAGATAAAACTCCCACAGAATTTTACGCAAACCGGTTTTGCATGACGAAGGCCGTCATCGAGCATCAAAAGTGTAAGAAAAGCACGTGGCAGTGTCGTGCATAATTTTATGCATAGGTATGTATGAGTTTTACGTTAGGACGTATAATAAATATTGAATTGTGTACGAATGTTACAGACAACTCACATAAACCGAAGCGAAGCGAGCTATAGTCACGAATAAAGCGTGAAAAGGGAGATATCGGCATATGGTTACTACTCGTACGTAACTATCCTGTTATTATTATTTATTTATTTTTAATGGCGTCTACAAGTTATGTAATTTTGCCAATGTCAAGTATATATAAGCAATTGTACGGTGAATCGTCGTTGTCGTCGGCGTCTTCCAGTCCCAGTCGGCACACCATTGAAGATGGCGGGTATCCACTTCAATGGCTTATTGGCTTGGAGTGTTCTTGACCGCTTGCTCATTCAGAATCAACTTTTCACTGATATTTTATTTGATGCATATTCTTCGTCAGTGTTGGTAACTATCCTGTTTACCTAGTATCCTAACTTTGACAGACATGCCCTTATGTAACTTTGACATTGGCAGAATCATCATGACATTGATGGAACTAGATATCTTTAAAACTGAGCTGAATTTCCTTTATCCAGGATTAGATTATGCTAACAAAAGTGTTTGAAGTAATAATTGTGGCATTCTGTCGTTCAAAAAGTGCAATTGAATTTTTTGTAAGATATATCTTCCAAGATCATGTGAATTTAACGATGACGGAAGGATATAAGGACCTAGTGAGTAAACGTATTTGAATAATATTGTTTTGTTAGTATAATAATTACTTACTTATAGAAGTGGGGGTCATCGCAGTCAGTCTAAAAATTTGTTGCATAAACAACCACGTGTAGGTACGTTGTTGTTATTTGATTGTTTCTTAATGTGTTATATATTGCTGTTTGTTTCCCAAATAAATAAATAAATACCTAAGTAATTTCATTTAACTATCTACGGAAAGCATAATGTACCTACGTTTAGCATAAAAACTAATTGAATTCTAATAAATAAGATTCGTGACTTTTATCTTTGATAGAAAAGAGAAACCAAAATCATAATCAACCGTTATTTATTCGAAAATATTGAATGCACTAGATTCTACCGCCCTTCAATCCGAGCGCCCGTTGCCAAAGTGTCAAGTAATCCCCTCTTCCGACCGACCGTCAAGTCACGTCACCTGACACGTGACCAAAACAAGACAGCTAGGAGAACCTGGTGGGGTGATCTTCTAACACGGCCGTTCCTGGCAGCTGAACGACCTCGTCAGCTTGATCCTCTTGTTCTCTCTGGACTTGACCATCATGGCTTCCTCCACTGCTTAAATGGTCGTCATCATCTATAACACAAAAAGTAACACGCGTCTTAAAAAAAAGAGCACTTAGCAGACAACAACTCACTAGCCACTGCAACGAAACCACAAGCGTGCACTCAAGTGATCCCATCAAAATAGGTAGCAAGCATTGCCAGCAACTAAAGTTAATTTTATCAATAATGAAAGACTTCCGGAACTCAGTCATTAATGACAACAATAATCAGTAAACTGATCACCGACGCTTTCATTAGCATTGTCATCCCGCAACCGCTATTGGAGCTCCAAATGGCAATGCCGATCGTAAGCAAATAGAAATTGCCATTAGTCGGGGCAAACAATAGCCATAATGTCGAGGCTATAATTGCCACAATGTCGGGGCAGGGAGTAGCCATAATGTCGAGGCTAAGGGAATGCCACAATGTCGGTGCAAGGAATAGCCATAATGTCGAGGCTAGGGAAATGCCACAATGTCGGGGCAAGGAACAGCCATAATGTCGAGGCTAACTAGCAGTGCATTACAAATAGGTTACAACTCCAAATACATTAACAACCACAACATCAAAGTTCAAGTTTTAATGTTGTCGACTATATAATGTTACCATGGAAGTAGTTTCCCACTATAACGCAAAAATCACTCACCAATACCGAAGAATGCCTCGCATGCCTCCGGGGTCCACTCGCCACGCCACTGCACCATATGTTCAGCGGCGGTTTGGGTTCTCTTCCCATATGAGCCCGCTAGTAGCTCGAGCTCGTACCGGTGATGAGGCAACACACGCATGACCTTATAGGGGCCGCGCATGCCGGAGTCCAGCTTACCGGTGCTTTGCGAGCCCTTGCTCACAAAGACGAAACTGCCAACCGAAAATATTCGAGGCTGCCGACGGCCTTCATTAACGTAGGCGTCCTGCCGCTGCTGATTGGAAGCAAGCAGCTCGGAAGCCCGCTGTCGCCGCAATTTCCGCAGAGCGTCACGGTTTGGCTGCGACTCATCCAAGGCCACGTCGCGCACCAACGACCTCAGGACTGGAGTTGTCCCTTCGACACCTGTTAGCAGCTGTAGGGCTGAAGTGCGTGTAGTTGCCTGTTTGGTAATGTTTAGTGTGAGTTGTACCTTCCAAAGGACATCGGACCACGAAGCACCTTTATTGTTGACCTCAATACGCAACATGTTGAGAACCGTTCGGCAGTAGCGCTCCACTTGCCCATTTTCACGGTGCATTTCAGGGGTGATGAAATGTACAGAACATCCTAATTCGGTTACCCAATTTTGGAAAGCCGCGCTTTCAAACATCCTGCCTCTATCACAAACAATAGTGGATGGTGTGCCAAATAGCGAGACAACATTAGAAAATACACGCTTCAACTCGTCCGAGTTCTGTCTGTATAAAGCGTATAGCAGGCAGTATTTTGAAAATGAGTCTATTACAATTAAAATATACTTGAAACCGTTAGACTCTGTGAGTGCACCAAGTACATCAGTGTGAACAACATGAAAAGGAATATCAGGCTTGGTCCAAGATTCAATCGGTTGACAAGGGCCTCGAGGAATTTTTTTTTGCGACAAGCAGACGATACAGTGGCCGATGTACTTTTTAACGAAAACTCTCAATCCGGGAAACCAAAAATGGCGAAGTATTAAATCCGTGGTTTTGTCAATGCCGATGTGATCGTGATCATCATGAAAGACTCGAAGCAGACTGAGCCTGTGTCCTTTCGGAATATAGCAGAGGAAGCGAGGATCTTCGTCAGTTGGTACAAACTTATAGTACAACATATTATTTTTAATTAAAAATCTACTAGAGTCCAACTGACCCTCTCGCAACTTTTGCATCATGTCCTGAGTTTCGGAATCAGCTGTCTGAGCGATCTTCGCCCAGTTTCGCGGGTTTTGAATCTGGAAAACGTCAGCGGGTTGTCGGCTTAAAAAATCTGCATGCTGCATAAGGCAGCCTTTTCTATACTCCAAATTAAACTGAAAGTCTTGCATGTAGACCCACCAGCGGGCGACTCGCGGTAACAAATCCTTTTTCTTTTCGGTTAACTTTAATGAATTACAATCAGTTACTATTTTGAATTTTATACCAATTAAGTAGTGTCGAAAATGTTGCAATGCACGTACGATTGCCAAAGTCTCGAGTTCGTAACTATGATACCGCGACTCAGCACCCTGTGTGGCTTTACTAAAATAACCGACAACGCGCTTACGCTTGCCCTCGTGTTCCTGTAGCAAAATAGCCCCATAACCAATAGCACTGGCGTCAGTGTGAAGCTCAGTGGGTAAACTAGGATCGAAAATCGCTAAAACTGGTTCTTCCGTCAAACATTTTATTACATAATCACGTGACGCATCTTGTTCCGATCCCCAAATGAAAGGTTCGCCCTTTCTAAGTAACTTAGCGACACAAGCTGTATTGGTGGCATAGTTCGCAATATAGCGGCGGAAATAGCCCGCTAGACCCAGAAACTGGCGAACCTCTCTCACATTCGTTGGCTTAGGGGACTTAACTAAAGCATCAGTTTTACTAGGGCTCGGCCGTACCTGACCATGTCCAATCAACCTGCCTAAATATTCAAGCTCTGTATCGAGGAATGTACATTTTCTTAGGTTCACTGAAAAACCTGCGGTCTTAAGTGTCTTTAACACCTCGCGTAATATTTCTAGCCCTTCTGTGACAGTGTTGGACATGATTAGGACATCATCGATATAAGTTAAAACCTTCCCAGTATCGATCAAGTGTTTTAATGTTTTAGTGATGACCCTTTGGTAAACAATAGGTGCATTAGCAAGCCCATAGGGCATCTTTAAATATTCGTAATGCCCTTCAGGCGTTACAAATGCGGTCTTACTTATGGAATCATCGTCCTTCATTGGCAACTGGTGAAAACCGGTTGCCATGTCAAGACTGGTAAAGTATTTAAAGCCACCCAACTTATCGATGTGGTCGTCGATCAAAGGTAGCGGAAATCTTTCCTTAACAGTAACGGCGTTTAAAGCTCGGAAGTCTACACACATCCTATCCTCCCCATTCTTTTTCTTAACGAGAAGGATAGGACTCGCGTAGTCCGATTGTGACTCACGAATAACGCCTTTGTCCAACAAGTCGTTAATTATTCCGCGAACTCTGTTTTTCTCATCAGCTGACAATTTATAAGGACGGTAGTTCACGGGAACGTCACTTTTAAGTTTGATTTCCATACTACCCGTATTGACGGTAGATGTCGCAGTGCCGGTAGTAAAAGTATCAGAGTACTCATTAAAAATTAAATTCATAAGGCACTCTTTCTCCTTACCTACAAGTGGGGTTCTAACACTATCGACATCCACCGACGACACGTGATGTACATTCTCAATTCGGATCAAACGTTGAGAATCAGTCGTTCGAATATACGTCACACCACTACGATTTAAAACGTCGGTACCTATCAATATCGAACCTCTCACACAATCTGACGGTACGACGTATAAATCTACCTCGAGAGATAATTCGGCGAACTCGATAACCGTATTTACGTATGACGTTGATTCGATGTCTTGGCTACCTATACCGCGCATACGTCGATAGGTAGGCAGTTTATTCAAACTGAAATATTTTAGGACTGATTCGGAAATTAACGAAATATCAGACCCGGAATCAATTAAAACATCAACGGGTCGCTGTTGAATAATCGCTGACATCACGTTGTTTCGTTTGGAATTAGATCCAAGCAAAAATTTACATCACTAGGGGGATTTTTATCGTTCGATTTAGTTTGAATGCGTTTCTTTAAAAAACAATCATCCACGAGGTGTCCGTTTTTTTTACAGTATGTGCAAGTTTTGGGGGTTTTAGTCGATGACGTAACTGTTCGCGCATTGTTAGAAGAAGTAGTCTGTGCCAAAGGTTGAGACTGTTTCGTACTGGAATCGGTTTTACGTTTCTTAGCACAGTCAATCTGCTTATGACCTACACCTCCACACGTATAGCAAGCTAACCGATCATATTTAAATGGCGTGCGCAGATCACGTTTGTTACGCGAATTAAATGTACCCGAATTGGAAGAACGAATAGGGTTGCTGGTCGAAACACTTTTAGGTTTTATGTACACGGACAAAAACTCGACAAGATCTTTTGACTGTAGCTTAGCGTTAGTTGTCACGGCCTTCACTTGAGGATCAGCAATACCCCGGACTACAATGGCGGTTTTCAATTCATCCGAAAGGCCCTTGACGATATTTAAACGCAAAAGGGATTTTCGGGCGTACTCAGCATACGTGGCGAATTTACTGGAGTCACTACTCATCACATCATATAACACAGTAGCCATATCAACTTCACGAGGACACAAAGACCGAAATTCAAGCTTAAAATTAGACCACGATCGGTCATTGGTCATCCAGTCGTTTAACCACGTCTTAGCATCACCACGTAAACAACCACCAATGCGTCCCAGGCATTCCCGATCGTCCCAGTGATTCAACTCCCGAGCTTGATCAACTTCCGCGCACCACACATCAAAGTCATGCACACTAGGGTCGAAATTTGATATATAGTAATGCTTAGATCTTACTTGAATCAACGATGAAAGTGCACCAACAATCCTGTCCGTAGCTCCAAGGTCGTTCGATGCGCTAGCGGGGACACCCAAGACAGGCGTCTCCACGTTCACGGGTGGTTCAGCAATCGTTCTAGCCGATCCCAGCGAGTAGCTAGGACACGGTATGGCAGTCGAGGTCGGTACAATAACCGCAGGCAATCTTTCTTCTAGTGCATTCAGTCTAACTAATATTTGGTTTAGAGGATCCCGCCGCGGGCTATCACGGCGCCCATATGAGCTGTCACGACGCCGCCTATGCGAGCTATAGCGATCAGGGGACCTAGTTCGTCGTCTAGGTGACCTATTACGATCGTTGTTATAAGAACGGTCGCGAGATCTAGAGCGAGCATTACGGGTATACCGCAAATTACTACGCAACTTACTAGAAGAATTCCTCCGACGACGCGGTCTAGGCGTTCCACGACCGCTAGATCTAGATTCACGTCCTGACATCGTAATAATGCACTGCACACTATGTACAACTTACGTACTTACTCTTACCAAAAATAATCGAACACTAAAACACAGTTTAAAGATAGAAAACGATGGCGAACGATCAAGAAACGCGAATGAATCCCTACTTCTGGTCTAATAAATAAGATTCGTGACTTTTATCTTTGATAGAAAAGAGAAACCAAAATCATAATCAACCGTTATTTATTCGAAAATATTGAATGCACTAGATTCTACCGCCCTTCAATCCGAGCGCCCGTTGCCAAAGTGTCAAGTAATCCCCTCTTCCGACCGACCGTCAAGTCACGTCACCTGACACGTGACCAAAACAAGACAGCTAGGAGAACCTGGTGGGGTGATCTTCTAACAGAATATATTTTATCAGGCACACTATCCGCTCATTTTTTCCATATTCCAATCTCGTCCACATTCTCATCTCGGCCATATTTCCATCTCGTCCACATTTCAATCTCGTCCACATTCCCATTTCGTTCACATGCCCATCTATAACCGTTTCGTTCATATTACCTAAGGGCCCTGCAAAGATGCACTACGCTAACTAACGTTTCTATCCGATTCGTTTTTAAACCAATCGTGTCACCGGTAGACCACGTGACTTTTCGTATCACGTCATCTCCCAGTGACGCGATTGGTTTAAAAACGAATCGAATAGAAACGTTAGTTAGCGAAGTGCATCTTTGCAGGGCCCTCTATTGTGCGGCAGTACCGAACCTTCGTCCGACTCGCACTTGACCGGTTTTTATTTCATAAACTGAAACAAAGCTTAATCGCCCGCGCCTCGACCCTTTACAAAAAGAAACCGGTCAAGTGCGAGTCGGACTCGCGCACCGAGGGTTCCGTATTTAAGATAATATGGTTAGAAAACGCAAAAGAAAATACTTATTTTGTTATGAACTTTATTATCTATGCAATAAGGTCCATTTTGACTAGCCTAAATTTGAATACAGATTTTTAAAGTTTTTTGTCAATTTTTCCAAAACTGTAAAGTTTGACAACTTCATTTTATTTTTCCCCTAAAATATAAGTAGGTAATTATCTTTAAATCAGGAATTTTCCAGATATTTTAGTCCATATAGGTACTTCGGAGATAAGGGGTGAACGGTCATTTTTTGTACATTTTTAGCTATAAATCAAAAAGTACGTCCCGAAAAATTATAAAAAAAATAGTTTCGAAATGAGCAGACTGAGCCCTTTCATATGACATCCCGTTTGCTGTAATCAAATAACTTTCATTTTTCAACCCCCCATTCTAGACCCCTAACAAATATTTAGAAACATAATTTCATACTTTTTTTTACTAAAAACAGATGCGGGCAAGCAAGTTATAAAACTATACCAAATTTCAAGTTAATGGCTTCTATAGTTTCTGAGAAAATTGCTGTGACATATAGACAGACCGACAACGAAGTCTCACCATAAGGGTTCCTTTTTTACCATTTTAGTACGGAACCCTAAAAACCACACCTTGACTGTGCCGCGACTAGGAGATGCCAGACCCAAAAGTAGAAAAACCGGGACCTTCCCCACGGCACTACTAAACCACATTACTGACCAAAACTAGTATCGTAAATATAAGGTAGGTTTAGGTTATGTTAGTTTCGCAGCAGGGCCCGAGGGCCAAACCACCCAGAAACTACGACACTACTAGTGCCGTGGAGAAGGAGAAACCGGACACACATCCATACTTAGCCGGACATTTGGCCTGAAAGCATGAGACACTCGAAAAAAAACTTTTTCACTTCTCATGCTCAAAAAGTGTGTCATATTAGACTTATCAAGCGAGACTCAAGTAGTAGGTACATGTAAACCCTAGAGAATACATTATATTCATATTTCCCCTAGGGAAAATATGAAATGGAAAATAGAATGATTTATTTATACAAAACATTTTAATTTGGACATTCAAAATACTTCACCAAATTAAATCCACCAATCAAAATACTTCACGAAATTAAATCAACCTATCACAATACACATCGACTGTCAATCGGAACGTTAGGTTCTTTTTGGTACGCATACACTTTAACTATATTAACTCTTTAAAAAAAAAACTTTGTATTTGGTATGAACCAACCAGAATACAGGTATATTAAAATCGACCAATCAGGGAACAGAATTAATTTCTCAAAACATTAGGTGTTTTTTAGTTCCTATTTTACAATCGTTAAAATACGATTAAATCGATTGTGCCACGTTTTGAAGCGCTAAATACTCACACGGTCAGTGGCGTTTATTTGCGGTGTCTATATTTTGTATCCGTGTTAAAGTACTTTAAAAAAAAACATGCCTCCAAATTAAAACAATATTTTCGCCGTAGAATATGTGGTGCTATCTTTGCTAATTTTTTACCTTTGTATAGGTAATGTTTTTGTTTTCTCGCAATCGAAGTGAAAAGTAGAGTGTATTACTCGGGTCTAAAAGCCATAATAGGTACCCCTCGGACAATTTATATAACCATCTCGTGGTACTAACTATGGCTTATTTTAGACCCTAGTTGTACAATCTACTATTATTTGTGTATTTATTACTGTTATTCATTTAAGACTTACTTAATTATGTTATAATGATTTACATTGGGGTCACTCCGCGCCGCTTGCGGCTCCTGTGGGACCGCGAGTCAGGGTTTCCGAGTGCGTCGCTCGTGCGCTTTCAGTCGGCGTATTTTTGCGCGGCAGGGTTGACCAAAAGCCTAACAAAAGCCGGACTTGTATATATTTGGCCGGACACGACAGTAAAAGGCACTTGGCGACCCTATCCGCGAAGCCAATGCCTAAACTTCGCAGTGAGCGAGTTTCCTAATGCACCCGCACTTCGACGCCGCCTCCTCTCTATCCCACGTTTATCTCTATCTCGAATCACCAGTGCTTTATACCTACCTATAGGTACCATCAAGGAATTTAAAGGTTAATCCACCATAGAACCTTGTTATAATGACAGCGTCAAGTGACGAAATAGAAATTACATAGGAATAAATCGTTGGTTTGATGCGACAAAGTTCTATTGTGGTTCATCAATTTAAGTCCGTAACTGTACGTTGCTAGAGTCTGACATGTGAAATGTAGGTATATAAACACTTTTATTGTACTAAAACCATTACATACACGAATATTTGAATTTCAGAATTAAAAACAGTACAAAAGCGAACTTATGGAATCTCTTCCAGTTAACCTTTGGTTTTTTTTTTCAGGAAATACCAGTAACACACCCAATGGATATGATCATTGGCCGCTGTATATTCATTAAAGGCTCGGTGTTGCCCAATGCGAAAAGGTAAAGCCCTAACGCCTGTGGCCCGTTTCACGAAGCTACAAGTTACAAATTACAAGCGGAACTCTCTTTCTAGCAAAAGGAGTTAGAAAGAGACTTCCGCTTGTAATTTGTAACTTGTAGCTTCGTGAGACGGGCCTCTGGGGCACGTTTTATAAAGCTACAAGTAACAACTTTATAGGTCTAAACTGGCAATACTGCTCAAATGGCTGGCCGTCAATGGTCGAGGTTGTGTCAAATGGAAACTGTAACCTGTAAATTGTAATTTGTAGCTTTATAAAACAGGCCCCTGTATAAACTGTGTGTGTGTGTAACTAGAATTAAAATAGGAGTTTTATTTGTTTTGTCGACATTCATTTCATTTCATAGAACATAAAACTTCACAGACATAACGTTTCTGTTTTCTATCGTCAATTGAGAAAAAATATCAAACAAAGCGATCGCATCTGTAGCAACACATGTGATAGCTAACCGCGTGGCTAGCGAATTAGCGAAACACTTTTCATTGTTTGCAGCTCACAAGTCACAAAGAATACATAATTTGGAAAATAACAGTTCAAAAACTTGATTTAACACCGCTTGTTATCACGAATAATAACCACTCACGCACAGCTGATTCAAAAACCGCCATTTTGATTGTTTTTCTTCAAGTCGCGTTCGAAGAGTTTTCTATATTGTACAGTACAATACAGAACAGAATGCACGTCAAAGTGCCACTTGGCTAGCGTTTATTTGTACATTTGTATGTATTACGTCATTGTGACAGCTCCGAGCGTTTTTCTGTTCGTTTCGATATATTAAGACGATCGAAAATAACGTTGGCTAGCACTTAAATAAACCAATTTTGGATCCCATACATTTCAAGACGATAGAACAGAAAAACGTTAGCGGCGCTTGCATCTTGTATAGGCTTACTGACTACGGTAAGAATGCGAGCCACCCACTCCTGTCTCGATCTCCTCTGTCGTCATTACCCCGCGCCCCCGCACCGCGCGGGCGAGGACTCATTTAAGTAGTCTACCTATAGGCCTCTTGGCCAGTGTGTGTCATCGTCCCCTTATTTTTTTTACCCGACTGCCGAAGGAGGATGGTAATGTGTTTCACAGCCTATATATTATATATGTTTGTTCCTTTGTGGCACTATAAAAACTAAAGCCGTTGTCCGATTTTGATGATTCTTATGTCAATCGATTTGTCTTAATCTGGTGAGTGTCACTGAAGATATGTCAGTAATCAAAATTCAATATGGCGGCAACCAGACGCCATATCGTCGATGAAACTGCAATACCGCGTAACCAACAATTGCTAATGCCGCGTAACTGACTTGAGGCAAATTTTACAGGAGAGCATTAAAATTGAATATCTTTGTGTTTATTGAGGTTAGACTTACCCAAACGCTAAATAACTTTGTTAACCCCATAATGTAGCTGTTTATTATATTAAGCATCCAAATTTACCAGTATGTATTTATATAAAGCACTTACGCGGTATTACACAATTGAATAATACGTCATCTCTATACTTGTATGCACATTCGCGGTATCGACATGAAGTGACTTTGGAGCTTTCTGATTGGTTATCGACACAGCTGTCAATGCCGTCTGGAGCCTATCACAGTGCTCTACCTACAGCCGCGAAAACTCAAATTTGACACATTTGTTAGTTACGCGGCATTAGCCATTGTTGGTTACGCGGTATTGCAGTTTCATCGACGATATCGTGCAAAAAAAAAAGTCGACCAAGTATGACAAGTGGGGTATCATTTAATAGGGATTTAAAAATCATCTTTAGGTTTCTTTCATCATTTTTCATTTTGAATGATCATTTAGGATTTATAACGATTTAAAGTTGGTTAGCAACAGTCGGGTTTTGAAAGCTTGCTTTTTGTTAATTATTTAGCTTTCTTATCAACCTCCAATGCGGCCTCATCGTGGGCCCGTCGGATAACATCCCGTTCCACCTGCGGTTCGACGTCGGCACAAACAAACTCGTGCGCAACACTTACATGGCCGTGGGGGGGTGGGGGAAGGAGGAGAACAGTGAGTCGCCGCTGCACGCGGGACAGGAGTTCGAAGTGAAGGTTCAGTGTTTGGCGGAGGGGTTTAGCGTAAGTATTTATATATCGCACTGCTAGATCAAAACAGTATTAACTCAAAATCCTTGCTAGTTTTATTCAAGTTTATAGAATTTGTATTAAAGTTGATTTTAAAATGGAGTTGTATTTTGAGTTACTACTGTTTTGATCTTTACTAGTGTCCGACCAGCGAGCGGTGACACAAATTCAAAATACAGGTCGACACACGCACACGTGAGAAGAGCTCCGAGCTGCTAGTGGAGGGGATATGTTTGCGCATATTGTCAACTGACAAAACAATATCGTGGCAGCAAAGCGGAGCGGTTTACACTCCCCCCATCGCCCCCACCCATCCGTAATTTGCTCACTGCGCACAGGTAGGCCGCTCGGGCTCTTTTCGTCAAATTTAAGAGAGTCGGCATAGGTCCGCTTCCAGCTGAACTAACATAACTTACATAACCTATATATATACACCTACCTCATATTTATGATACCTAAAAATTTTGGTCAGTTGAAATAGTTGTGCATACCTAAACTCGGATTCATAATTCGATTCCATAAAATCTACCACGGTGTTGCCATTGAAATGAAACATTTCGACATTAGTAAATTTGCTCTTGACGAAAGAATGCAAGTAAGTAATTAATTACTTAGTAATTTTAAGAATAACATTTAAATGCTTTGTTTAAATAAAAATGCTTATATAAAAACCTGTTGTATAAATAAATATTTAATTGAAGCAATTTTGTGGTAGAAATATTCATATTGCAATGGTAAAACTTCAGGTCTCGAATCCGTTTTGATACAATAATATTATCGTTTGAAGATGTGCGTATATTATTAATTATTATACCGAAAATACGTCAATTCGAAAAAAATTAACCACTACCTAGTTGTGTTGGCTATTTTTAAGTCGTATTACATTATCCTGACTGTAGCATCCTAACTGGAGGAGGGGCGTTAAATCATCTCACTAATAAGAGCGAAACATTTAAGATCCTTTTTACTTAGAATTTAGGAATATATTAATATAAATTTTTACTTCGATACATAACAAACATCGAAGAATCAAAGTAGTATAGGCGACAAACTTAACGAGACCCCTACGTTTATGTAATTGTATAGTGTCTGTGTACAGAGAATGGAGACTATATTTGAATTTGGAGGTAAATTTCCTTAATTCTCTACAACACTACAAAGACTTTCGTTGAGTTCTTCACCTGCAGTAAGATAAGAGACCAAACCTTTCTTAATAATAAAAAATAAATTTCATTTTTTATTATTAAGAAAGGTTTGGTGGAATCTGGACCGTCATACTGACATTGACAGATGTTATTGTGACAGTGACATTTCTTTGTAGATTTGATGGAATCTAATTATGAATCCGAGTTTACTCGTAGTTGGTCCATGGACTATGAGGAAAGCGGTGTTTTTACCGCCTAAAATAGAGGCCCATGGACTGTTTGCTCGGCTAAAGCCCCCCATACATGTAGAGGCCGATCGGATCAGGCCGAACTGCATCAGTTCCGTCTGACCAGATCGAGTGGCCATACACGTAGAGGCCGATCGGTTCAGGCTGAACTGCGTCAGTTCCGCCTGACAGGATCGAGTGGCCATACACGTAGAGGCCGATCGGTTCAGGCCGAACTGCGTCAGTTCCGCCTGACCGGATCGAGTGGCCATACACGTAGAGGCCGATCGGTTCAGGCCGAACTGCGTCAGTTCCGCCTGACCGGATCGAGTGGCCATACACGTAGAGGCCGATCGGTTCAGGCCGAACTGCGTCAGTTCCGCCTGACCAGATCGAGTGGCCATACACGTAGAGGCCGATCGGTTCAGGCCGAACTGCGTCAGTTCCGCCTGACCAGATCGAGTGGCCATACATGTAGAGGCCGATCGGTTCAGGCCGAACTGCGTCAGTTCCGCCTGACCAGATCAGTATCAGATCAGATACATGATCAGTTTTTCCAACGGCCAATCGTTCAGGCGGACGGATGCGATTTGCCTTCAGGCCAAATTACACATACACGATGCTATTTTCCATCCGGTCAGTTAGACCTGAAGGTAAAACTGATCATGTATGGAGTTCTGTCCGATCAGGAAAACCGTTCAGGCGGACGGATGCGATTTGCCTTCAGGCCAAATTACACATACACGATGCTATTTTGCATCCGGTCAGTTAGACCTGAAGACAGAACGGATCATGTATGGAGGCCTTAACGAGCCTCTTCTCCTAGCCATAAAAAAATTAATCCTCTTTATCTATGGTTTTAGGTAGACGTCAACGGTGTAGCAAACTACCTATACGAGCATCGGAGAGACCCGACCGAGATTAGCCACCTGTTTATAACGGGGCACGTCGTCATCGACGTCCTTTCGTTCGCGGACGATTAGCGGATGTTACGTCACGCCAGAACACGTCAATTTGTGGACGTAGAGCTTCCTCGATCTCTACAATGATAAAAATCTGCTATATTCGACGAATATTCGTGTTGAAATTTATTCCTTTATGTAAAGGAAGTCGTTCACTGTGATGTCGAGGCAGCGGCATCGCGGCATGGTCGAGGCGTGGTTATGTTTGGTCTCAGTTCATTAGGTAAATGAAAACAAGAGAAGAAAAAACAAAAAAACCGCCTTCAAAAACGCAAAAAATAACTTCTTTTAAAATGGTAGGTAGGTCAGTCCAACTGAAGTCGGTTTTTGGTTAAAAATATTGTGAGTCGCCGACTACAGTTTGACTGACCTATAGCTACGAGTACCTACCTTTTTTAAGAAGTCTTTTTTTTGCGCTTTTGAAGGCGGTTTATTGTTTTTTAAAAACATTTATTTTATTTTATACTTTTTAGTGATCAAAATAAGCTGTTAAATGTATAGTGCCACTTCTTAGTTGATATGAAACTTTAAGACATTTCAAGTTCACCGAAAGTAACTCCGCGGGAAAGTCATAGTCATATTTAAACAATTCAATGTTCTACGTTATAGTCGCTGAACTATCTCAATCGAGATATCTTATCACCATCCTTGAAATAGGTAACGTTGAGGAGTTCCGTTGGCCATCTGTGGTCTTCATCATCAGTTCCACTTCACCAAATGATATTTTCTGAATGCAATTGCTGGACTTGTTACTAAAAATACTGAAATTGCTATATGTATGCCTATAATATTTGAGGAGTTCCCTCAAATCCCTCATCAGATTACAATTTGGTGACAATGGGACTACCTTGGAAGTATACTCTATCAAACAAAAAAAGATTTTTTGAAATCGGACCATAATTGACGGAGAAATCAAATCACATCAGTCGAACTGAGAACCTCCTTTTTTAAGTCGGTTAACATACTAAAACCTTCTTCTAAGTGTAACAAATACTTTTCTGAAAACCGCATCAAAATCGGTTCAGCCAAACGCGAGAATCGCGAACCAACATACATACATACATGCAGGTCAAACTGAGAACCTCATATTTTGAAGTCGGTTAAAAATCGCCCCCGCCACACCTAAGCCTCGACTCGTACGCCCCTTCACCACAGGTCTGCCTCGACGGCTCAATGTGGCGCACTGCCAAGTACTTCCAGGTATGGTCTTTATTATTTGAGCTGAGCTTATCCTCTACACAAAGCTCATTGTTTGTGTACAATACTATTATCTTCCATTGTTTCTCATCATCGTTTATCTTATCTTATTAGTCAATAGGTTTAAAATGTAAAGTGCCAGAATACAGGTATAAGTCTTTATTATTTGAACTGAGCTTACCCTCTGCAGTCTACACAATACAATCATCTTCTGTCGCCAGGGTCGTACTCGCGTACCTGTATTCTGACACTTTACATTTTAAACCTATTGACTAATAAAATAGGGTTGATAATTCAATGTACATTCAATGTAGTTCTAACTTTTTTGTATGTATTCGGCTTGTGGTTACGGAAACAATGGAAGATAATAGTATTGTACACAAACAATGAGCTTTGTGTAGAGGATAAGCTCAGCTCAAATAATAAAGACTATACCTAGATGCAGCGCGCCCGCGCCTCGACGCCGCCTCTACTCTTAGACTACGTGTGTGACTTCCCTATGCCAACACGAATCTGCGCCGAAGATGTGGCCGCAGCGTTAGAAGCGATGTCGGTTCCCCGCTCATATCGGAGTTCAGAGGCCCGACCTTTAAAATCGAAGTTCGAAGTTACGTTAACTCCATCCCTTTCTCTCGATTTAGTCTCGAGTGGTGAGTGACAGGGACTCGACACTCGAAGTGTCGAATTCAGTGTTTCATGGTAACAAGATCGTAGACCTTGTGGGAGGCATATAGTGGACGCAATCTTGCTGAATTATTTTAATATAAATTACGTAATAAAATGTATTATAGTAAAAATAAAGAGGTTGCTATAACACTTGTTTTTTTTTAACCGGTCACTCCAAAACCCGGAATACAAATCGTCCCTTTACTTTCTCAAACTCGTATCCGATCGAATAGTTAGACAGGAAAAGCACTCATGTTCTCTATCGAATAAAGAATACTTTCCTATCTAACTATTCGATCAAATACGAGGTTGGACAAGTAAAGGGACGAAATAGCCCCTTGAAACTATGGTCAAAATGAAACTGGTTTATTAACATTCAAAATAGGGTTAATTGTGGGGAAGTATACTTCCCTACTAAGCATAATGGCGATATCTCAGACAAAACATCTGTAGAAATTGCAACCTAGTTACAAACAGAAGAGAGTTGAATCTGCTTTGGCTATTGAATTTAGTTATTGCATTTTTGCTTAGGAGGGCAGTATACGTAAATAGATTAATTTTGATTTAATATTAACTCCCTTAACAAACCTAGTGTGGACTTGTTTAAAAAGAGTGAAATTAGAGTTTCTAACTAAGAGTATCATAAATAATAAACGTTAGATAAAACAAAAACTATAATCTCATTTAGCTTATTTTAAATACAATATCGTACGGTATTACGTTCGTAACTTCGTTTGAACTCACTATAGTTAATGCAGAGGTCGGAATAGGCAGGCAGTGCCTATTTGCCTAAACTTCGCGGGAGGACGTAACTAAGAATGGTTACAACCAACAAAAATAAAGGTTTCTTTTTATTGAATGCGGGATTTCAGGGATTTTTTTAACAATACATAAATGTGGAAATTGATTCTAAAACTCTTTATCACATGTTAAAAAAAAATATTACATACAATTTGACATGATCAAATGACATATATATTTATTTCTAATGTAAATAAACTTACAAAGTATTTCGTAATATATAATATTTTATCTCATAATAGCAGTAATTATGATTGTAATTATGATATTGATGATTCAGATTGAAAGATGTTTTTGTTATTGATGACCATGTAAAATTGTATGCAATAAATGTTTTTAACATGTGACATTGAGTTTTAGTATCAATTTCTACATTTATGTATTATTAAAAAAATCCCGGAAATCCCGCATTCAATAAAAATAAATCATTATTTTTGGTGGTTGTAACCACTCTTAGTTACGTCCTACCTCAAAGTTTAGGCAAATAGGCACTGCCTATTCCCACCTCTTATGCAACATAATGTTACACACATCAAAAATGTCTTAGGCTCAAAAATACCCCTACATTATTGTGATATATTGCCATGTACTGTGGTTATATAAAAATAATGCGTAATATCAAAATAATGTAGGAATATATGTGTTGGTTTTCTTTTTATCAGAGTGACGCGTCTTATGTTGAGTCAAATTTGAGCGTTGCCTAAATGCTTTCGAACAAATGTCGCAAGTGTGGGGTCTCTCTTCCGTATGGACTACCTTATGTCTAGTTAAATTTGAGAGATTATTGAACATTTTGTTACAGACATCGCAAGCGTGAGGTTTGTTTCCTGTGTGAACTACCATATGCTTAGTTAACGATGAGTTTTCCCTAAACGTATTCTGACAAATTTGACACGTGTAAGGCTTTTCTCCAGAGTGAATCAGCTGATGTTTTGTTAAATTTGACTTGTCCCTAAACGTTTTCTGACAAACGTTGCAACAATGTGGTTTTTCCCCTGTGTGGATAAGCTTATGCATATTTAAATGTGAGCGTTCTCTAAACGTTTTTTTACATATTTCGCAAGGGTGCGGTTTGTCTCTCGTGTGAACTAGCTTGTGTCTAGTTACAAAGGAACGTTCAGTAAACGTTCTGTTACAAATTTCGCACGCGTAGGGTTTTTCTTCTGTGTGAAATAGTTTATGTTTAGTTAAATTTGAACGACGATTGAATTCTCTCTTGCAAATATCGCAAACGTGAGACTCTTTTACGCAGCTTTGAGCAGAGCGAGGAAGCTTTTCGGGGCGGTTTTCCTCGCCACCGTCTGCCAGTGTCTCCTTCTGCTTAATGGCGGAATCTTTTCGTTTGTGCGACTCTGAAACAAAATAGAAAGTCGTAAATAGAAGTTTATTAGTATGTTATGTGTACCTTATGTAACTGCACAATTCAGACTCACTTGAGAAGCACAGGGGCCTGTTTTATAAAACTACAAATTACAATTTACAGGTTACAAGTTTCCATTTGACACAACCTCGACCAATGACGACCAGCCATTTGAGCAGTGTTGCCATTTTAAACCTGTAAAATTGTAACTTGTAGCTTTATAAAATGTGCCCCAGGCAGCATATTAAAAATGCACGAGTTGGTACAACTCACGTGTTAGCGCAAAGGCGATGTCCTGCGGCTGCAGCAGCTCCGGGCCCAGCACCAGTTCGTCCTTGATCTCGTGCTCGGCGTACAAGCTCGCGGCCGCCCCGCCCGCGCCCCAGTCGCTCGCTCCGCATGTCTGAATTTCTTTTAGACAGATATTAATTTACAACATGAACTTTTTTAAAGGTGTTCTGAAAAAAATAACATGTATAACCTGGTGACGCCCAGTGTGCAGATGCACATAATCAAACCGAGGCAATTTAATTTGAACTGTGTTGCGATGGGCATAAGGTTTATTTTCCTATCTTCATAAACTGAAAATGGCATTATCGAACAAAAGTAATTGAACTTTATTGCCTTGATTATAGGTTCAAAGTCCCACTCACAAAAAACTCCCTGTTCGTATGGTGGGCCTTATGAGGCGAGGTTTGTTTCAAAAGCATATTTTTCTTCATTATTTACTGAGAAAATACATTTCGTCGGTGAAACTGCAAAACCGCGTAACTAACAATTTTATGATAGAGCAAAATAAACCTTACTTTCAGATAAAAAAGGTGCTATTTGCTCCTTATTAAAAATGTTACTTACGCGGTTTTGCAGTTTCACCGACGATTTACTAATTTCTGCTCATTGCTAAAGAGCTAAAACGCCACATGGTGCACGTTTTACTCGTACAAAGCTACAAGTTACAACTTGACAGGTCTAAACTGGCAACACTGCCATAGTATAAATAGAAAAGTAGCTCGACTCCGGCCCTTTAGGAGATTCTGATACCTATTGCCGCTCGGGCGTCAGGGTTGTACAAACATGTTTTTCAATTTTAGTCACCTACATGGCCATACTGTGATTTATAACCATGTTAATTTTCATAAATTACACAAACCTAAAGTAAGTATAAATATTGTTAGGTACCTAAGTACCAAATTTAAATTATTTTACTTACATACTTTTTATCTGTTGACACTAAATAATAATTATGTTTATAGGTATGTGACGTGATATGTAAATTCCTTTTCGACCTTTTGATAATGCCGCTTTCGCGCAAGGCGGCTTCCTTTGGCTATTTAGGTACCTATTATTGGCGGTACGCGCCGTCGCCGCGCGGCTTCCTTAGAGCATTGGCCGCTCGCTTTGGTTCTAGGCTTGTGCTTTGGTTACTAGGCAACGATAAGCATACTTATGTAGTGAAAAATACATACTTAATAATGACTACATAGGTACATATAAAACGCCCAAGACTCCGAAACAAAAAATACCTACTCGCACTCATCACACGAATATTTGCCCTGACCTGGAACCGAACCCAGGACCGCTAGCTTCGTAAGCAAGGTCACTACTTACTTAGTCACTACCAACTACCTAGGCCATCCACGTCGTCACATGTTACTTGTCACGTCACACTCAATAACTTAAATTACCTACTTAATACGTATTTATTTCACCTAGGTATACTTATAGGCAGGCCGGTACGAAATACCTTTTATTAAATCTGGATATAGTTGTACCTACCTAAGGTTTAGACATCTTTGTACAGAACAATATTTAAGCGTTTTCGGCAGCGATATTGTCGCTCGATAGCTAAGTACGCGCGCTAAAACAAAACGTAACCGAACGCAATGACGCCGCGGCCCCGACTAGGTTCCCTTGAAACTTCTTCAGATCTCGTTTCGTATTGGTTCGCCCCGCCACAGGCCCCGCCCACAGCCGCAAGCCGCGCGATGTACCTTTGTTTGAAGACGATCTACTGTCCTCTAAGAAGAATGATAAAATGAGAAGACCTATTATTGTCAAATTCACTCTGGCATGGAGGAGAAATGAAGTTCTAAGAAACAACAAAAACTTTCCAACAGACATATATGCTACTGAAGACTTCCCAAAAGACATACTAGAAGTGAGGAAAGAACTGAAAATAAAACAACAAGAAGAAATGAAAAAAGGGAATGTTGCTATCATTCGATATGACAAGATTATTGTGAGGGGTAAGATGAGCCAGGAGAAAGCCAATGAAAAAAGGAAGAGATCACCGTCCAAGACTCCTACACACCCAGCTACGGATGAGAGAGCAAGTACAAAAGCACCAAACAAAATAAACAAAACAAACACATTTGCATACATGAACCGCCCAAGATCCAACTCAAGCACTCGCACAGGAACAAGCCACGAATGACAACAACTAACACACTCCAGCCCTCGGAAGACAAACAAAGAAAAAACAATGCAAAACAATAGAAACAAACCATATTCCCCAAGCCGGTTGGTCACCGTGGGGAATGAAGACCACCACCCTCCATCAAAATACAACTTAAAAATATGCACATACAATGCAAGATCCTTGTCAAGTACAGAGAGATTATTAGAACTAAGTAACGCAATAGAAAAAATTAATTGGGACATCATTGGGCTAGCGGAAGTAAGGAGAACGGGCTGCAACATTGAAGAGCACAGGGACTACATCTTCTGCTATATAGGCGAAACAGCGGGACAACATGGGGTAGGCTTTCTAATAAAGAAATGCTATAAGGCTAATATTATAAGCTTCTCTGGAATATCAGAAAGAGTAGCCATACTAAAAGTAAAATTTGAAGACCTTTTACTATCCATAATTCAAGTCTATGCCCCTACGGAGAGCTCATCGGAAGAAATTATCCGTAAATTCTACAAAGACCTGGAGAGAGCACATGAGCTAGCTGACAAGACTTTGCTCTTAATGGGAGATTTCAATGCGAAATTAGGAAAGCCACAACCCCACGAAAACACAACAATGGGAAAATACGGCTACGGGAAAAGAAACCACAGAGGCGAACTCCTGATACAGCATGCAAATGAATACAAACTAAATATAATGAACACATATTTTAAGAAGAAAGCCTCCCGGAAATGGACTTGGTTGTCACCAGACCAAAAAACTAAGAACGAAATAGATTTCATACTAAGTAGCAACCACAGATCTATCACCAATGTACTCGTAGAAGTACTCAATAAAATAAACTTCCCATCTGACCACAGAATGCTCAGATGTTCTCTCAAAATTGATACAGCAAAAATTTGCCGAAGATCATTTAAAGCCCCACTCAACATATTAAAATCAGAAAGCGAAAAAACTACATACATCCAAAACCTCAAAGAAAATTCAACAACTTTACTAGAAACCATGCTAAATACATATGATATACAAACTTTTAATAACAAGCTTGAAGAAACAATCACAAAAAGCCTTAAAATAGACAAGAAAATAAAGACCAAACAAAATCAAATATTTAGCACCAAAACTCTGAATTTAATATCAAGAAGAGCAGAACTAATGGCAACAAAAAACAAATCCAAGAAAATTAAAGAAGAATTAAAAGAACTATTCAAAAAAGGAAATAAGTCTATCAGACATGACTATCAAAACCATAGACAAAGAATAATAGAAAAAAATCTAACAAACTTCCGGAGTTCCAAACGAGCCTTCAAAGAACTGACAACACATAAAAGTTGGATACAAAAACTTAAGGGCAACAAAGGCGAAGCCAAAGATAGGAAAGATATTATAAAATGGGCAACATCATTCTACAAAGAATTATACAAAAAACCACCACAAGATAAAGATATCGAACGACAAAGTGGCACAATTGCAAAGGAGACACCACAACCGACAGTAGAGCCCATATGCGAGGGAGAAGTACTAAGGCATATAAAGAAACTTAAACTGGATAAGAGCCCAGGGCCTGACAACCTGTCAAATGAATCCATAAAAATAGGAGCCCCAATTTTGGGAACATATATAACAAAGCTTTTCAACATGGTTATAGAGTCGGAACAAATACCAAGCCAATGGTGCAGATCAAACATAATATTACTATACAAGAAAGGAGACCCTCTGGACATTGGTAATTATAGACCTATCAGTCTACTATCTACAACTTACAAACTGTTCTCATCAATAATACTAAGCCGATTAGCACCAGAAATTGACAAAAACCAACCAATTGAACAAGCAGGATTTCGACCGGGCTATTCCACAAATGATCATGTACAGGCCGTAGAACAAATACTTGAGAAATTTAAAGAGTTCAACAAACCACTATACATGGCATTTGTGGACTACTCTAAGGCATTCGACAGCATAATACATACCAACATATGGAGAGCGCTGGGGAACAACAAAATAAAAGAGAAATACATAAATATAATAAAAAACATCTACTCTAGGAGCGTCAGTAGAGTAAAACTGGAAAGCGAAGGGGAAGAGTTTACTATAGAAAGAGGTCTGAGACAAGGGGATCCACTCTCTCCCAAACTGTTCCTAGCAGTCCTTGAAGATGTCTTCCAAAGCATAGACTGGAGAAATAAGGGGATATGGATACAGAATCAGCAATTAACACATTTACGATTTGCAGATGATATAGTCCTTTTTAGTGAAACTGCCACGGGCTTGGAAAAAATGCTACGCACTCTAGACACAGAAAGCCAAAAAATAGGACTACAAATAAACTCGACCAAAACTAAAGTTATGACAAATAGCAACAAGAAACCAATCCTATTAGAAAATAGATCAATAGATTATGTCGACGAGTATGTATACCTGGGAAAACTAGTCTCTGTAAATGAAAACAGCAATGAAAATGAAGTTGACAGAAGGATAAACACAACATGGAAAAAATATTGGGCACAAAAGGAAATCTTGAAAGGAAACTACAGCCTGAAACTAAAAAAGATAATAATGGATTCTTGTATCCTACCAAGTCTAACTTATGCCAGCCAAACATGGGTTTACACTAAGAAAATCAAAAACAAGATTTTGTCCTGTCAACATGCGATGGAGAGAAGCATCCTTAAGCTGAGAAAAATACATAAAACAAAAAATACAGAAATACGGAAGAAAACTAAGCTGACTGATGCTCTTCAACATGCGCTAATGCTGAAATGGAAATGGGCGGGCCATTTATCAAGACAAAAGATGGACCCTACAAATAACTAAATGGCAAGGCCCCAAAGGGAAAAGGAGTGTTGGACGACAAAGGAAGAGATGGTGGGATGACATTGCGGAGGTGGCTGGAGAGGACTGGATGCGTGTTGCCCAGGACAGGAAGAAATGGGGAAAGATGGAGGAGGCCTATACCCACACAGGGGCCATATAAATCAACTTTATTAATTATAAATCTAATGTAATGTTATGTAAAATATGGAAAAGGCTATAAATAAATAAAATATAAATAAATACTGTCCTCTATACTGTGACACTGCTCAATTGGCTGGTCGTCATTGGTCGAGCTTGTGTCAAATGGAAACTTGTAACCTGTAAATTGCAATTTGTAGCTTTATAAAACAGGCCCGTGGTGTTTTCTATGTCACGCCTAATGCTAGTTTTTAAAAATAAAACTCGGACCAAACAAAACGACGTCATTCCGTCCACTAGTCCAAAGCTGGCGTAGCAAACAATGATAATATAAAAAAAAAAAACTCAGTGAATAATAAACAACAAAAAAAATAGTATACTTTTGAAGAAAACCTGTCCATAATAATATAATAATAATATCAAAGAAATTATAAATCAGCATTAACGTAATGGAACCAGTAAGTAATCGACAAGGAACCACGATCGACACTTGATTCTTATTTTACAGAAGATAAGGGTTATTCATTTGTTTTGTAACACTCAATTTATGACCGTATGATCTTTGAATTAAGAGTTAAGTGTCGATTATTGGTGCATGTCAGCTTAAACTGTCGAAAACTGGTGCCATTACGTTATGTAAATTATTGTTTGTGTTCTTTTGAATTAATGAAAAATCAGAATTTATAATGAATTATAAGTATAATAATACATTATAATATAGTATGTGTGTAAAGTATTCTGTGAGCCACCGCCAGTATCGATTGAAAATTTTGCTGTGTCTGTTCTTTACTATGTATGTCACAAATAAATAATTTTCTTTCTTCCTTTCTTTTCTTTCACTGCATAGAGGACGCACATACCGTGCTAGTTCGTTGCTCATTATTTTCTAGTTTAATTGAGATGGTTCTTAGCTAAGTTCCATGAAAATTGCTTAAACATTGTATACAGGTCGATATTATTCTGATAAGGCCTAATGAACCTCATATTTTAGAGGTTAGGTAAAAAAAAGCAAAATGCACATGTTGTTACAACTCACGTGCGAGGGAGAAGGCTATGTCCTGCGGCTGTAGCAGCTCCGGGCCCAGCACGAGCTCGTCCTTGATCACGTGGTCGGCGTACAAGCCTGCGCCTGCGCCTGCCCCGCCCGCGCCTTCCCAATCCCGCTCCTCCTTGACGCGTACTGCGGCCGGCGAAAAACTACTGTTGTTGTAGCTACTCATTGTGTAGTGCCGGCCACGTTTTTTACAGTTTACATGTAAATGAACCGCCTTGTCATAAAATATTCAATTACCAATACGTAAAATAATGTAAAATAAACAACAACACAGAGCCCGCCACAAAAGCAGTTTAAGTTATTATATAATAATTAATAAAGTAGGTACTCCGTGCCATGGTCGTGCTTGTGCCCTTGTTCACCGGCCGGCCGGGCCGGCTCAACATCAACCAGACTGACAGTGACTTGACACTCTTGACAGTGACAGTTGACACTGACCACAGAGTACTTTATATATAACTAACAGTATCAGTGCCTCTCACACATTACTTTAAATCTTTATATTATGTGCAATAAATAATTTACCGATCACCTTTAGCCTCAAAACCTGACACTGGCGAAGTTGTCCTAATGGATAGAAGCCATTCCGAGAAAAATTTAACTTGATCATGTGCCATCTGCCACTGTGGTAGTGCTACACAACATGCGAAGACATCGACACATTGTCAACTTCAATAACTTGTAGACGCCATTAAAATAAATAAATAATAATAATAGAATAAAAACATTAGCAACTAAATGACCTGTGTTTAAACCCCAGTAAATAAATCAAGGTTACATAAGTATCCTATAAAAACGTTTATTCGGAATTATATATATACTTTGGTCTATATCTAGTGCTTCGAAGTTTTTTTACGCTGGCAACAATGTCAAGGATAATTGCATCATGAATTGCAATCGATTGCAATGTATTTTTACTTTCACTCTGATAATACTTCGTGGAATTCAGTCGGTGTTGTGACTTTAATGTAGTGCTGTTGTTTTGTGAAACTCGGATCGGAGACTATTATTTTTATTCGTCCGTGGCTGTTTGATATTGCCTTTTTGCGGCTTGTGCCGGTGCCAATATACCCCACCCAGTGTCAGTGTTTCGTTTCGACGAAGGGGGCCGTGTTTTAGGTTATAATAAATAAAGTGGTTAAAAACACTATAGAACGATGGTTATCGCACCGATTTTAAATCCAGTAAGTAAATGTTATTTATTTAGACGGTCTCTAACCTATGGACCTTCAAACTGATTATTTTATCCCAAAATCTTCGTAATGTTTCAATCGTTTCGTTCCCTATGTTTTGTTTTTAATTATTTATCCCGTACAGGGAACGGCGAAGGTAAATTGTCCTTGCTGCCAAGTAAGTCTGAAGTTATAAATACGAATTTACCTGTTTCGGTTAATTGTCTTAAACGCCTAGGCACGGATTTTTATATACTCACTAGAGGACGCCCGCGACTTCGTACGCATAAAATTAGTTTCCCGCTACTCCCCCCATTTCTTCCCGTTGGGGGTCGATGTTCGGAAAATCCTTTCTTAGTGCTCATTTATATCATGAAAGGAACCCCTGTACCAAATTTCAAGTTTCTAGGCACAGTAGTTTGGTTGTGCGTTGATATCTAAGTCAGTCAGGTTTGCCTTTTACATATATAGATACATCCTTATAGGCTTGTGTCGGTCAGGAACTAAGAACTAAAAGGAATGAATTCCCATCATGCACCAAACGAACTAGTTCTTTGTAAACAATCTTAATCAGTCCTCGGTGCTTTAGGTCAGTAGCAACTGTTGTACATATGAGCCAAACAGAGCGAACGCGTAAAGAGCGCACGCCACGGCACTCTATGTGTACCTACTTCAAAGGGTGTCCTGCTCAGATCTCAAAATTTGCTCTGGAGAGTGGGGTGTAAATAGGGATTTAAAAACTTAGTGATGACACATCCATAAAAAGTTTTACAACTTTGTATGAATGCCAAAAATAGCTTTATATAATGCTAGACTAAGTAGTACCATTGTAATAAGAAATATGTTTAAAAAAATGACTGACTGCTGAGTTTCTTGCGGCGTTTCTTCTCAGCAGTGGTCTTCTCTTGGGAAGCGCTGGTAGATTCTTGACGTGTAAAAGTGCCCATGCGGCCTACTTACTGAATAAATTAATTTTATCTTTACCCTTTTTTTTTTTAATATGTTTTCAAATCCTTATAAAATGAAATATTCATTTTTAACAGTGATTAATTAATTGTACATACATTTAAATGCTAGTTTATTAGTTACCGATAAGTGTAACTAATATTAGTGTAGATAAAAACGGTCCTCTTGAATCTCTCTATCTGTTGATGAAAACCGCATTAAAATCCGTTGCGTAGTTTATAAGACCAGCGTCCATACAGAGAGACAGAAGGCGAGAAGCGTTTTTGTTTAATACACTCGTGAACAAATAATACGGGTCGGAGTGCGTTTTTCATACAAACGAGGCTATTTCGAAGCCTTGGTTCCTCGGCAGGGGTTGTTTTGAGTGAGGTTTAATGGTGGATACCCCGAGGTTCAATAGAGGTTGCCAAAAGTTCTTAAGATACCTAACTGATCGCAAAATCAGTTAACACCACAGCGAAAGAGTTTAGGTCAGCATTTGGATTTCCTTACATTTTATTGCCATTTGGGATGTTTTTCTGAACATGCACAATTCCGGCGTTAAACACAGATTCAATCAGTTGGGTATCCTAGGCACTCTCGAAGTCCTTTATCGATGCTCGGGGTATCCATCATCAGATTCCACTACAAGCATCCTCCGGCGAGGAACCAAGGCTTCGAAGTAGCCTCTTTAGTATGAAAAACGCACTCCGACCCGTATTATTTGTCCGCGAGTGTACTATAGTCGGGATCTTTTCATTCCGTCACTCATATAAACAAATCAATTTACCGTTATTACTCCATATCCGTGAACTTTTGAAGGTTGAGCATGGTCATATTATTTATTTATACACTTTATCATTGTCTTTGTGGCGACCTAGCGACATCTAACGGCAACTTGTATCAACCAACTCGCTACCTCGCTAGCGCCACCAGCGTCAAACAGCGCAGCTTAAGTGTTCTACAACGCGCTAACGAAGTTTCTCCAGTCAGTTGACATATATTCAACTTCCAACTTCATCCCAATGGACTTCGGTCCCCAGGTATAACACCCGCCTGGAGAGAGATCTCTCTATTGTCCTCTCTTCCTACATTAGTGACCCCGACGTGATCGTCATCCTACATCTTCATGTTAGCACTTTCGGTGTAAATACAATGAGACTGACTGATGCTTGTCATATACATTTTTTTTCGAAATATTTGGCATGAAAATGTAGTGATGTTTTGATAGATTTGATTGATTAATTAGATAAGAGAGGTTTTCGTCTCCGTCGCACCCAGCGTATAACACGATGGTGATGATGAATATATATTCAACCTTTTTAATTTTCTAATTAGAGGTAACATTATTCTCATTACGATTTCATCCTCTATCTAAAGACAATTACAGTCAGGTATACTTGTTATTGTCATTGGCAGTCTGAATAGGAACAACTTGTAGAGATTCGTCATCTGAAAGTAAGGCAAACTGCCTTACTTTTTATCTATTTCTCTCTTTCTGACAATAGCGTTCGCTATGGATTGCCGTGTTTATTTATCTCTGTCAGTAATTGGTCACGGGTTTTGAATGCGTTTAGTATGAGCATAACGTATCTTAATATAAAATATCATTAGAGATACGAGGAAAAAACATCGTGATTCATGCGGTGCCTGTCTGTACTTTTGCATGTTAATGAGTCATTGTTGTGAATGAACTCGTCTCGTTGTAGCTGGGCGGGATTTCCTAAAACGTTTCGGTAAAACCAGTTTTATTTATGCGTGATTTTTTTATATTTAATATCTTCTGCCCGCGACTTCATCCGCGTAGATTTCGATTATTGTTATTCCCTATTCTAGACCAATTTTTGTTTGTGTCAAGTTTCATCTCGATCCGTTCAGTGGTTGTAACCAGGGATGTTGCGAATATTCGCATCCGCATCCGCAAATGCGAAGTATCCACATAGATTTGGACATCTGCATCCGCATCCGCAATAATCAATGCGGATGTTCATGCGGATGCGCGGATGTAATACAAGTTGCGACAAGAAAGAAATTGGGCGGCGCCGGCGAATGGCGCGTACTGTTCGCACGTGATAATGCCCAATGGGAGCGAAAAAATTGGTGACAAGACTCGACGCGTTTGTTGTGGTGCATCATATGTTTCTTGTAAATAAATCATTACGTATTTGTTTGCGCTGTGGATTACTTATTGTATAGTTCAATTACTTTATCATTGTTTGTATTCTTCATTCATATACTATATTTATATAAGATCTTTAACATCCGCATCGGCATCTGCGGATGTGAAGATATCGGCATCCGCAACATCCCTGGTTGTAACAAACTTCCAAACATCCTAACTTATGTTATGACATCCTAGCTAATGAAAAGTGGATGGTGATCAACATTTACAAATTGGTTTCGGAAGTGTTCTGATGAAACAGGTTTACCTGCTTCTTTGTTTACCGAATTTCTAATGCTAAAAAAGTTTTCCTCCTCCACAATAATTTGACTGCGACTTGGTCATATTTGTTCGCCCTCTTTTCTGGCGAAGATCCGTGTTCGGGATCATTCTCTGTGAGAGTGTGGTCTCGAGGAGGGAACTCCAGATCACATTTTTTTCAATTGTCCCAATATTCCAGTTTCTCTATATAATTTCCTTCCTGATTTCATCTTTCGTCCAGCTAGCCTTAGTTATGTCCTCACTTTTGTAAATACTTCATTTGTATATATTTTAATGATTTTAATATTAAGTTATAAATTGCCATTTTAGATTTAGTATTTGTAGTTGTAGTTAATGTATATAATTTATTTTATTTTTAGATTCCTCAACTGATGAATCAGCATCTGTTTCTGGAAAAGCGTTTTCACCGATCACGTGTAACTTCCAACCTTGACACTGGCAGAATTGTCCCACTGGACAGTAGCCATATATCAAAGATTTGAACTTGAATGAAAAAAAAATAAAGAATAGTAAGAAGTAAGATGTACTGACACATTTGTTGATGCTTCAACCGGGTCTATATTGACTCCCATAACATTAATCTTTCGATTTGTTCTATCCATACCGTTGTTTTTCATAATCGTTGCTCGTCATTTTGTCTTTGGTCATAATTTCCTTAACCCCTTTTTCATTAGTCATAGTTAGTTCGATAGTTATCGAATGCCATACCGTTATTGGTCATAACATTCAATGTGCTGTTTGTATTGAATGGTAGAATTTCAAAAGGAATATTATTATTTTAAATAACGCTTACAAGATTGAAAATTATTTATCCGAAAATTTTAGTGCACTACTAAGGTGCACTATTGACCAATTAGTATTTCTATTTTTAATTAAAATTTAACTGAGTCGACAGAGCTCCGCTTTCGCTGAGCTCCTTTTTCTGGGTGGTTTGGCCCTCCGGGCCTGCTGAATAACTAACATAACCTAAACCTACCTCATATTTATGATACTAGTTTTGGTCAGTAGTGCGGTTTAGTAGTGCCGTGGGGCAGTCGTCTTTCCTCCTATAAGATAAGCTATATTCCTCTCCTTCCCCACGGCACTACTAAGCAGGGGTCACAGTTCTAACTTAACCTAACCTAACGTACTTTTCTGACAGCTGGGGGTTTTTTGTAAGCCGGTGTTTTATGCTTATGTACGACATGTATTCTTACTGAATTTTAAAATTAGTCCTTTAAAACATTAGAGAATAAAATGATATGAATAAAAATAATAAATAGTATATATAAAAATATGACCTACGATATTTATGAAAAATAAACGGTATGCCTTTTGATAGTATGCTGATCAATTTGATGACTTTTGTCTTGTATGATATGTAACATTATAGTACTTTATCATTATATCTATTTCGCGTTATACCTAACAACGATTATGACTATTGATTATTATGACTAAAAAGAATATGGATACCAATTTCTGACTTTCGAAAATCGAAACAATAAAATTATGGGAGTCGAAGGGCTCCCGCTTCAACCACTTCAACAGACCTTTTATTTGTAGTTTTATTTACGTTATTACTTTGTGATATAACGTACTAGGTATGTACTTTTAAGTGGGAATCGAACACAGGACCGTTAGCTTCGTAGTCAGGGTCATTGCCACCCAGACTGAACGCGTCATCATTTATTATTATCGTGTGTTATTGTTTGTTTGATTTAAGATTAGATTATATAAATAGTCATTCGAAGAAACGTTTTTATTTTAGAGGGTGTTTGGTTAATTCCTTTGTCGCTTTATCTTCCCGCCATTGATAAGACTGTGTCGGACGCGTTGATTATAGCTTTGATACAGACAGACAAACGTTATCATTACTGTGTGGGCCTTTACAACATATTAAAAAGTCATAACAATTGGACCTTTTTTAGCGTACCGGAACAACGATTTACTAAATGTACGACGAAAAGTTTTGTATGGGCTGCACCTTTTCCGGTATAGCATACTTCAGGTTCAAATTTCGGAATGGCGACAGGCAGATCCTTATTCTGCAGCGTCAAAACCCTCTGATAACGTGGTCACCTCACCCGTTACATGATTTGCCGCTGGGTGGCGGTGGTGGTGGTGGCCGGTGGGTGGGTGTGTGGGTGGGTGGGTGGGTGGGTGGGTGTGTGTGCGTGTGATTTGGATGAAATTTGGAATGGCAACACAACAACAGCGCTCTATTGTTATGCTGTGTTTTTTTTTCATAGCCTATATGACTGTGCCACTGCTGGGCAAAGGCCTCTTCCCTTGATCTCCACGAGACCCTATAAGGTGCCTCTTTCGGCCAGTTGCTGAGGAATGCCACCAAGTCGTCCCGCCATGCCATCTCTGTCTAGGATGATTTTAATTAATATGTATTATTTGTGTTTTTCAGGTGGTTCCTTACCTGGAAAAGATTCCCCGCGGCATGTTCCCCGGCAGGATGGTGCGGTTCTGCGGCCTGGTCCCTTCAGACCCCAGGAGGTACCGTTTATCATCATTGGATCTATTGGATACGGTCAGAGCTGATATTAAACGGCCCAACCGATTTCCATGAAAACTAGCTAAGCAGCTTGATTAATTATGTATGTACAGCCAATGGAGATAATAGTCTAAATTGAAAAAAAAAGTTTATTGAATAAATGAAACATTTCAGTGGATCTGGATATCATAACCCTGCATCATGCAGTTTTATTCGGAACCACATAAAAAAAAACCTATTTAAATAACTATGACTTTAAGGCATCTCTCACAGTTAGTTGAGCGATTGAAAAGTTATGAATGACAACACTTAGAGAAATAAAGTTGTATTAAACCGAAATTTGAAGCGCTTTAAGTTTAAATAAATATCGATAGATCGAGATAAAAAAAATAGGGCCGATTTCACCCATGAACTTAAACGCGATCAATTTAAACTCGAGTTAGTAAACGTCAGATTCATAAGAGAACTGTCATTTTAACTCGAGTTAACACGTGAACTGAGTTTATCGTAAATTAATCGCGTTTAATTCATTGGTGAAATCGGCCCTTAGAGGTATATAGATTATCTACACTACATACATAATCTCTCACGCCTTCGTTCCCAGAGTGGGGTAGGCAGAGCTACAGAATTACAACATCTCTAAAAACTTGTTGATAATTCTATAACCACAATTTGCACAATTAGGCTAAGATGTTTACCAGCGTATTAGTGACAGGTTGCAAGCCCATCGCCTAACAGTACTACAAGCCTTTATTCCCTTAGTCTTCTCTTACGACATCCACGGGAAGACATGGAGTGGCACTATTCTAACTCGGCAACCACACGAGGCACCTACACTAATATTATCTACACTAATATTTAAAAAAAGAAAGATTTGTATTTTTGTATGTTTGTAACGAATAAACTCTAAAACTACTGGACCTATTTTAAAAATTCTTTCACATTAGAATGCTACATTATCCCTGAGTAACATTGACTTTTCATGTTATATCAATGTGCATTTCAGATTCAGCCTAAACTTCCAATGCGGGCCCAACACGGACGTGTGCATGCCCTTCGAGCATGTGGCGTTCCACTTGGACTTCCGCTTCGACTACGGCCACGATGTGGTGCGGAACTCGTTCGGCTCGCGCGGGTGGGGCCGCGAGGAACGCGGCGTGCAGCCGCTGGGCCGCGAGGAGACCTTCGAGGTGCTGGTGCTGTGCACGAGCGACTGCTTCGAGGTGAGTCGTCTCTCTACTGGCTGTCGCCGCGAGGAGACCTTCGAGGTACTGGTGCTGTGCACGAGCGACTGCTTTGAGGTGAGTCGTCTCTCTACTGGCTGTGGCCGCGAGGAGCGCGGGCTGCAGCCGCTGGGCCGCGAGGAGACCTTCGAGGTGCTGGTGCTGTGCACGAGCGACTGCTTCGAGTTGAGTCGTCTGTCTACTGGCTGGGGCCGCGAGGAGCGCGGCGTGCAGCCGCTGGGCCGCGAGGAGACCTTCGAGGTGCTGGTGCTGTGCACGAGTGACCGCTTCGAGGTGAGTCGTCTGTCTACTGGCTGGGGCCGCGAGGAGCGCGGGCTGCAGCCGCTGGGCCGCAAGGAGACCTTCGAGGTGCTGGTGCTGTGCACGAGCGACTGCTTCGAGGTGAGTCGTCTCTCTACTGGCTGTGGCAGCGGGAAGACCTTCGAGGTGAGTCGTCTCTCTACTGGCTGGGGCCGCGAGGAGACCTTCGAAGTGCTGGTGCTGTGCACGAGCGACTGCTTCGAGGTGAGTCGTCTCTCTACTGGCTGTGGCCGCGAGGAGAGCTTCGAGGTGCTGGTGCTGTGCACGAACGACTGCTTCGAGGTGAGTCGCAATCGACGATGCAATATTATTGTACCATCGAGCTGATCTGATGATGGAGACGGGATCTTTGCTGTGCTTAATATGTACCTGGGCTCGTTAGTTTCGTCTTGATAAGCAGATGATGTCTCACCGGAAAAATAATCAGCGACAAAAGTTTGTTCCAAAAACGATTTGTTCCAGTAACTTATTTCAACTTATTTAATTAGGTACATTAAAGCTTTTTTTTACTCAGGTGACGATAAACGGTGACCCTTACTGCACGTTCCGGCATCGACTCGACCTGAAAGACATCACCCATCTGCTGGTCTGGGGTGATGTCAACATGCATCTCATCACCTACGAGGCGCGGCCGCAAGTGACGCAACCCTTAAGTAATACGGCTTTTGCTGATCAAACTATGGGCTGAATGTCGACAATAAATCCGACAGACGTCATGTAAGTTTTGCATCTCTTTCCTCATGGGCACCATAGACAGTCTGTGGCTCTGAGATGTCTATAAGTGGGTGTAGGGCACTGAAGTCCAATGGGATGAAGTTGGAATTTGTAATTAATAGAAGCATTTGCTTTTGACATGTTACGTGTTTGGACGACGCGCTGGCCTACTTGGTAGTGACCCTTCTTAGTGCACCCCTACGATGCCCAAGGATTTTTTCCTCAAAAAAAATTTGAAGACGCGCTAGCCTTGTTCGTAATCACTGCCTACGAAGCTAGCGGTCCTGGGTTCAAATCCTGGTAAGGGCAGATATTTGTGTGATGAGCGTGAATATTTGTTCCTGAGTCTTGGATGTTTTCTATGTATTTAAGTCTATATTTCTCTATATAAGTATGTATCTCGTTGTCTAGTACCCATACTACAAGCCTAGAGCTTAGTTTGGGGCTAGAACAATTGGTGTGACATTGTCCCCTGTTTTATTTTTATTTTCTAGTAATGAACAAAAAAGTATGCTATTGAATAAAACCTCTACAAGCATTTTTTTTGCAGAACACATTTTAAAAAAGGTCCTTTTTTCAATTGTATTACAACAGAGACATACCATTTTAATTCTAACAGATATCTGCGTCCCTCTCAGCTCAGTCAGACTGTTAGTCTAAAGCGCCCATTAGGAATGATGAAAAGAGATGCAAGACGTTTTTGTCTCTTTCCTGTAGAAAGATACAAAAGATATGTGATGAAATAAATGGCAATAGTTCGAGTTTCAGTTCATTGTACACATCGGGTTCTCCATAGTATTTAAAAAAAAAAAGCATCGCTCAGTGTGTGCGTGACCTTTATGGGTGAACTGTGTACCTTAAATTGTGGACAATGTACCTTAAAGGGTAGACAATGTACCTTAAAGGATGGACAGTGTACTTTAAAGCAAGTTGTGTGCGGTCGACATGAAAAACTAACACAATCCACAACTTCAGCATAACGGAAGAAGTAGTACATATTTATGAACTTGACTGTACTTTAAGCGCCGTCTTACAAAAGCTGTGCTGGCAACATTGAAATTTTCCTTTTTTCTTAATTATTAAATTGAAAATCAAAATTCTCAAATGTGATCTATATAGGTGTATATCGTCCCTATACTTTCTCAACCTTGTATATGATCGAATAGTTAGATAGGAAAAGCACTCATGTTCCCTAAAGACTAGAGACTACTTTCCTATCTAACTACTCGATCAGATACGAAGTTAAAGAAGTACAGGGACGATATGTGTGTCATGCAGTATTTTGTCAAGATGGGAGGTCCTCTCGATAATTTGAAATTTTAACATATTTTATAACGTAAATATACAATGATAGGCGTCATTATGTCAAAATGATGCGTTACACACATAAATATGCCAAATGCATAGAGCTAAAGGAGCTTTTTCCAAAAAAAAGTGTACATGAACTTTTTTTTCCAGAATTCGTTTTTTTTTTTTTTCTTACTCAGAATCGTTGATACTATCGATTCTCATACAAGAAAAAAAGTTTCCCCAATATTCCATTCCAGATCGTCACATTTTTGTATGCAGCTTTTTTATTTATATGGTTGTGACGCACTGGAAGAAAAAACTTACATAGTAAAATCTGAGACACTTTTTTTCTTGTATGAGGATTGATATTATCAACGATTCTGAGTAAGAAAAACCAAAAAAATACGAATTCTGCAAAAAAAAAGTTCATGTACACTTTTTTTGGAAAACGCCCAAAGAATTCAATACGTTTACTCAAGTTTATTTATATAATAAAGAAAATTGAAATATATTGTGTTGCCAGCTTCAAGATGGACTGTATACCTTATAGGATGGATTGTGAACTCTACAATCTATACTTTAAGGTCTTAATATATTTCTCTATACAAGTATGTTTATTATTTGGGTACCTATTATGTTATTGAAATAACTTTAAACAAATGTATTGCACAATGCTTATTTCATCGAGAGGCATTTCTGGCTGCATGATTTTTTTTTGGCAGTCACCTGTCTAACTAACCTACGTAATTGATGTTCAAGATATCCTGAAAACATGGTTTCAACAGGAAAATTGATGAAATTAAATTCGTTAAAATGATTGATTACCTTCTCGTAAGGCCCAGTGTGCAATAGGTCAATGGTATAATATAAAAAGAGGTAGATATGTTACCTATACGGTATTCCGCGTGTAAAAATGGCTCGGCTTACGCACACATAATCAGTAAATATTGCAATTACACACTAATTCATAAATGACAAGTGAAAGCAGGATGGTATGTCAATGTCCGGGAGCGAAACAGAGACGAGTGTATGTTGCTCTGCAGACTAGTTCACGGTTCCGTTGACGGCGCAAGACTAAGTAAAGGTGTACCAATTGGCTTGGTTTTAGGGTGCCACTATCGAAGTGCGTATAACATATCTACCTCTTTTTACTATATTATATCATTGAATAGGATGTACATAATCAAGGCAATTTAAATTGAACTGTTACAATACGAATAAGGTTTATTTTCCTATGTTCATAAATTGAAAATGGCATTATCGAACAAACGTAATTTGAACTTTATTGCCTTGATGGTAGATTCAAAGTCCCACTCACAAAAAACTCCCTGTTTGTAGACTGGTGGGCCTTACGAAGTTATCGTTGCCTAGTGCCCATAGTACAAGCCTAGAGCTTAAAGTTGGGTTTTTATTTCCACAGAAAAAATGTAAACAAAGTTACGTCACTGTCAAAGTGACATTTCAGGTGATCTCAAACCTTTGGGCCAGCCAGAAATATAATATTAAGTTATCATTTCGCTCGAACCTTGGTATAAAAATAAATTCGAGAAATAATTGAAATTAAAATCGCACAAATGAGTCACTGGAAGGCGATTACGACGGAAGCACGAATTGTGAAGCGAAGCGAGTGAAGTGACTTCTCACATCAATCAAGCGGCCCTCAACTTGTTGACACAGGTGTATGGAGTCAATGATACCAGTGCAATAAATAAATTATACGTACCAAAACAGTTTTCTCGTTTTAAATGAATACAACAAAGAGTTTATATCAAAATAAAGTTTGTTATCAACAAATTAAATTCTTCAATCTTGATTACAATGTATAGTTTTTTTATACAAAGTCGATTTCTTTTAAATGTGGAAAGTATAAATATTTTGAATACTGCACATGTTTTTCGTTAACGGCAACACCTTTGTTTACATTTTTTCTGTGGGAATAAAAATCCGACCTTAGTTTAGCACTAAGTCAATTTGTCTATGATTCTCCCCTGATATTATTTAATTTAATTTATTTAGGGAACCAGCGGAAGGGCGTTTTGCTCTTTCACCAATTGTTAAATAAGTTTTTTACAATTTTACTGTAAAGTAAGCATTTAATGCACTCATTGCTGTATTTAGTTTCAATGTACAATTTAATAAAATAATCTGATTTTTAATTATTATTAAGTACTTCCAGTGATTTGTTTAGACTGATTTCTTACACAGGAACAGTTTGATATGTATTTTTTTACCTTGAGAGTTTGTATTTCAAATACCTTTCTTCCCTCAGTACTAAATTAAGTATCTTATTTATTGTAATATAAAAAGTTAAGTTACTTTTATGACTATTTCTGATTCCTTTAACAATAAATGTATCCATAGATGTATGAAATGGAGTTTTATTTGTGCGTAGATTTTGTGGGTTCCATACCATTCAAAATCAAAATATTTATTCAGTAAATTGGCCACATACGGGCTCTTTTACACGTCGGTAATATACAGTGAATCTACTAGCGCTTCGGACAAGACCATCATTGCGGAGAAGAAGCGCCGCAAGAAACTCCAGCAGAAGGTCATTTTTTTCAAACATAAAATACAATAATACTTAAAAGTAAGTTACATTACAAGTTAATAAAGCAACAAATATAAATTATTAGAACTATCACAAATAAAAAAAATACAAATTAAAAAATTAAAAACATTACAAATAAATGTAAAAATTAAAAATATTGCTTCCAGGAACCCTTAGGTATAGTTTCGTTATGTCCGTCTGTCTGTTTGTATGTCACATTCACTTTTTCTCAGAAAATAAAACAAACTGAAACTTTTGTGCACAGTATATTATAAAGTGGTAGTCACATAATAATTAGGGACGCTTACGTTTTTCCCATACAATTGCCCACATATATGACTTTTCAATTTTGACAACTAATCAAAAAGTTCTTGACCAATTTTATTGCTAAATACAATTTATTTTAGGCCCTGTTGTTTGTAAAGAAGTTAAACTAACTAATTGTTAAAATTCGAAAAAGGAATGGAAAATTTGACACATTTTCTTGAGATTTTAACCATTAGTAACGTTTTTTGACCATTCGTTAGTTTAACTACCGATCAAACAACAGGCCATTACTAAAGTTTAAACTGACATACAGTGAACTACTGTTGAAAACGGACCTTATATTTTATAGGGATTTAAAAACGTAGTGCTGACGCGTCCATACAAAGTTTTATAAGTTTAACGCTAAAAAAATATTTTTTCAAATCCTTATAATGAAAGATTCATTTTTGACAGCGATAAATTGTACATACATTTAAACCTTAGTTTATTAGTTAAAGATAAGTGTAAATAAAAATAAAATTGATAAAAACTTTGAATCATCATCGGTTGTCGTTGGTTGGTATAGTTCTCTACTTGGTCTGTGGTTGGTTGTTAGGTTGAAATTAACCACCGAGCATCTGAGGCCCTACTTTGAAATTCGAAGTTCGAAGTTACGATAGCTTCATCCCTTTCTCTCGATTTAGTCTCGAATGACGAGTGACAGGGATGGAGCTAACGTAACTTCGAACTTCGAATTTCGAAGTAGGTCCTCTGGTGACGCCCTCAGAGGCCCTACCCGAAATGCATTACGGTAACTAGCGTTTCTATTCGTTTCGTTTTTAAACCAATCGCGTCACTGATAGATCACGTGACTCTTCGTATCCCGCTCCTATGGCAATACAGAGGCCCTACTTTGAAAATCGAAGTTCGAAGTTACGTTAGCTCCATCTTTCTCTCTCTATTTAGTCTCGAATGACGAGTGACAGGGACGGAGCTAACGTAACTTCGAACTTCGATTTTCAAAGTAGAGCCTCAGGTCCAAGTCATCGGTAGAAAACAAAGCTAAATTAAAAAACTATTCGCTTAAAATGAAATCAATAACGAAAGTTTCGCAACGTTTACATAACATGAACGCAATACTTTCTGCCGAAAATAAATCAAAAATGGCCTGGCAAGTAATAAATAGAACAAAGATAAACTGTCCTAGGGATCAGATTCAAAGTATAAAATTAGATAACTTTGTTATATCTGATCCAAAAGATATAGCAAATGCATTTAACAACTACTATATTGATAAGGCTTCCCAACACACAATTAATGGTGAGCCTTACAAATGCCCTATAACTTCTAGATCAGCATCTATGTTTATGTCACCAAGTACACCTAGGGACATATATAGAATTATAAAAAACTTAAAAAATAAGAAAAGTGTAGGTTATGATGGAGTATCAACGAAAGTTGTTAAATATGTCGCAGATTATTTATCACCACACTTAAGTTATCTTGTTAATCTCAGTATAAATGAGGGTATTTTTCCTGACATGCTGAAGACCGGCATTGTCAAACCAATGTTCAAAAAAGACGACAAGGAAGACATGAAATCTTATAGACCCGTCGCACTCTTGTCTGTATTCGCAAAAATATTTGAAAAATTTATTCACAAGGAACTGTACACATATTTTGAAAGTAAATGTTTACTGACGAGAGAACAACAAGGATTTCGTAAAAATAGATCAACAACTATGGCAATATTCAATCTTCTTAATGTTGTCATGGCAAACATGGATAAAAGAAATCCAGTCTGTGGTATATGCATGGACATGACCCAGAGGCCCTACTTTGAAATTCGAAGTTCGAAGTTACGTTAGCTCCATCCCTGTCACTCGTCATTCGAGACTAAATCGAGAGAAAGGGATGAAGCTATCGTAACTTCGAACTTCGAATTTCAAAGTAGGGCCTCAGGGCCTTTGACTTTGTGGACCATAAACTCCTCTTAGTGAAGCTTCATGCTTATGGAGTAAGGGGAAATGTTCTTCAATTGATGGAATCTTATTTAAGCAACAGACATCAACACGTAGAGATATGTAGGCTAAATTTAAAAACAAGAAAAGAAAATTCATTCCTCTCTGAGAGTCGCATTATTAAGTATGGTGTACCGCAAGGATCTGTGCTGGGCCCCCTTTGCTTTATCATTTATATTAATGACTTGCCGAGAGCAGTAGAACATCCAATGACCTTGTTTGCAGATGACTGTACAGTAGTAATAGAATGTAAAGATAAAATGAAATACGAATTTGAGATTAATTCTTCTGTAAATCAGATTATTTCCTGGCTAAAAAGAAACAACCTTAAAGTTAACCTTACGAAAACCAACTCAATGCAATTTAGCCAACGCAAGACTGCACCACAGACTAGCATCGAATATCAAGGTCGTGTACCGAATGAAGCAGAAACAATCAACTTTTTGGGGGTACGAATTGATAAAAGCCTTAATTGGAGAAATCACGTAGAAGTTATTTGTTCAAAGCTGGCAACATCAGCATATGCACTTCATAAGGGCGTATACAGAAAGAAAGCTGGAAACTTATAAGCGCTTACCGGCGCTTGACAGCGCTGGTAACCCGCGCAGGAAAATATATGAACGCGCGCCGATAAGCGCTTATAAGTACTTATAAGCTTCAGTACTTATAAGCGCTTATCGGCGCGCGTTCATATATTTTCCTGAGGCCCTACTTTGAAATTCGAAGTTCGAAGTTACGTTAGCTCCATCCCTTTCTCTCGATCTAATCTCAAATGACGAGTGACAGGAATGGAGCTAACGTAACTTCGAACTTCGAATTTCAAAGTAGGGCCTCTGCGCGGGCGGTAAGCGCTTATAAGTTTCCAGCTTTCTTTCTGTATACGCCCTAAGCTAAGACAGATAGTGGATGTGAAAATAGTTTTGTCAGCTTACAGCGCTAGTAGCATCTATTCTTAGGTATGGAGTAATTTTTTGGGGAAATTGTACAGATAGAGAACGTGTTTTAATATCTCAAAAAAAATGCATTAAAACTATGTTTGGTCTTAAACCGCTAGATAGTAGTAAACCATATTTTACAAAATATAAGTTGTTGACATTTCCTTCGATCTATATCTATGAAGTAGCTGTATTCGTTAAAAATAACCCTGATCGATTTCAGCGTCATAGTGTAGTATGCAGCTATCTCAGACCCCGTGATAATGTTAGGATAATAAGGCAGATCACCAATACTGCCCTATTTAAGAAAAGTATTTTTGGCCTAACGCCTAAAATCTACAATAAGATACCATTAGAAATTAGAAATTGTACTATTGACGTGTTTAAGAAAAGGATGATAGAATTGTTAGTGGAAAAATGTTACTATAATATTAATGACTTTTTAAATGATAATAGTTTTTAAGCGTTTAGTGTAATTGTTTAGTTTAAATTAATTTATTAATGCATTTGTTAGTCAGGATCATTTAATTAATTTATTATTCTATTATATTATTATTGTTAATTTAAATTTGTACGCCGAAAGGCGAAACATGACGGACACTATTGTAAATTTATATGACCTTTATGTAAACTTACTCATGTTTGACAAATAAATTATCTTTATCTTTATCTTTATCCCGTCATGTACCAGTGACGCGACTGGCTTAAAAAGAAACTAATAAACGCTAGTTAGCGTAATGCGTATTGGCTAGGGCCCAAGTACTATTATTGTGTTCCCTAATTCGTAGTGTTTTTTTATTGTACAAATGAATATACAATGTAAAGCATATATAACAAGTTTAATAACCTTTCACCTTCGTTGAAAAAGAAAAAAAGGCAGCCACTTTTTTCGTTAACTTACTCGTAGTTCAATTGTTATTAAGTTATGTTATGTCATATACTCGTAACCTATGAATTGTGTATTCATTTGTAAAAAAAAACCCTGCTTCGATTTCAAGATATTTATCAGAAAACACAATAATAATAATGAGGGCAGCACTGATATGTAACTCCTGTTTTAACCGTATACGGAAAATAAAACGTATGTATGCGGCCGGCCTTATGTAGTAGAACCCCGGTGCCTAAGGCCGGCCTCATACATACGTTTTTTTTCCGTATTCGGACATCCGAAGGTATGGAATCAATGTAAAATACATTTAGGCCAGCCGCATACATACGTTTTCCGTATACATTTTACGAATACGTTTTCCGCATTCGGACATCCGCGGCCGGCCGCATACATACGTTTTCCGCATTCGGAAAACGTATGTATGTGGCCGGCCTATTCGGAATTCCGCATTCGAAAACCGTATACGGAAAACGTATGTATGCGGCCGGCCTTACTGCCGCACACATTCTTTTTTTTCCGAACGGAACCAATTCCGTTCGTATGTTCCGAATGCAAGCCGCTGCGTTCCAAGAAACCTAATGACGTCATGCGGAAAAAACCTAATGAAGTCATGCGGAACGCCGCACTTCCATACATTTTGTTTGTGCTGGTGCACACATTCGGAAATTTCGATTCGTATCGCGCCCACAGATTATAAGAGCTGTCAAAAGCTGTCAAAAACTAACTAACGCGATGGAACTCATATATTGATTTGTATTCTCGGTAGATATTTGTTACGCATAAAATCGCAACACGATAATTTTAATATGTGCGAATTGAACTTATGGCTGTTGAAAAATACCCCTGCCTATACGCTACCTATCACTATCCGTACTGACTGTATAAATTCCGAATGAAGAAAAATTAATGTGTGCGCTAATCACACGGAATTCCGATTCGGAATTCCGCATTCGGAAACCGTATACGGAAAACATATGTATGCGGCCGGCCTAAATTGAAATATGAAACGGAACATCAATACAGGTGTCTACGAACGGAACGTAAAACAAAACTTTGACATATCATCGGTGTTAAAATTTTCATAACCTGTGGTCTGTAGTAGAAGGCGTTGTGTTGTATTTTAATATTTGTTATAATCCAATTAATACTACTGGCGAGTTATTCTATAACAATATTTAATCCTTCTCAACTATGGAACATTTACAATTAGTGCGAGATATATATGTAGCCTTAAAAAACGTAGGATAGACAGGATTACGTTGGACAGGAGTTACATATTTTTATATGGATCCGCTAAGCTCGAGTAGTGTCGGCGGCTCGTCGCCGCCAAGCCTGGCGGCAGTACACGTGAAGGAGGAATGGGAGTCCGCTGGCGAGTCGCCTTCGTTACGACGATCGTCGGCGACAGTCGCGGTGATACACATTAAAGAGGAACCAGAGTGGGACTCTTGGGAAGGAGCGCGCGAGGCGGCCACCGAGCATGATCGCCAAGTAGAAATAGAAGTTAAAGTCAAGCTAGAGTTGGGCCAGGAGCAACTACAGCCCCAGGATGTCGCCTTTAATATGCAAAGTGAGTAAATCAATATTTAGGGGACTAACCATTCAATTTTGTATGAAGTTGTTCGTGACGAAACATAGCAAGCGCCCGATCCGCCGCCGCCCAAGGGGCGTGCGCCTTCGCCCAGGCGCCGCGCGTTTCTTTTGTGCCCGAAATGATTGTGAGCAAGTTTGTACAGGATTCTAATTGACGAAACATAGTTAGCAAGCGGATCGGGCGCGCGCCGTCCGCTCTTTTTAGCATTTGATACGCCGCGCCCGGAACGCGTGCCTTGGGCGCTTGCTATGGTTGCTCTTCATACAAGAAACTATTCTGTCACGTTTTAGCAATGCTTTTTGGTATGGAAATGTGCTGCCTTCGCTCTGAGGATGTTTATGGCCTTTAACAGGACCCTATTAATCTGTCCATCAGTCCATCCATCCTAATTTTAAAGAGCTGTAGGTTTTGAAGTGTAGTAGATAGTGGGTTGTTTTTTTTTTCAGAATATGTGTTATTAATTATTACAGTGAATTTACTAATAAATAAAAATAATTATGAGATTCAGTCATTAGGAAACCTACTCATTTATATAGGTATAAAGGAAACAAATTCGTCCAGGACCAAAATGGGTGTTGAATAGAAAATACTCCTATGTTTAAAAAACACATCGTATAGTTTTAATTCTAATTTTAATTTATAGCTTTCACTTCTCTTAGGGCTTGTTTACGGAGACGTGGGGTGGCGCGGTGTGCACTAAGTTTAAACATGGCGTTATATGAAAGCATTTATGGAGAAGCGATTTTACACGCGTTTTCTTTAAATACAGCGTCAATAGCGGCGGTACCCGTCACTGTTTACGCTCCGCACCATGCACTGCGTCACGCCCCGCATCATAAGCAACATCGTGCATTGGCATATCGTCCCTTCATATTCGATCAGATCGAAATATTCGATGTTCCCTAAAGAATAAATAGGAAAATAGTATTTATTCTTTAGGAAACATGAGTGCTTTTCCTATCTGACTATTCGATCAGATACGACGTTGAAAAAGTAAAGAGACGATATGTTTGTGTTTGCGCGTGTACTGACGCGGGCTGCTGTGCGCACCGCTTCTGTAAACGGGAAAAACGCCCGGGTCGTCGTGCGATGCCACACCGCACTCCAAGCACCATGCCCCGCGTCTCCGTAAATAAGCCCTTAGGCTGCGACTCCACTGAGGCGGAGATGAGCGGAGTGAAGCGGAGCTGTGCCAATATTAACCAATAGAATCTAAACTAACGTGCGCAAGGCGCGCTCGGCGTGACCGCATGCGCCTTGTATTGGTTAATATTGGCACAGCTCCGCTCGTCTCCGCCTCAGTGGAGCCGCAGCCTTAAGTTTTATTTCGCCAAAGTAGAGGTAGATAGACAGATAGAAGTAGAGGTAGGAGGTAGATAGACACTCGCCACGGATTTATTCTTATTAGAGAAATAAGTCTATGGATATCACACGTGAGGACAATTGATCGGTTAAGGGTATTTTCTCTTGTGGTCTTAACAGAAGTCAGAAGCACATGGGGTTAGTTCCACATGCTTCTGTGAAGTCACATTATAGAAAAGGTCTCCCCAGAAAAGGTAAGAAAAAGTTTTATGTCCGTGCAATAAGAGTGAAAACGACGTCGCTCGGCTCGGCTCGGCTCGATTTGGAGTTGCGAACGGAACGACGTTGTTTTCGCTCTTATTGCATGGACATAACACTTTTTCTTACCGGCTCAAGCCGATTCCGCGTCGATAGGTGTGGTAAGACCCTTAGCCAATAGAACCAGAACACTGATTAAAGACTTTTTATTGGCTTCTTAGCAGAGTCATGTGGTTTAGTTTGATTAATATTTAGTTATATCTAAAAAAAAACAAGTGCGAAACGGATTCGCGCACCGAGGGTTCCGCACAACCGCGGAGTAGAGTATTGGTTATTTGGTTGGTTATTGTTATATTCCGATTTGAAATCCGCGCGAGCCCAACTCATACTTGATTTTCAGTATTTGTTCTTTTTCTTCAGGGTTTGTACTTCTCATATACAAATTAAAAAAGTTAAAAAAACGTTTATGGCGACCCCTTTTATTATTTCACTGTCTTTAAAAAAATGCCCCGCTATCTATAAATCACGGTTCAAAAGATACAGCCCTTTAGAGCCCTTACACACTGCGACTTTTAGTAGCGATGCAGTCGCACGTTTCTTATCGCTGTCACTTTCACACATTAGAGAGCAAAAGTGACAGCGATACGAAACGCGCGACTGCATCGCTACTAAAAGTCGCAGTGTGTATTTATTATTTATTTATTTATTTAGGAACACAGAAACAAACATAGAGTGTAACATAATTTGTAAATTGGTATTATAGATACAGATGCTTCCCTGAATGTATCTCACTATGAACACAAGAAATACTAAGTTAAAATTACAGCATGCAATGTACTTAATTAAGACTTAATGATAAAAATAACATTAAACAACAGAAACACAGTGAAATTTTAATGTTTATATAAATTTAAAACAGAAGCTTTAAACCGGGCGCGGGATTGTGAAAATAGGTCTATGTCATTAAGAAATCTATTGTGATGGCCACACAGCCTATATACGGGTGCACGTTTCCCGGCGTTAGTCTTAGTTTTGGGAAGACTGAAAAAAGGGCTTTTGTGTAAGGGCTCTTAAAGTTAGGACGGACACACAGAAGGCGTAGGCTTAGTATTAGGACTAATAGGGTACCATTGGGCGCTCTTCGGGTACGACTTACTAAAAGTGAAGTATAGTAAAAAAGTATTCTCTTTCAGATTCATCATACAACACTACGCCAGGCATTATCAAGCAGGAACAAGTGGGCCATGTAGGACATGACGCATCGCGTATAAGAAAAAAATGGTGGGAACAGTTTTTTCTCAGAAATTGTTGCGTCAAACTTGAGCGTATCCGTCTCGATAAGCTGCACACCTGTGTTATCTGTGGTAAAAGTTTTCTTCAGGAATCTAGTCTCACAACTCACATACATGAACATGTTGATGGCAAAGGAAAAAATTGGTTATGCAATATTTGCGGAAAAAAGTTCCTAAGCAAGAGCAAATTGAGGAGGCATTCTCAAACCCATACGGGTGAAAAACCATATTCATGTGAAATTTGCCATAAAAAGTTTACGCAAAGCTACAATTTAACTTATCACATGCAAATTCATACCAAAGAGAAACCCTATGAATGCCCTATTTGTAAAAAACAGTTTTTGAGACCTTATTACTTAACTTGCCATCTGCTAGTACACACTAACGAGAAACCTTACACCTGCGATGTTTGTAAAAAACAATTTTATGACAAGTATCATTTAGAAAAGCATATGATAATTCATATTATGCAGAAACCCTTTTCTTGCGACATTTGCAGTAAGCAATTTACTTTGCAATCAAAATTAGATAACCATAAGCTGATCCATTCGGAGAACAAAGATTTCTCTTGCATTGTTTGCAAGAAACAATTTTCACAAAGAAGTAATTTACTTTCCCATCAGTTTATTCACATTGGGAAAAAAGAGCATAAATGTGAATTGTGCAATAAACAGTTTTTACACGCTTATAATTTAGCTAGACATAGACTAACTCACAAGGTCACATCGCATCCCTGCGAGATTTGCAAGAAACAGTTTTCAAGCAGTTTTATGATGAATCGTCATATGCTTGTTCATACAAGGGAAAAACCGTTCTCGTGTGAAACTTGCGGGAAGCGATTCTCCCTAAGCGCTACTCTAGTTCGCCATAAAATGATCCACACGGGCGAGAAGCCGTATGCATGCGAAATGTGTAAAAAACAGTTTAGAGCGAAGACTCGTTTAAACACCCACACGTGTCGGGCGAAACCTTTTCCATGTGAAGTTTGTCATAAATTGTTTAAGTACAAAGCTCGTTTATTATCCCATAAGTGTGGAAAAAAAGTATATGAATGTGATATATGTAACAAAAAGTTTTCAAGAAGCTTTCATTTGATTCGCCACAAGCTGACACACACGGGCGAGAAAATGTACCCCTGCGAGTTCTGCCAGAAACAATTTACACGTAAATATGACTTAGGCCGGCACGTCACGGTAATTCACGCTAGCGAGAACCTTCTATCTTGCGATATTTGTAATAAACAGTTTAGAACTAAATCTCGTTTAATCGTCCATATCTCATTGCACACCAAGGGCAAAATTTATAAACAGTTTTCGTGCGAAGTTTGCGGAGTAGAGTTTTCTAGACGTTTTCATCTAGTCCGCCATAAGCTGATACACACGGGTGAAAGACCTTTTTCGTGCAATAGTTGTAACAGACAGTTTATAAGAAAGTCTGATTTAGGTCGCCACATGTTAACACACACAAACGTTGAGGATGTGACGAAAAATTGATTACTTCAAGTGACCAATTTATAGTGCTTCAAATTCGATAGACAGTGCCCCACATTAAGCCTCAACGACCCGCTAGTCTGGTCCATTTTGTATGGAAATCCGAGTGCTTGGCGTTGAATGTGCAAAGCACACGTCAAAATGATTGTCCAGACATTGAGTGTATTTCTAATGCACCCCACAGCATTGGCTCCAGCGTAGCGACGTGCCGGCACATCCGTGCCGTGTAATGGAAATACGCTTGTGGATGAAAATTAAATACATTCGTATTACAATATCAATCTTAGTTCAAACCATTCTTGAGTTCCAAATTTAAATATTCTTATGGACCACTGTCGGCCCACAGGCACCACGGGTGAAATTGTACATCGTAGTGCTAATAGCTGCTTTCGTCATCAAAATTACTTATCCGTCCACAGAACAGAAAAGACAGTAGAAGTGTGTTGTGGGCGTGTCACGTGTGGCATGGTTATGCGGAGTTCCGCGCAACCTTCCATAGTTTGCCGCGATCGCTTGTGCGTGAAAGTTGTGCGAATAAATATTTCTAAAATAGGAAATAAATCCAGAAGCATGCCTTATTGTGCTATTTTGGAATGTAAAACCGATAGCCGCACCAAAAATATTTTCTATGGCGGCGTGTCGTTTTTATCATAGTGTGAGTATTGGCGACAACAGGTCTGATACTAAGCGAAGCTCATGGCACTTCCACTGTTTTTTCTATTCCTTGGTGCTGTTAGTCAAATATTCATTGACAGGGGTCAGTGGTTTTTTTTTAATCCTTAGGCCCGTTTCACGAAGCTACAAGTTACAAATTACAAGTCTCTTTCTAACTCCTTTTGCCAGCAAAAGAGTTCCGCTTGTAATTTGTAACTTGTAGGGCCGGTTTTAGCACTACCAGCGCTCTGGGCGAGATTTCTACGGCGCCCCCAAGCTGCTATTCAAAGCCATACGAAACAGGCAAGGGATATAATGAAGTAACCAGCCGCAGGCGCCCCTTTATATCCTAAAACCGCTACTGGTAACTTGTAGGTTCGTGAAACGGGCACTGATAGTGATCCGTGACTGCAAATTGTTTAAAAAACCCTGGTCTAGCTAGAGGATGATTAGGAGCATGCTTTTGTTATGGTGTAGATAAAATGTCACCGAAAAGAAAAACATTTTTGTTTTATCAACATATTGTAATATGTTAAGTATTTTTTGTTATGTCTTATCAATACAAGTTGGATAAAGATCTGATATTACTTAACCAAATTAAACATCTTTAAAAATTATAATGTTTTTGTTCACTCTCGCTGCAACTTTGTATATCTGGTTTTTCTAAATATTGAAATGCCATTAGAAATTCTTTCATTCGTGTTCTCTTTTACAAAATCATATCTTCACAATCAATTTCAAGACCTAAAGAAGCCTAAGGGGTCGGCAAGTAGTTTTAGGTGGGGTCCGGATACTGTGGGAAAATTTCAACGAGGTCCAGATAAAAACAAAAGTATTAAGTTAGATTCTATGTGGCTTAAAAATATTATTTCAATTAATAAAGGTATAGTATACCTTATCTATGTATTAATTTATACTTGGTATGCAATACATTACAATATTTGGCGGTCCAAGGTTCGACCTTTCGCGGTCCGCCTGTTGCTGACCGTTGCTATACTCCATGTGTTCTACTTTAACGACGTAGTTATAGGCTTCTTTCACTCGCACAGTGTCATACAAATGACAAGGACAAAAGATAACCTAGGTAGCCAAGAGGCTGCAACGCCGGCAACAAACGTTCTTAGGACTCGTTCACGATGATATTTGAAAATAAAGGATTAAGGAGACATCGGTCGGTTTCACTACCCTAGTCACAGGTAAAAGATAAACAATAAAACGCAAGAAGGGAAACAAACGCGTCCGCACCGTACAGATGTAAGAGCCGACTGATTACCTGCTCCATTGTGAGCGCGGGTTTAGCGGATTCTCATCAGCCAATCACGCGCAACTGCACTTTTCAAGTACTAGGTAGTTAAAGTAAATGGAGTATAGTTAACAACATGTAAGGGCCAGCGCGTACGAGCAACTTAGTTACACTGCAATTTATTTGTTTGTCGCCGTCTCCTCGCCGCGATTAGAAAGATGCGCACCCGAGAGGGACAGCAACACACCTTTTTTTTTAAAATTTTACGCAGTCATTAACATGAATTTCGAAGAGACGGTTGTGGTTTGTGCCCTTTGCACTTGTCTTTAGAAACTGAAGACGACAGCGAAAAAAGCAATATTGGGTGCATCCATTGTGGAGTGATAGGCTGACACTAGGAAAATTTAATACACTGCTTATGAAATTGAGAGCATATCCAAATTATAGAATAGAATAGAATAACTTTATTTCAGACTACAAGGCCCATATTTACCTTACAGACTAACATACATCAATAAGTATATAACATAAAATGAACACAACTACTAATAAATTTTCGCGGTGTCTGCTAGACTGCGACCACGAAATCGCCGAAATAAGACTCCCCTCGGCCAGAAATCCTCCTTTAAAAAGGTCGACAGATCTATGGTCGGTACTCTCACCACAAATGACTTAAAATTAACCTTGTGGCCAGGTTCTAACCACTCGACCCTAAGAGTAAATCCGGTCTTAACTCGTACATACTCTACGAGATCTTTTGCCTCCGTAGAGTAATGTAAACGGGACACGTACAACTGCGTCGTGGGCGTAGCAGGACACAGCAAGTGGTTCGGTCCGGTCGGTGCGGTGCCGCACAGGTTCCTCGGGGCAGGCTTTTTCTTCCTCTCCAACCGGGTAAAACCATCTTTGTCCTGCTTGGGACACGTCGGGGGCAGCACCCCGCGAACGGGCTTAATGCGGTTCTGCTTCACCTCAGTAGGGAGCTGTGCTGGTTGCCTAGCGATTGGTCGCCTGGCAGCAGCAGCATACGCGCGATTTGTCACCACAGCCGGGACAAGTGCGGGCGGCGGGGCGCGGGGCGGCGCTGTGTGTAGCGCCGGCCGGTAACGCATCCAATTTCACCGACTCAAACTTGTCTACGGGTGCATTTTGCGGCCCGTGACATGCACTCACAATAGAGGCATCGGGTGACCTACTTTCCGAAACAGCATTCCGTAATAACACTACTTCGGCACGTAGTTCACTCACGATGTTATATGATGCCTCTAATTTAGACTGCATCTCAGCCAAACTGCCCTTCAGGAACGTAATGTCCTTTAGGAGCCTAGCAACGCCGATGTGGTCAAACGAGAAAGGCACGCTATCGCTGCGGCGGTTGAGTGGTAACTGACCGACCGGCAACTTATTTTTAGCCATGCGCTCTTGCTTGAAACCAATAGAGAAGGCGACAGTTGCGTCGCTGGCTTGTCTCAGAACCCGCGGACAAGTCTCCCGGGAGTCGCGTCGCTACATGCGCGCACTTTAATACTAACCCGTAGACTTGATGTGAGACAAAATAGTTGCGGAAACAAAAGTTGCTCGTGCGTGCTAGCCCTAAACAAACTAAGCCACGTGATTCTGTTGAACCAATCAAAACTTTTTTTATCGCTTTAACGTGTCAGTGATCGACTTCTATTGGCTGGCGGAATATACCACGGGATTTTAAATACCTAACAAATGATGTAATAAAGGCCTTATTTTGCGACAAGGTCAATTTGTGTATCTTTTGATATTTATTTATTTTCAAGATCTAAATAAAGTATAGTCAAATATAATTATTGATTGTTAGTATTAAAACTGATAGTTGTACTTCTATTTAGAATCAGAGTTTATTAACTAGCGACCCCTCGCTTCGCTTCGGTTTACGTGAATTTTCTTTAACACCCGTACATAAACATTTTTTTATACATAAAAATCTTTCAAAACTATCTGACTGATGGTGAAATCCGCATTAAATCGAGCAAGAAAAAACACGATTTAATATTATTAAATTTATTTTTATTATTCGTTATAGCGGCCATAGTAAACACTGAAAATGTCAAGTCTAGTCTAACTATTACGGTTGGATAGATACAGCCCTGTGACAAACACACGGACAGCAGAACCTTTAACCTTTTGAACGCCATACGTCAAATACAAAATGTGCCACCCACACGCCAAACATGTTTGCTATGCTATGCAAATTACACCTTATTGCTACCAAACAGTCTCTTTTAATCTTGAACTCTTGTCGGCTGTAGTAGATCTATGGTCGGTACTCTCACCACAAATGACTTAAAATTAACCTTGTGGCCAGGTTCTAACCACTCGACCCTAAGAGTAAATCCGGTCTTAACTCGTACATACTCTACGAGATCTTTTGCCTCCGTAGAGTAATGTAAACGGGACACGTACAACTGCGTCGTGGGCGTAGCAGGACACAGCAAGTGGTTCGGTCCGGTCGGTGCGGTGCCGCACAGGTTCCTCGGGGCAGGCTTTTTCTTCCTCTCCAACCGGGTAAAACCATCTTTGTCCTGCTTGGGACACGTCGGGGGCAGCACCCCGCGAACGGGCTTAATGCGGTTCTGCTTCACCTCAGTAGGGAGCTGTGCTGGTTGCCTAGCGATTGGTCGCCTGGCAGCAGCAGCATACGCGCGATTTGTCACCACAGCCGGGACAAGTGCGGGCGGCGGGGCGCGGGGCGGCGCTGTGTGTAGCGCCGGCCGGTAACGCATCCAATTTCACCGACTCAAACTTGTCTACGGGTGCATTTTGCGGCCCGTGACATGCACTCACAATAGAGGCATCGGGTGACCTACTTTCCGAAACAGCATTCCGTAATAACACTACTTCGGCACGTAGTTCACTCACGATGTTATATGATGCCTCTAATTTAGACTGCATCTCAGCCAAACTGCCCTTCAGGAACGTAATGTCCTTTAGGAGCCTAGCAACGCCGATGTGGTCAAACGAGAAAGGCACGCTATCGCTGCGGCGGTTGAGTGGTAACTGACCGACCGGCAACTTATTTTTAGCCATGCGCTCTTGCTTGAAACCAATAGAGAAGGCGACAGTTGCGTCGCTGGCTTGTCTCAGAACCCGCGGACAAGTCTCCCGGGAGTCGCGTCGCTACATGCGCGCACTTTAATACTAACCCGTAGACTTGATGTGAGACAAAATAGTTGCGGAAACAAAAGTTGCTCGTGCGTGCTAGCCCTAAACAAACTAAGCCACGTGATTCTGTTGAACCAATCAAAACTTTTTTTATCGCTTTAACGTGTCAGTGATCGACTTCTATTGGCTGGCGGAATATACCACGGGATTTTAAATACCTAACAAATGATGTAATAAAGGCCTTATTTTGCGACAAGGTCAATTTGTGTATCTTTTGATATTTATTTATTTTCAAGATCTAAATAAAGTATAGTCAAATATAATTATTGATTGTTAGTATTAAAACTGATAGTTGTACTTCTATTTAGAATCAGAGTTTATTAACTAGCGACCCCTCGCTTCGCTTCGGTTTACGTGAATTTTCTTTAACACCCGTACATAAACATTTTTTTATACATAAAAATCTTTCAAAACTATCTGACTGATGGTGAAATCCGCATTAAATCGAGCAAGAAAAAACACGATTTAATATTATTAAATTTATTTTTATTATTCGTTATAGCGGCCATAGTAAACACTGAAAATGTCAAGTCTAGTCTAACTATTACGGTTGGATAGATACAGCCCTGTGACAAACACACGGACAGCAGAACCTTTAACCTTTTGTGACGATCGTACCACCCGGAGGTACAACACGCGACAATACTGAATATAAACGGAATAAACAAGAGACAAAATGTTGTAGAATAAGTTGAAGAGATATGGAGTCTTCTAGGACGTATGACGAGGAGCTTAATGAAACAGGTTAGTAAATATCACAGTCTTTATTCCTATGCAGCTCTATTCACGATGGTATTAAATTGTGAACATAACTTTGCTCATAATTCTTACTCTACCAGAAAATATGTTTAGCTCAGCGGAAGGCTGGTCGTTTTACATAAAGTAAAGGTTCTTATGTTATAATTCACAATTCTTAGATAGTAAGTTGTTAGTCCCTATTTATAGAGTTGCCACCAATTCCAATCTGAGTTCAAATAACTATTATTGATATCCTAATTCCCTAATTATAAATATAATTTCTACAGACCTTGATCTGAAGAAAACCTTCGTTCCTGGACGATTTACTCGATGTAGTACCAGGACGGCAAGCTGGTGGCGCGGCCCCAGCACACTGCGTTGCAAGCCACAGTACCCTCGGGCAGCTCACAGCAGCTTGTGAAGGTCTACTGAATCCTCGTGCCTATAGCACGCCTACTAAAGGTTGGTTTATACCTTTATATCCTACTTCACTAATTTTATGAATTTACTGAATGATCAGGAACCTAAACATGAATTTATTTCTTACAGATCTAAAGAGTGTTCCTGCCAAATACTTAATGCCTGAATAAAATACTTCATAGCTTTACGGAACCTGAATATAGTTGGAGTCTGAAACGGAATAACTGAATGCAAAACTACAAAATAAATCATCCAACCATAAAGGCAAATCAGAAAGCTAAATTATTCGGAAACCTAAACAGAATAACAGAAACTATGTAGACGGAAACTTAAATCAGTACATACTGAATATGGTTAAACGAAGCTAATGAAACCTTAAATGCTTAAGAAAACCCTAAGCGCTTAAAAAACACAGAACTTTGAAACGCTTAAAAAACAAAAAACCTTGAAACGCTTAAAACCCAGTCCAGCTGTAAAGACACAGAGAAATTGCTCTGATTAGCACTACGGTTAAGAACTATATGAGACATGAGGCTAACATTTTAGGTTAACAAAATTATTAATCTTACCGGAAAACTTCAAGGAAAACCCCTGGTAATCTCGACGCTAAGACATTCCCTCCTCTCCACGTGTGAGAAACAATCACTGAAAATTCACCATATGGTCAGAGAATTGCAGAATAATTGCAACAAATAAATGCCTCCATCCGAAATAAGTTATTAATTAATACTTACAAGTTTCTTTCACCGAAATATACCTGAAAGTATGTACTATATCTCCACAGCAGGAGCTTGGTTATTTTATCGAGGATGGCTCCTCCGCTGTCGTTCAGCTTAAGTCTGATTTTATAATGGCCATCATCTTGCTGATTTTTATGCAAGCAGAAAGCTAGTCAAAATATAGATGCAATAAAATGCATAGAATGTAGCTATACAATTTAATCTGATTAGTATGGGTAATTAGATGTTTAATTAATACATTACTTACTACATTAAATGTTCTTTTGACTGAAATGTGTTTGTTTAATTCTTGTATGTACAATTACAGCCAAAAGATATCTTTAAATTGTTTTGTTTATTGAATAAATGTAAATAACTATTTACTCCATTTATTGATTTATACCAAATATTTAATAATCCCATAATCCTATAGTAATTTCCCTAACGCGGCAACACCGACCTACAAAACTATGGTGTTGACGTTTGACATATAAAAGTAATGAACAGTAATGCCATATACACCTTAAATATTTCCCCAGTCTTTAGGTTCCGTTTCACGCAGAAAATGCAACGTTACACTTTTGAACGCCATACGTCAAATACAAAACGTGCCACCCACACGCCAAACATGTTTGCTATGCTATGCAAATTACACCTTATTGCTACCAAACAAAGTCTCTTTTAATCTTGAACTCTTGTCGGCTGTAGCCTACGTGGCGTCAGTGGCACTAATTTAAGTTGACGGCCAGAGCCGACTGTGGCGTTGAAAAGGTTAATAGAGACCCGTTGGTACCTTTTGGATACGAAACCCTAAAGACTAAAACAAATCATGTTTACGAAAATGCGTGACTTATTCCTGACACTCAGGTATCTAGCTCCACTATTTCACCGTGCTGGCAATGACAGGTGACATTTAGTGTACATGGCGCAGCTTATATGAAACCCAGTGATGTATCAGCGTGTTAACTTCGCAATGTATACCGAATTATCACCTGTCACGTGTCATTGTCAGGGGGCTGATCGTATAGAGGTGAATCAACAATTTTGCGTCACTATAATTGTCTTTTTTTTACAACACTGTTCAACCGAAACCAAAACATTTTTATTTGTAACAAAAATTATCCAACTTAGAATAACAGTATTGCAAAAAATGGCGGTTGTCCAGGAGACAAAACACTACTATATTTTCATACAACATCGAGGACACCCGAGGAATAATTGATAGAAAAAAATCTAGTTCTAAAAATATATGTACTGGCTCTACTTGAGTTCACTATTTAATTGTACTATAAAATCACGTTACATTTGAAAACTCATTTAGATATTCTTTAACCCTTTAGTTAGTGGATAACGGCAATATATTTGCCGTCATAATATTTTAATTTATTAACACAAAAGCACCGTGTTTTTTTTATATTTTAAGTATTCTCTACTCCTTCTTTAATAAATAAATGGTAGGTTTTCGATAAGATTTGAGGTTATGTAAAACTTTGCTTTGCTATTTTTTTCTGATAGTTATGACACTCATATTTATAACGGACAAAAATAAAATGTCAAACGTTGGGTGCGAGACCTGTCTCATCCCACTTTGTGCCGTACCATGTTTGAGAGATTCTAAGTCGACCGCATTTCCCCCAATACGCTGTCAAACATATGTCACTGTACTGTTTAGTTCTGTCGTACACGGACAGCGGCAAACATATTGCCGTCTTGTAACTCGTAAAGTACAAGAAAAAAAAATCAATTAAAAAAACATCATTTATTCTTATGAAAAATGTACGTTTAATAGTTAAACTTCCATGCAAAACTTAGTGACAAAAATAGTTGATCCATTCACACTTTGACGCTTTCTACCCCGTCCTAGGTCGCTTCTTTCTTCGCTTCGGCGCGCTCGTCCGCAACATACGGCTGCAAGACCGAGCCCTCGAGTTCTTGATCACCATTTTCAAAAAGTTATCGCATTCCAACTGAGTGAAACTAGGGTCGGCTCGTTTAACAATAGCCAGGAACGCCGCCCGCACTTTACTGAAGTACTTAAACGGAGTCTTGTCTGCCGTCTCATCACGACTATTGCCGGTCCAAGAACACTCCGTTAGAAACTCTCTGGTCGTAATTTCATCTATCAACTTGTAGCACACAGCCAAGCCGCCGAGCCCACAATCAGCTGGAAACATGCTGGATTTCGCTGCGATGTAACTTCTACGAAAATCAGGATTATTCAAGTTATCTTCTAGAATTTCTATCTCCTCTTTGTTACGTACGGGGGGGTATTCGGGTTCGTCGTTGTAATCTGGTTCCGTGGAGTACATAGGCTTGTTTATATGTGAGCGTAACTCCTGTAGATAGGCCTCGTGTTTAGCCAACTGGTTCATGATCTTCGTATGGTTCTTCGATTGTTGTTCTAGGAAGGCGAGCATTATTTTCTGGTTAAGTAACACTGCGGAGGTGCCGTGGCTGCCGCTCGGGGCGCTGGACGTGTTGAGCGCTAGGAACTCTATGTCGGGGCCGTTGTCTGTGGAGGCCGGGGAACTGGGCGCCGAATGTGTTGATAACTGGACGAAGAAAGGATGTTTTTAGTAAAGTGCAGCTCTTAACGCATACTATGATTAAAATATTAAATGGCCTACCCAATAATATTAAAAACTTAGGTCAAGGATATTCATATAACAATTAAAACTATTCTTAAGTAACAAATCCAGGTCTTCGTTAACAAGTGTCTGCGGCGTATTCTGGGGATTTGTTGACCAAAGACTATCTCGAATACTAGTCTGTGGGACCTGACCAACCAGAAACCGTTGGCTAACGAGATCTTGCTGAGGAAATAGCGTTGGATTGGTCATGTACTGCGGCGGCCCGATAACCACATCTCCAAACAAGGCTTGACTTGGCATGCTGGGGGAAAAAGAAGACCAGGGCGCCCCCTAAACAGCTGGAGGCGCTCAGTTGAAAAAGAGGCCATTTCCATTGGATAGAGTTGGAGTTAATTGGAAGTAGCCGCTCAGGATCGAGCGAAATGTAATTCCCTTCTACGAGCCCTGTCCCTGCTGAGGGATAAATGGATTTCATCATCATCAAGTAACAAATACTTTTATAACATAAACATTTTATTTACACACACAAATATTTGCCCATATCGGGATTCGAACCCGGGACCGCTAGCTTCGTAGGCAGGGTCACTACTTGGGTTACCATTTAGGAATTTGAAAAGTCCTGACATTCCGATAAAATTCCGGACTTTTCAGTCACAAGATGGAAACATTTACTCACTTATTTACAGTGGTATGGTAGGCATTTAATATGTAGTTTTATTACTCATATTCAGAAATCGGACAAATGGGAGTCATTACTCGCTATAATGTGGACATGACTCCAAAGATTTTAATAAAACAAATTAAATTACATTAATTGATTACTTACCCGAAAAATAAATGTTGATCCTTTGCAGGACAGTAATAAATAAATAATACAAAGACGTGAGGAGCGGCCGTTAATATTAATCTACTTAAGTTTGATCCATTAACGTGCGTGGATTGCGAAAGGAGATTTTCACCTCATAAGTTTATTTTAGCCGTGAAATAGGATAAACTAACCACGGAAAATTTATAAAAAATACTGTTTATTTGCTTTAATAAATCTACACAAAAACAAGTCTTTGTATTATTTATTTATTACTGTCTCAAAGGATAAAAATTATTTATCGGGTAAGTAATCAATTAATGTAATTTAATTTGTTTTATTAGTATCTTTGAAGTCATATCCCCATTATTGTGAGTGATGACGTCCATTTGTCCGAACTCTGCTCATATTATATCTAATTTAAAAAAATCCGGACAGAATTCAGACTAGTCTAAAAGTCCGGACATGTCCGGGCTAATCCGGACGGATGGCAACCCTAGTTACTACCAACCAGGCTAACGTGTCGTCAAATGAATAAAGCGGTAATTTAAGATCGTCGACATTTTAAAAACCTTTGAGCTAGCTGCACCACGGGACCACGAAACCGAGAAAACCCGACTACATAATGGAACGGAGCAGTTTGACAGTTAAGGGTTTAATTAGGGTTGCCAACTTTTTCTTGGGCAAATATAGTATTTTCCAGCCCAAGGTATAAAAAATATAGTACACAGAAAAATAATATAGTAGGTACTTTGAAGAAAAACTTTTTAGAAAGTGTGTAAATGTATTCATTAAATATTATGCACAATACTTACTACTTCTAACATTCTGCCTGCTATTGGGGCAACTATCTGAGCTGAAAATAAGCCTAGTTCTCCAGTCCAACTACATTGGTGCTTAAAATCAGGTTGAAATGGCCAACCCAAACCGCATATGTATAAGGACTGAAATATAGTATTTTTGCGTACTGTATATTTTTTCAACAGTATATAGTACACAGAGTCAAAATATAGTACAATACTATATATTATAGTACGGTTGGCAACCCTAGGTTTAATGCACCAAACCTGACCTGTTCCTCGCGGGGCGGGGGCTCCGCGGGGCGCGGCGCGGCGTCCGTCGTGTCGTCCATCGATTCTGAAACTGAAAACATATTCAATAAGTATAATATAATATTCAAATATACAGCTTTTTTACAATGTGTTCTGGAAAAAATTGTGCTTATAGAAGTTTGTCTCGAAAGCATTTTTTTTTTTAAATTTTGTTTTTTATTTACTTAGGAAATTAATGAACAAATTTCTTCCGATGGCTGAAAAGCTTAAACGCCACGTGGTATTTCTAAGTTACAGCTAGTGCTACGTTACGCGGTTACAATCTCAATGACGTCATTCCGACCACTCTAGTCCAAAAGCGGGCGTAGCAAACACTAATAATAATAATATTCAATAAAATAATTCAGACATATTTTTTTTTATATTGTATGCTTTTTAGACAAACCTCTATAAGTATGTTTTCTTTTCGGAACACCTTTTAACAAAATTCCTGTTTTCAATTCGTTTGGTACAGTCAAGGACTTTAAATGTTATGCCACTATGGAACCCTGTCGCATAACGTTAATCATGTGGTTTGACGCTGTCATTATGACATGGTTCCATAGTGGCACAACAATTTTAAAGTCCTTGACTGTACATTATGGTGCGTTTAGACCAAACCAAGGAATGTATCAGAATATGTTTCGTATAAATACAATGTTATCTAATAGGTAAGTAAAAGTGACAAGGTACAATATCTTGTCTGCCATGGATGCTAACGAGCACACAGGCCAGGTGGTAAATGGGATCTGTGACCTGTAAACATTTACATTCTCACGACTACAATCTAAAGACTGCAATCCCAAGACCGATGTGATCAGGGCTTGAAATACCGGTATTTTTGAGAACCGGTACTGTGACCTTGATGGGAAACCTGTACCAGTCTAGGTACCGGTACCGTGGGTACCGGTACTCGTTGTACTGGTATTTTGTAAGAAATACAGGTATTTTACCGGTACTATACCGGTACCAATGAGGCTCGAATACCGGTACAAATACCGGTATTCAGTAATAGTGGGTATAAGTGCGAGGAAGGGATAAAAAAGACAGAATAGTATAGGCATGGTACCTATGTTTCAAGCGGCAAATGGCCTGATGGTCGGTCAGTTAGATTCAGGTTACTTGTCGATAGTCGACGGCTTGACGCACGCTAACATAATATTATTTCGATTAAAATTTTGACATTTGGATTTGTGTTTTAGATTATAAGTAGGTATTGCCGAGTTTTTCAATGGACGGTGACGGTAAGTGTAATGTAATTACACATTTTAGTTTACTACCTATGTCTACTCCTTCAGTCATATACTGGGTGTCCAGCAAGAAAATTTAAATTTGAATTTCGAATTTTTCGGGAATGTCACGGCCTACGAGATTTAAAATGCCGCCATTTTGTTCATAATTAGTGCGGATTTTTTGTTAACCATGAATCGTTGGTCTGGTGAACATCGAGCATTTGCCATCAAGGCTTTCTTACAATGTGGAAAATCTCTTACGAAAGCCAGAAGAAAATTTTGTTCGCATTATAATTTACAAAAAATTAGTGCAGCACCGTCTATTCAGCTTATACGGTTGTGGATTAAGAGGTTTGAAGAAACTGGATCCACATTAAACAAAAACTTGCCTGGCCGTGGACCTTCAGTTTCCACCGCCGAAAACATTCAAATTATTCGAGAAGCCGTGTATGAAAATCCACGTCGCTCTGTTAGAAAACACGCATCGGTTTTGGGAATCAAAAAGTCATCAGTGCACATTATAATGAAGAAGGTATTAAAATTCCATCCCTACAAAATTCTAATAGTGCAAAATTTGAAACCCGACGACTACTCTTCAAGAATGGCTTTTGCTAAGCAGATGTTACTGAGATTTCAAACCAATTATCGCCTTTCCAATATATTTTTTAGTGATGAAGCCCAATTTCATTTAGACGGTTACGTCAATAAACAGAATTATCGTTACTGGGCCCCGAACAATCCACGAAACAAGCATTCGAAGTCGCTTCACAGTAAAAAAGTCACCGTATGGTGTGCTATATCAGGTGCGGGAATTATAGGGCCGTATTTTTTTGAGGACTCAACTGGACGATCGATTACTGTTTCAAGTGAAAATTATTGTAAAGTGATAGAAGATTTTTTTATGCCAGAATTGAGAAGCTGTTTGTTTGCAAACAGAAACACCTGGTTTCAGCAAGATGGAGCTGCTCCTCATACCGCCAGGGTGACAATGAATGTTTTGAGGAACAATTTCCCTGCGAAATTAATATCTCGTTTTGGGGACATCCATTGTGTGTTTGATTTGTTATGTGATTATTTTTTATGGGGATACTTGAAATCTAAAGTTTATAATAGTCAGCCTACAAATTTGGATCAACTTAAAGAAAATATCGGGACTGAAACCAAAAATATTTCATCAGATTTGTGCAAACGCGTTTTTGAAAATCTACGCTTCCGCTTAGAACAGTGCGTTGAGCAAGGTGGTCAACATTTAAACTTGGAAACCTAATTAGATTCCAATATACGTCAAAAAAACTACCAAAGATGGCGGAATGTCACAGTTACACGGTGTCATCATCATTGTGACGTTTCAGGAAAAACCAACCTTTTGGTACAATAATTATGTTAAAATAAAACAATATAAGTTATTTCCACAATATGATAAAGGTCATCCTGATTTTAATCAATGTTTGTTGAACTTGGTACAGGCTCCATTTTACTTGCAATAAAGAAAAACCCACGAGCAAAACACAAACTTGAAACAATAACGAAATGAAAGAACAAAAACTTAACGGAAAACAAAAACTTAACAATGGAAACCACCACGGGGCGAATAGGTACAGAAAACATTCGAGCTATCCAAACGTCAGATGTCGAATGAAGTGACAGACAATAGATGTTATGGCCGCCACAGAACCATCATGTCCACCATAAAGGTTACCACACATGATCAACTGATAATTTTTGATAAGATTTTGGTCAAGTTTTGAAGACGTACGTAAAAATATGATTGATTTTTTTCCTAAAAATGTAATCGCACATAATGAGAATAATAATTGGTACCAAATGTTATTAAACCCTGAGTTATTGCCATTGTTATTTAAACTTTTCTCCTATAAAACAATTTAATTAAATAACTTTTTTTGCGACGAGTATTTAAATAAGATTGTTTATTTAAGAAGGAAAATTAAATGTTGCCTTTAATATTATAAATAAAATAAACAGCTACCTATAGCATTTACAGAAGTGAAAATTTACCGATCGACCTAATATGTCATTTTAATGGCAACACTTTTTTGACGTATGTTGGAATCTAATTAGGTTTTTTAGTATAGACAATATCGTTTTTAAAACATAAATCCGCAATAATAGTTTAAAGGTTTTTGCTTTTGATAGGGTTATAAGTCATGTACTTTTTTTAAAATAAATTATTGAAGTTTAAAGTTTCTTATTGGACACCCTGTATTATCATAATTTGTTAAGTAGTTTATGGAGCGTAACCACTGAAAAAAGACTGATATGTAAGATGATGTTAGTTGATGATCATGCTGATGGTGATGATGATGATGGTGATGATGATGATGGTGATGATGGTGGTGGTGATGATGATGATGGTGGTGAAGATGATGATGGTGATGAATATGGTGCTGATGATGGTGATGATGATGGTAATGATGAAGGAGGTGATCATCATCACCATCGTCACAATCATCACCACCATCATCACCATCACCACCAGCATCATCATCACCATCATCACCACCATCACCACCATCATCATCATCACCATCATCACCACCACCACCATCATCACCATCACCATCACCACCATCACCACCACCACCACCACCACCACCACCACCACCATTTCATTTTGACGCGGCGCTGCCAAGGTCGTAGGACTAATGACACGATTGAAATTTGAAATTGTTTAAAAGCTGCAAGCCAAAGGCGCCGCCCGGCAACAACGCCGCGTTCGGTGTAGGTACATGGTGACAAGTCGACAACCAAAGCAGCGGCGCGAGCGTCGAGCCGCCGACGAGACTTGACCTTGTTGCACAAAACGGCAACGTCGCTGGAACCTTTATTAGGAACCGGTATTTTAAGGTACAAATACCGGTATTCGTATTTACCTGTTCTTTGGATTACCGGTATTTATATTTACCGGTTCTCTCGAACCTAAATGAAAAATACCTTTAAATACCGGTAAAGTACCGGTATTTTTGGAACCGGTTCCAAGCCCTGGATGTGATTAACAATCGAACATGTGAAGTTGATAGAACATTGTGAAAATATATAAAGGAAGATTCTTATTTCAAATATACTAGCGTTTGCCCGCGACTTCCGCGAAATCGTGGAAATCGGACTTGATTTGGGTTAGTATCAGATGTTCGTAGGGAGGTGAGAAACAGCAAAGCAAGCACACGGGCAACCAACACTCTATTATAAATATTAGTATAAGGGCAAGAATGTGAGGTAAGCTTTTATACTAAATTATATAAATGGAAATAATTACTGTCCGGTGCTGGGTTTACATCATCCGACTCCAGACCCTTCTGCGACTTCAAGTCTTCTGTCCTGGGACTCTGCTGTCTCCGTTTGTTCGCCGCTTTCGAGCTCCTAATCACAGATTTGAAGAACTGATCGCATTCCAGCTGACTAAACCCGGGGTGTACTTTTATGATTATTCTTAAGAAAGTCATCCGCACAAATTGGAATTTCTTAAAGGATGTGTTATTCATTGTCTTGTCCCAGCAGTTTCCCATCCAGGAGCATTTTGCTAAGACCTCACGGGTTATCACGGCTTCTAGCAGCCTGTAGCACATGGCTAAACGTCCAAGTCCCAACGGAACCATCCGTGACTTGGCTCTAATATAACTTCTACGAAATTCTTTGTCTTTCAAATTCTCCTCCAAAGTTTCCAATTCTTCTAAAGATTGCACTGGAGAGTTTTTAGGCTCGTCAAGGTTGCCTATTGGGTTTGTAAAGTTCATGTTTGAACGTAACTCCTTGAAATAGGCTTCATGTCTCGTTAGCTGCTTCATGATCTTTATTTGGTTGTTGGACTGTTGTTCTAACAGAGCGAGCATTAACTTCTGGTTTAGTATGACATCGGTGTTACTGTCAGTGTCAGATGTATTTAGGATCTGAAATAAATATTGTAATTACAATTTCCGCTCAAGAAATGCCAGAATTTTAAAATACAGGGTTATCAATATACTGGAGCTCGGTTCTATTTGGAAAAACCAACAAAGTGATCCTAGGGTTCCGTTTTTTCCTTTTGAGGCATGGAACCCTAAAAAGAAGAAGAAGAAGCCTAGTTTAGCCATTATGCATTTATGAAAGATGGATAGATTATATTTTTGTCCGTAGCACTACCTGCCTTGCCAGAGTATGTTGCGTCCCCAGACGCCACCGCCGCTCGCAACAGCTCCTTATCAGCTGACTGCAACAGCTCTGAAACTGAAGTTAAATTATAAAAGTATAAACTGAGGTCTTTCTTAGCTGTAAAGAAAATGATGTCCTTCTGATCACTTGTCCAAAGCGGGCATGGCAAACACTGATGATATATATTTTTATCCTAATAAACAAAAAATATGAGAAAAAATTGTATAAAATTACGCATGATTTCAATCACAACAACTATTCACAAAATTCTTGTTGTCATTTGATATTATATAATACAATAAGAAACCAGGTCCTCCGTCAGCACAAATCCCAGAAAACCAGGGCACATGCATATTACTGGAAGAGATCCCTTAAAGGGATGGTCGCCTTTGTACATCCCTGTTAAATTTTTGACTATTTTATAATTGTTATCTCTTTTTGTTGTACAATAAAGTGTTTACATACATACATACATTATTAGCATAATGATTCGTGCACATCAAATGCACTGCAAATTCAATCACTGCCCATTTACCATATATGGCTTCTAACCCGTCAAACTCTTACATGATCTCGGATTAAAGGCATGTTTAGCATAAAGTTTGAAATTGTAATATAGGACCTTGTGAAACATCCGTCTACCACCATGTTGTCCTTTACCCTACCGCCAAGCAGCAGAGCGTTGTGTTCCGGTGTGGAGATAAGACAACTAGGGTTGTTTAGTACATGTACTAAGAGCCAAAAATAATGAATTCCCATCACTGTACTAGAACGAACTATTCCGTAAAATTTCTGTTCTTAGTTTATGTATTACAAGGGGAGCAAGAATTGAACAGAGCAGGCAGGGCAGTGAGACACTGACAGCAAAGCGATTCGATTGAAAGACGGACCAGGCATTAATTCGGTCAAAGGAGCACAAATAAGGACCATGAACAGACCAGTTTCTTTCAGTGTACTAAAAGAACAAACTAGTATATTTAAAATTGTACTAGTGTGGAGCGATCTGCTCAGTGCGACTCAACGAGCGCGCACAACCCTAAAGACGAACCAGTGAAATTACTACCATAGACATTCCATCTTAGGACTCAGGGTTGGCGTCACATTTGCGGTCTCATGATTGCATTCTTTAGCTTGTAGCTTTTGAGAATACAAATGTCTATGGGGCTCAGATCCCACTTACCATCAGGTGGGCTGTGTGCTTGTTTGCTTTCTACATGCCATAAAAAAATGAAATAATTGGTACCAACATACAAGAAATTAATTCCGAATTTTGCAAGTGATCTCTACAAGTAATGCAAAATTCATAACTTTGTATATTAATATTTTTGAATCCCGCAATCCCATCGGTTTCAGCATTCCTACCCGGGACTGTAAAACCATACGAGATCAAGGTATACAGAGTTGTCGGTGGAAGCCCTATTTTAGGTTATTAGTAGCTATTAAAATTTAATGACGTTGATCCTACTCACGTGGTATTGCGAGCGTGTCCCGCGGCTGCAATGAGCCCCGATTGACCTCGTGTACGGCTGGGGCGTCGTCCCAGTCCCGCTCTTCCTTCAACTCAATACGTGCGGAAAATTCTTCGGCGTCGCTCATTGTTAAAGTTAAATTGTCCGTTAAGTACGACTAATCTTCTCTCACTTCATGTTCAAGTCAGATTCTTTACTCGGCTACTGTTCAGTCAGAGGTCTTCCAGAAAGAAAGTTCAGTACAAAGTCACTGTTATGATTTATTACACCATAAAACACTTTTATGAGCTTTTGCATCGATTGGTAAAAGCTCTACGTTTAACAGTTAGTTATGTCCGTTGTATGCGTTTAAATACTAATCCGTAATAATTACATGGAATTCAAAAGCTTTTCACCAAAAAAAGCAATGCATAATCATAATAAACTACGAAAACCGATTATTGTAAACAATTTGGGTTATTCGCCGATCGACTTCACCACAGATTATTACTTCATTTCACATCACAGACTACTAAGGGATACTACTGACAGATGCACAGGCCCACAGATTGTGCTGTACTAGTAAGATCCTTGAGTCAAGCCGTGGTCAAGCCATTCAAGCAAAGCAAGTCAAGCAAAAGTCAAGCGAAGTCAAGTCAATTTGTGTTTTTAAGTTTTATTATCTCGTTTGGGTAGGCATGGATCTACTGCTAGAAGTGTCCTCTGATATTTATTTGGACCATAAATTTAATATAGCAGCGCCTTACGAATAAAATCGTCATGTATACCTTGGAATAATAACTTAGGCGCGAGAGACAAAATAAAACACCTAAAACACGGTCGTTTTAACTTCTAAGGCCGCATTTCACCAAACTGGAATAAGACTTACTCCGAGATTAGTCTATACAAATTCGGTGTTTAATCTAGGTATAAGAACATATTACGGTTTAGTGCAATGCGGCCTAAGTTGTCTTTCTTTTTCTTATACAACCTAATAGAAAACAAAAGTCTCTCTTGTGTCTTTTCTTCGAAATGTTGCCGCTGCCTTTTATTAAGTTTAAAGATTCTTTGAAATAATATGTTAGTATTCTGGACCCGCACGAGTGCTTGCATTGCATGCATTAGTCAAGTATTTTCTGGTGTTTGTGGCAAACACCAAGCATGCGAACGGCATTAGATTGAACGGTCTTAAAAAAAAAAATGCTTTGTCCATTTTTTTGGTGACCACTCCCTGGGTCGTCTTTGTTAATGTTTTATTCTTAAAAATATATTTCGCTTGGCATGAGTGAGGGGTCCACCACAAAGATCGGCTGGCCTAACGCACCCGCAATCGACTTCAAAGTGGAACCATTGTTTTCATTTTGAAGGCAGACTCGAGACTCACGTTCGGACTGTCAAAATGAAAACGATTGCGATTGCGAGTGCGTTAGGCAATAGACCTGCCGGATGTTAGACCATGTTGTGACGGGGCTGGAAAGTAGAGGAGTAAATAAAAAAATGGTAATAATTAAATTCATTTATTATTAGGTATAATTATAGCTAGAGGAATAGTGTCGGGCGGGAGCCGACGGTCTACGATGGCGCAGCTGTATGGGCGCGCCCCGCGGGGCACGGGCTTGGTAACTGGGGACAAACAAACACACGTTATTTAGTTGTTCATATTTAGATTTCCATAGTTTTTTTAAATTAGCTACCCGCCGTGCTTCGCTTCGCTACATAAACCAGAATTTATTGTACAGAACAATCTACCGTATATTTTTCTAACTACGGGTGTATGCGATACCAAAATCCATTGCGTGGTTGTGTTACAGAAAAACTCACATAAACCGAAGCGAAGCGAGGGCGGGTCGCTAATAGACTAAGAGATTCGACAACGATGATCGCTTGCTGCTGCTTCTCAGTGACAGGCGTGACATGTACCTGTCACTGCTTGGCGCGCCGCGCCGGCTCGGTGGCGGTGGGCGGCGGCGGCGGGCCCTTGGCCGCGAGCTCCTCGAGGTACGCCTCTATGATCGTCTGCCGCTCCTCCGGGATGTGCTCCAGCGCGAGATACCTATAACACAAACATCAATATGTAAATTACTACACACCATATTAGAATAAATAAATAAAACAATATTGTGGTTCGGAATGCGTTCAAATAATACTAGGGAAGTCGCTCACTATGACTTCGAGGTAGCGGCGGCGAGACGCGGTCGAGGCACGGTCGTATTAGAGTCGAGGCGCAGGCGGCTATGCTTCTATCCAGTCAGTTAATCGAAATTGAAAGAGACTAAATGACATAATGGCGGCGGCGTCGCTAAACCTCGCCTCCGCAACTTTACCTCGATTCTGCCACGACTCGAATATACCCACTGCCATGAAATGCCATGTAAAACCTATCTGTGAGCCCACGCCTCGACGCCGCCTCGACTCTCGAGTGTGTGAGCGACTTTCCTTAAAGAGCGCTTGCGTTCCACCCTGCTCAGCGCACATCTGTATCGAAAAATGACACGAGGCTTTTGCAAACGCATCTCCTGTAGCAGCTGGCGGAGCGTTGTCTCGTTCCGTCGGCTCTGTGCGTGCACACACTGACCTGGCGTCGTGCGTGAGCGAGGCGTGCACCGCGGGCCACTGGTCGGCGCCGCGCACGCTCGCGAGCGTCTTGTGCGTGATGGAGCGCGTCTCCTGCAGCAGCTGGCGCAGCGCCGTCTTGGCCGCGCTCTGCCGGTCGCGCTGGAAGTCACGGAACTCGCGCTCCATCTAAACAAAAATGCGTCATATTAGTTTATAAATAAAACAACATATTGGTAATACGTTTTGTGTTAACATCAAAGCTATATAGTAACAAAGAGCAGAACAAATATCGATTGGTCCCTAAACAGGAGCAGTTTACATACATACATCGACACTAATAAATATTATAAAGAGGAAAGATTTGTAATTTTGTACATTTGTAACGAATTAGCTCAAAAACTACAGGACCGATTTCAAAAATTCTTTCACCATTAAAATGCTACATTATCCCTGAGTAAGATAGGCTATGTTTAATTTTTCTATGCGGACGGAGTCGCGTTCAACAGTTGCATATATAAAATAGAAAGACAACCATCGTTTACGAGTACGAGTAATTATTGTTCAAAAAATCCCGTGTAAGTACGCCGTTGGAGAAGACGCTCACTGCGATGTCGAGGCGTGGTCTTTGTAGTATCGGCCGCGCTAATTTATACTCGTCCTGCAACGACCTTTTTCCCGGTCTCCGCAGTAGTGTACTAGTGTTTTTTATTGTTGTGGGTCGGCGTGTGTACCTTGTCGGCGCTGGTGTAGGCGGGCGCGCCGGCGGGCTCGGCCCGCAGCTGCGCGCGCACGTCGCGCCAGTGCGCGGTGGGCGGCACGCCCAGCTCCGTCAGCAGGCCCGTGTTGTGACTGTATTAGTGTTTGTTGGTGTCGGCGTGTGTACCTTGTCGGCGCTGGTGTAGGCGGGCGCGCCGGCGGGCTCGGCCCGCAGCTGCGCGCGCACGTCGCGCCAGTGCGCGGTGGGCGGCACGCCCAGCTCCGTCAGCAGGCCCGTGTTGTGACTGTATTAGTGTTTGTTGGTGTCGGCGTGTGTACCTTGTCGGCGCTGGTGTAGGCGGGCGCGCCGGCGGGCTCGGCCCGCAGCTGCGCGCGCACGTCGCGCCAGTGCGCGGTGGGCGGCACGCCCAGCTCCGTCAGCAGGCCCGTGTTGTGACTGTACTAGTGTTTGTTGGTGTCGGCGTGTGTACCTTGTCGGCGCTGGTGTAGGCGGGCGCGCCGGCGGGCTCGGCCCGCAGCTGCGCGCGCACGTCGCGCCAGTGCGCGGTGGGCGGCACGCCCAGCTCCGTCAGCAGGCCCGTGTTGTGACTGTACTAGTGTTTGTTGGTGTCGGCGTGTGTACCTTGTCGGCGCTGGTGTAGGCGGGCGCGCCGGCGGGCTCGGCCCGCAGCTGCGCGCGCACGTCGCGCCAGTGCGCGGTGGGCGGCACGCCCAGCTCCGTCAGCAGGCCCGTGTTGTGACTGTACTAGTGTTTGTTGGTGTCGGCGTGTGTACCTTGTCGGCGCTGGTGTAGGCGGGCGCGCCGGCGGGCTCGGCCCGCAGCTGCGCGCGCACGTCGCGCCAGTGCGCGGTGGGCGGCACGCCCAGCTCCGTCAGCAGGCCCGTGTTGTGACTGTACTAGTGTTTGTTGGTGTCGGCGTGTGTACCTTGTCGGCGCTGGTGTAGGCGGGCGCGCCGGCGGGCTCGGCCCGCAGCTGCGCGCGCACGTCGCGCCAGTGCGCGGTGGGCGGCACGCCCAGCTCCGTCAGCAGGCCCGTGTTGTGACTGTACTAGTGTTTGTTGGTGTCGGCGTGTGTACCTTGTCGGCGCTGGTGTAGGCGGGCGCGCCGGCGGGCTCGGCCCGCAGCTGCGCGCGCACGTCGCGCCAGTGCGCGGTGGGCGGCACGCCCAGCTCCGTCAGCAGGCCCGTGTTGTGACTGTACTAGTGTTTGTTGGTGTCGGCGTGTGTACCTTGTCGGCGCTGGTGTAGGCGGGCGCGCCGGCGGGCTCGGCCCGCAGCTGCGCGCGCACGTCGCGCCAGTGCGCGGTGGGCGGCACGCCCAGCTCCGTCAGCAGGCCCGTGTTGTGACTGTACTAGTGTTTGTTGGTGTCGGCGTGTGTACCTTGTCGGCGCTGGTGTAGGCGGGCGCGCCGGCGGGCTCGGCCCGCAGCTGCGCGCGCACGTCGCGCCAGTGCGCGGTGGGCGGCACGCCCAGCTCCGTCAGCAGGCCCGTGTTGTGACTGTACTAGTGTTTGTTGGTGTCGGCGTGTGTACCTTGTCGGCGCTGGTGTAGGCGGGCGCGCCGGCGGGCTCGGCCCGCAGCTGCGCGCGCACGTCGCGCCAGTGCGCGGTGGGCGGCACGCCCAGCTCCGTCAGCAGGCCCGTGTTGTGACTGTACTAGTGTTTGTTGGTGTCGGCGTGTGTACCTTGTCGGCGCTGGTGTAGGCGGGCGCGCCGGCGGGCTCGGCCCGCAGCTGCGCGCGCACGTCGCGCCAGTGCGCGGTGGGCGGCACGCCCAGCTCCGTCAGCAGGCCCGTGTTGTGACTGTACTAGTGTTTGTTGGTGTCGGCGTGTGTACCTTGTCGGCGCTGGTGTAGGCGGGCGCGCCGGCGGGCTCGGCCCGCAGCTGCGCGCGCACGTCGCGCCAGTGCGCGGTGGGCGGCACGCCCAGCTCCGTCAGCAGGCCCGTGTTGTGACTGTACTAGTGTTTGTTGGTGTCGGCGTGTGTACCTTGTCGGCGCTGGTGTAGGCGGGCGCGCCGGCGGGCTCGGCCCGCAGCTGCGCGCGCACGTCGCGCCAGTGCGCGGTGGGCGGCACGCCCAGCTCCGTCAGCAGGCCCGTGTTGTGACTGTACTAGTGTTTGTTGGTGTCGGCGTGTGTACCTTGTCGGCGCTGGTGTAGGCGGGCGCGCCGGCGGGCTCGGCCCGCAGCTGCGCGCGCACGTCGCGCCAGTGCGCGGTGGGCGGCACGCCCAGCTCCGTCAGCAGGCCCGTGTTGTGACTGTACTAGTGTTTGTTGGTGTCGGCGTGTGTACCTTGTCGGCGCTGGTGTAGGCGGGCGCGCCGGCGGGCTCGGCCCGCAGCTGCGCGCGCACGTCGCGCCAGTGCGCGGTGGGCGGCACGCCCAGCTCCGTCAGCAGGCCCGTGTTGTGACTGTACTAGTGTTTGTTGGTGTCGGCGTGTGTACCTTGTCGGCGCTGGTGTAGGCGGGCGCGCCGGCGGGCTCGGCCCGCAGCTGCGCGCGCACGTCGCGCCAGTGCGCGGTGGGCGGCACGCCCAGCTCCGTCAGCAGGCCCGTGTTGTGACTGTACTAGTGTTTGTTGGTGTCGGCGTGTGTACCTTGTCGGCGCTGGTGTAGGCGGGCGCGCCGGCGGGCTCGGCCCGCAGCTGCGCGCGCACGTCGCGCCAGTGCGCGGTGGGCGGCACGCCCAGCTCCGTCAGCAGGCCCGTGTTGTGACTGTACTAGTGTTTGTTGGTGTCGGCGTGTGTACCTTGTCGGCGCTGGTGTAGGCGGGCGCGCCGGCGGGCTCGGCCCGCAGCTGCGCGCGCACGTCGCGCCAGTGCGCGGTGGGCGGCACGCCCAGCTCCGTCAGCAGGCCCGTGTTGTGACTGTACTAGTGTTTGTTGGTGTCGGCGTGTGTACCTTGTCGGCGCTGGTGTAGGCGGGCGCGCCGGCGGGCTCGGCCCGCAGCTGCGCGCGCACGTCGCGCCAGTGCGCGGTGGGCGGCACGCCCAGCTCCGTCAGCAGGCCCGTGTTGTGACTGTACTAGTGTTTGTTGGTGTCGGCGTGTGTACCTTGTCGGCGCTGGTGTAGGCGGGCGCGCCGGCGGGCTCGGCCCGCAGCTGCGCGCGCACGTCGCGCCAGTGCGCGGTGGGCGGCACGCCCAGCTCCGTCAGCAGGCCCGTGTTGTGACTGTACTAGTGTTTGTTGGTGTCGGCGTGTGTACCTTGTCGGCGCTGGTGTAGGCGGGCGCGCCGGCGGGCTCGGCCCGCAGCTGCGCGCGCACGTCGCGCCAGTGCGCGGTGGGCGGCACGCCCAGCTCCGTCAGCAGGCCCGTGTTGTGACTGTACTAGTGTTTGTTGGTGTCGGCGTGTGTACCTTGTCGGCGCTGGTGTAGGCGGGCGCGCCGGCGGGCTCGGCCCGCAGCTGCGCGCGCACGTCGCGCCAGTGCGCGGTGGGCGGCACGCCCAGCTCCGTCAGCAGGCCCGTGTTGTGACTGTACTAGTGTTTGTTGGTGTCGGCGTGTGTACCTTGTCGGCGCTGGTGTAGGCGGGCGCGCCGGCGGGCTCGGCCCGCAGCTGCGCGCGCACGTCGCGCCAGTGCGCGGTGGGCGGCACGCCCAGCTCCGTCAGCAGGCCCGTGTTGTGACTGTACTAGTGTTTGTTGGTGTCGGCGTGTGTACCTTGTCGGCGCTGGTGTAGGCGGGCGCGCCGGCGGGCTCGGCCCGCAGCTGCGCGCGCACGTCGCGCCAGTGCGCGGTGGGCGGCACGCCCAGCTCCGTCAGCAGGCCCGTGTTGTGACTGTACTAGTGTTTGTTGGTGTCGGCGTGTGTACCTTGTCGGCGCTGGTGTAGGCGGGCGCGCCGGCGGGCTCGGCCCGCAGCTGCGCGCGCACGTCGCGCCAGTGCGCGGTGGGCGGCACGCCCAGCTCCGTCAGCAGGCCCGTGTTGTGACTGTACTAGTGTTTGTTGGTGTCGGCGTGTGTACCTTGTCGGCGCTGGTGTAGGCGGGCGCGCCGGCGGGCTCGGCCCGCAGCTGCGCGCGCACGTCGCGCCAGTGCGCGGTGGGCGGCACGCCCAGCTCCGTCAGCAGGCCCGTGTTGTGACTGTACTAGTGTTTGTTGGTGTCGGCGTGTGTACCTTGTCGGCGCTGGTGTAGGCGGGCGCGCCGGCGGGCTCGGCCCGCAGCTGCGCGCGCACGTCGCGCCAGTGCGCGGTGGGCGGCACGCCCAGCTCCGTCAGCAGGCCCGTGTTGTGACTGTACTAGTGTTTGTTGGTGTCGGCGTGTGTACCTTGTCGGCGCTGGTGTAGGCGGGCGCGCCGGCGGGCTCGGCCCGCAGCTGCGCGCGCACGTCGCGCCAGTGCGCGGTGGGCGGCACGCCCAGCTCCGTCAGCAGGCCCGTGTTGTGACTGTACTAGTGTTTGTTGGTGTCGGCGTGTGTACCTTGTCGGCGCTGGTGTAGGCGGGCGCGCCGGCGGGCTCGGCCCGCAGCTGCGCGCGCACGTCGCGCCAGTGCGCGGTGGGCGGCACGCCCAGCTCCGTCAGCAGGCCCGTGTTGTGACTGTACTAGTGTTTGTTGGTGTCGGCGTGTGTACCTTGTCGGCGCTGGTGTAGGCGGGCGCGCCGGCGGGCTCGGCCCGCAGCTGCGCGCGCACGTCGCGCCAGTGCGCGGTGGGCGGCACGCCCAGCTCCGTCAGCAGGCCCGTGTTGTGACTGTACTAGTGTTTGTTGGTGTCGGCGTGTGTACCTTGTCGGCGCTGGTGTAGGCGGGCGCGCCGGCGGGCTCGGCCCGCAGCTGCGCGCGCACGTCGCGCCAGTGCGCGGTGGGCGGCACGCCCAGCTCCGTCAGCAGGCCCGTGTTGTGACTGTACTAGTGTTTGTTGGTGTCGGCGTGTGTACCTTGTCGGCGCTGGTGTAGGCGGGCGCGCCGGCGGGCTCGGCCCGCAGCTGCGCGCGCACGTCGCGCCAGTGCGCGGTGGGCGGCACGCCCAGCTCCGTCAGCAGGCCCGTGTTGTGACTGTACTAGTGTTTGTTGGTGTCGGCGTGTGTACCTTGTCGGCGCTGGTGTAGGCGGGCGCGCCGGCGGGCTCGGCCCGCAGCTGCGCGCGCACGTCGCGCCAGTGCGCGGTGGGCGGCACGCCCAGCTCCGTCAGCAGGCCCGTGTTGTGACTGTACTAGTGTTTGTTGGTGTCGGCGTGTGTACCTTGTCGGCGCTGGTGTAGGCGGGCGCGCCGGCGGGCTCGGCCCGCAGCTGCGCGCGCACGTCGCGCCAGTGCGCGGTGGGCGGCACGCCCAGCTCCGTCAGCAGGCCCGTGTTGTGACTGTACTAGTGTTTGTTGGTGTCGGCGTGTGTACCTTGTCGGCGCTGGTGTAGGCGGGCGCGCCGGCGGGCTCGGCCCGCAGCTGCGCGCGCACGTCGCGCCAGTGCGCGGTGGGCGGCACGCCCAGCTCCGTCAGCAGGCCCGTGTTGTGACTGTACTAGTGTTTGTTGGTGTCGGCGTGTGTACCTTGTCGGCGCTGGTGTAGGCGGGCGCGCCGGCGGGCTCGGCCCGCAGCTGCGCGCGCACGTCGCGCCAGTGCGCGGTGGGCGGCACGCCCAGCTCCGTCAGCAGGCCCGTGTTGTGACTGTACTAGTGTTTGTTGGTGTCGGCGTGTGTACCTTGTCGGCGCTGGTGTAGGCGGGCGCGCCGGCGGGCTCGGCCCGCAGCTGCGCGCGCACGTCGCGCCAGTGCGCGGTGGGCGGCACGCCCAGCTCCGTCAGCAGGCCCGTGTTGTGACTGTACTAGTGTTTGTTGGTGTCGGCGTGTGTACCTTGTCGGCGCTGGTGTAGGCGGGCGCGCCGGCGGGCTCGGCCCGCAGCTGCGCGCGCACGTCGCGCCAGTGCGCGGTGGGCGGCACGCCCAGCTCCGTCAGCAGGCCCGTGTTGTGACTGTACTAGTGTTTGTTGGTGTCGGCGTGTGTACCTTGTCGGCGCTGGTGTAGGCGGGCGCGCCGGCGGGCTCGGCCCGCAGCTGCGCGCGCACGTCGCGCCAGTGCGCGGTGGGCGGCACGCCCAGCTCCGTCAGCAGGCCCGTGTTGTGACTGTACTAGTGTTTGTTGGTGTCGGCGTGTGTACCTTGTCGGCGCTGGTGTAGGCGGGCGCGCCGGCGGGCTCGGCCCGCAGCTGCGCGCGCACGTCGCGCCAGTGCGCGGTGGGCGGCACGCCCAGCTCCGTCAGCAGGCCCGTGTTGTGACTGTACTAGTGTTTGTTGGTGTCGGCGTGTGTACCTTGTCGGCGCTGGTGTAGGCGGGCGCGCCGGCGGGCTCGGCCCGCAGCTGCGCGCGCACGTCGCGCCAGTGCGCGGTGGGCGGCACGCCCAGCTCCGTCAGCAGGCCCGTGTTGTGACTGTACTAGTGTTTGTTGGTGTCGGCGTGTGTACCTTGTCGGCGCTGGTGTAGGCGGGCGCGCCGGCGGGCTCGGCCCGCAGCTGCGCGCGCACGTCGCGCCAGTGCGCGGTGGGCGGCACGCCCAGCTCCGTCAGCAGGCCCGTGTTGTGACTGTACTAGTGTTTGTTGGTGTCGGCGTGTGTACCTTGTCGGCGCTGGTGTAGGCGGGCGCGCCGGCGGGCTCGGCCCGCAGCTGCGCGCGCACGTCGCGCCAGTGCGCGGTGGGCGGCACGCCCAGCTCCGTCAGCAGGCCCGTGTTGTGACTGTACTAGTGTTTGTTGGTGTCGGCGTGTGTACCTTGTCGGCGCTGGTGTAGGCGGGCGCGCCGGCGGGCTCGGCCCGCAGATGCGCGCGCACGTCGCGCCAGTGCGCGGTGGGCGGCACGCCCAGCTCCGTCAGCAGGCCCGTGTTGTGACTGTACTAGTGTTTGTTGGTGTCGGCGTGTGTACCTTGTCGGCGCTGGTGTAGGCGGGCGCGCCGGCGGGCTCGGCCCGCAGCTGCGCGCGCACGTCGCGCCAGTGCGCGGTGGGCGGCACGCCCAGCTCCGTCAGCAGGCCCGTGTTGTGACTGTACTAGTGTTTGTTGGTGTCGGCGTGTGTACCTTGTCGGCGCTGGTGTAGGCGGGCGCGCCGGCGGGCTCGGCCCGCAGCTGCGCGCGCACGTCGCGCCAGTGCGCGGTGGGCGGCACGCCCAGCTCCGTCAGCAGGCCCGTGTTGTGACTGTACTAGTGTTTGTTGGTGTCGGCGTGTGTACCTTGTCGGCGCTGGTGTAGGCGGGCGCGCCGGCGGGCTCGGCCCGCAGCTGCGCGCGCACGTCGCGCCAGTGCGCGGTGGGCGGCACGCCCAGCTCCGTCAGCAGGCCCGTGTTGTGACTGTACTAGTGTTTGTTGGTGTCGGCGTGTGTACCTTGTCGGCGCTGGTGTAGGCGGGCGCGCCGGCGGGCTCGGCCCGCAGCTGCGCGCGCACGTCGCGCCAGTGCGCGGTGGGCGGCACGCCCAGCTCCGTCAGCAGGCCCGTGTTGTGACTGTACTAGTGTTTGTTGGTGTCGGCGTGTGTACCTTGTCGGCGCTGGTGTAGGCGGGCGCGCCGGCGGGCTCGGCCCGCAGCTGCGCGCGCACGTCGCGCCAGTGCGCGGTGGGCGGCACGCCCAGCTCCGTCAGCAGCGCGCGCAGCTTGTCGCGCCGCCGCGTGGCCAGCAGGCCCGTGTGCGCGGAGAACAGCCGCTCCTGCGCACAACGGTTACACGATATCATCTGAGATCGGAATAGGTAGACCTAATTTGCTTAATAGTCCGGGGAAAATGAACCAAAAATTAGGCCAATCTTGCACAAATTAAATCAGTATTTTTTTTTTTCATTAAATGTGTTGAGTATGGACAAGAGAGTGTATTAAATTGTATCCCGCGAAAAATTCACCCCGGCGCATACGTTTTTTTTTTAACTAAACTTACCGTTGTTACTTTTTTGCCTAAAACGGTATTTAAAAAGCTGTTAAACATTAATTTCCTTTATTCCAATTTATTTTATTTTGTTTGTAAGCGTATTAATATATTAATTTTAATTATTTTATGTAATAAAAATCACTTTAATTTTGGCTTGCATTAAAATTCAAAAAAATCCAATTTTTATTTTTATTTCCTTGGACGAATTTGTTTAAATCTGCAAAAATATATAGGTTCTACCAATTCTTCACATACTGTAACTAAATTAATCCTGTGAACTATTTTGTCTTCAATTTTATTCACGCCAACGCGTTTTCAATTTTTTGTACCTTGTTCCGGTCATGGGAACTGTGTTAATTTTTCGTTATTATGTCGTTATTAAAACACATGATTAAAAAAAAAAGCCGCTGTTTAGATTTTTCGCAACGTTCAAATCTAAAAGCCCCACAGTACACCCTGAAGACCCATGGACGGTACCTTGTCCTCCTTGGTGAGCAGCTCCGCGAGCGTGTACCGATGGTCCTTCTTGAGCTGCTTCTTCGCGTCGCGCCACGGCAGGTCGGGGTTGCGCACCAGGTCCGCCAGGAGCGCGTTGAAGTGCTGCCAACACACAGATACACATTTACCACCTATCACAATCGAGAGGTCAAGCATATTTGACAGATTTTAGTCGTATTATTATGCAGAAGGAAAAACAAATAAATAAATTGACCTATTTGTAGTATGGCCACTTTATAACCACGCCGAGCGTCCAGTGGCGCCCTCATTACTACTATTGTTTTATAATAAGCTAAAGTATTGTCTTGGAAATCGAATGGTTATTTATTGTACAAATCAACAATTTCAACGCTATGTCAAATAAATAAGACGTCCAGGGCGAATGTCAACCTTGCCACATAGACACTTAGGTCTATTTTGCGCCGGCAACCATCACGGATATATCCGTTGTTGGCGTTGAACTAGTCGTGCGGATATAATCCGCATGTCGTTAAAAAGGTTAAGAAAAGAGTGTGTCGTAGCGGTCCGGAAATATCACAGCAATAAGCTAGTTAAAAAAACGTCGTTACGTGTGGAGCCGATCGTTGGTTCAAGGGTCATAGGGGCGACGGCCACCACTATGCTGGATCGTATTGGCGTAATATCTTTTGTCTATGCTAAAAAAATGGGAGACTGATGTGGAGTCTATGGCAGCGTGCCCCAGTACCTATCAGAGACATAACGAATATGACAAGCTTAGAATAGTTTATTCTAGGAACAAAGATATACAGTGTTAATATAAATCAATAAACTTTTAAATATCACGAAGTATTCTACATTCTAGTACTCTGTGTGCGTTCCCCTTGATGGAGGGCTGAGCGACAAGTGTGTGTGTGTGTGTGTGTGTGTGTGTGTGTGTGTGTGTGTGTGTGTGTGTGTGCGTGCGTGCGTGCGTGCGTGCGTGCGTGCGTGCGTGCGTGCGTGCGTGCGTGCGTGCGTGCGTGCGTGCGTGCGTGCGCGCGCGCGTGTGTGTGTACCTGCACGGCCTCGTCCCGCTTGTGGTGCTCGCGCTCCTTGTCCCGCGTGCGCAGGCTGGTGGCGAGCGCGCGCTGCACCTCCCGCTCGCGCTCCTTGATGGAAGCCTGCGCGCGCGCCGCTCGCCGCGCCTCCTCAGACTCCTCTGCGTCGCTCGCCTCCTCCGCCTCCTGCTCCGACGCGGAGGTCGCCGGCTCCTAAAGTAACAGATATATCGAATTGTGAATCTCATTTGACGTATCTTTAAAATTCAAGGTGCAACGGAAAACCTTAAGGTTTGAATATTAGAACGAGAAAAAAAACAAAAAAAAGCCGAATGCTCATTACACGTAAATGTTCTCAGTGAGTACGCTCCTTTCTAGATAGCGGTTTTTTGGCTAGTTGAATTTGCCTAACAGAAAAAAAGCAACTAAGTAAAGTTTTTTCTTATTTTTCCATCGTTAAATAGAAAATACATACGCGAAAACTTGGCGTTATTTGTAGTGTACAGAAAAAATGCGCCGGTACGGAACTCCCAAAAGTATTTTTAGCACATGACCCATGCACCCACTACTTCAACCCACTGCTCTATTCCTTTCGTCAGAAATTCGTTAAAAACAATTTTTATTCCGCAAAAGTAGGTAGGTTAGGTTCGTTAGGTATCTTTAAATGCCCGAAGGGCAAACCGCCCAGGAACAGGAGCTCTGCCGCGAGGCAGGGCTCCGTCAAAAAGAGCAGTGTGTTGAAGTAGTGGGTGCACGGGTCGCGACCCTTATTTTTCTACTTTTATTTTATGTAATAGCCAGTTAGCCGTTACATTTGAGAGATAGTTGAAGTTTAAGTTGTTTATTAAAATGAATGTAAGATATACAGATAGAAAACTCGATAATTCTTTGTCATGGTGTGTTATGGTTGCTAGTTAGACCCTGACCCTTACTATCAGTTACAATTACCGTACTTGCTACGCACCGCACTATAACAATACTGTGAGGGACAGAGCATTCGGCTCACTAGAGATTACGGTAATTGTAACTCATGGTAAGAGTGCTATTTTTAATTGAAACTTATTTAGGTACTTAGTTGCCGCTTGGTAGGTCTAAAGTAGGTCGCGAGTAAGCATAAAAAATGTACGGTGACGAGATCCTACATTTTATTTTTAAAGAAATAAGTCCTACACCATAATGAACTTACAAAAATATGTTTATTCGAGCATTGAGTTAGTGTTCCGCTTCTATGGGCCGTCGGACTATCACATGGTTTTGTTTATATTCAGTTAAGTAGCTAAACAAATGAAGTACCGATACTTAAAGTTTGTTCCTATTCAGACTGCCAATGACAATAACAAGTATACCTGGGGCCTGTTTTATAAAGCTACAAATTACAATTTACAGGTTACAAGTTTCCATTTGACACAACCTCGACCAATGACGATCAGCCATTTGAGCAGTGTTGCCAGTTTAGACCTGTAAAATTGTAAGTTGTAGCTTTTCCTATTCAGACTGCCAATGACAATAACAAGTATGACTGTAATTGTCTTTAGATAGAGGGTGAAATAGTAATGAGAATAATGTTACCTCTAATTAGTTTATTAAAAAGGTTGAATATATATTCATCATCATTATCGTATTATTATGCTGGGTGTGACAGAGAAGAAAACCTCACTTATCAATCAAATCTATCAAACCTCACTACATTTTCAATGTCAGAAATAGTTCGAAACAAAATATCTTTATGACAAGACTGTCAGTGTAATGGTGATTTCAGCGAATGTGCTTTTCATCAAAAAATACAATATTAAGTAGAGATTACTATGGACATGAAGACAACGATAAAGTGTATAAATAAATAATATGACTAGGCTCAACTTTCAAAAGTACGCGAATATGGAGTTATAATGGTAAATTGATTTGTATATAAGAGTGACGGAACGAATAGGAACAGACTTTCACTGTAATGAGATTAATGAGTCAAATAGGGGGCAACGATAAATAAAGCAACAAGTTCACAACATAGTTTATTCACAATCATTTTGGACGTCGTCTATCTCTATACATGTACTGCTAGCCTAGTATGTACAGCGTGATGAGTACTCGTGTACGTCATCCGATAAACAAGTAACACTTCGGGTTAACATTTTGACCACTATAGTACCGCCATTTCAAAAATATTGTACGTAGTTAATGTCTTAATTGAGACAATGTTTCCAACGTTTTGTGTACCTAACGAAAATCAGTCATTCAATCATATGGCAAATTTTTGTTACACAGAAGAAAAAAATCTTAGCTTTAATTAGGTTTCTTTAATTGAGTCCCTATGTACAATACTTACTTTTGAAATACACCCTTATACCGAAATTCAAAATATGCAGACGCTGCGTTATCTGAGGGCCCTGCAAAGATGCACTACGCTAACTAACGTTTCTATTCGATTCGTTTTTAAACCAATCGCGTCACTGGGAGATGACGTGATACGAAAAGTCACGTGGTCTACCGGTGACGCGATTGGTTAAAAACGAATCGAATAGAAACGTTAGTTAGCGTAGTGCATCTTTGCAGGGCCCTCTGAGCTGCGTCACAATCGTTAAGAGGAATTGCATGGCGCTCTTTTGGATGTGACCACACCGGTTGGAAGACGCGTTAAAAACGCGACGCAGCAGACTGACAGCTGAGAATTTCCATACAAAATACGATAATATTGTAGATATTATGAAAAAAAAAACCAAACGTTGTCATAATAACTACAATTTATTCAACAATCGTAAAATCGGACTTGATTTAGGGGTGAGAAATGTTATCGCCCGGAGCTAAAGTATGTTTTTTTTTGGCAACTTAACGATTTAAGCTTCGGTTTACAATCCTCTTAACGCATTCACTGCCACCGACGCATATATGCGTCACCGTGACTTCCACGCAGTGCCCTCAATGCATATGTGCGTTCTTACAGTAGGCAAGCTCCGTATAAAACAAAAGATGTGGCACCTGGCGAAAGTTCAAAAAACAGTACTGGCAGTGAATGCGTTAAACATCGATGTAGTGCGATATTTTATTGTAGCACTATAAATGTGGATAAAACATGCGTCACTGTCTAACAAGTATGTAAGAGCGAGATTGATGCATTATTCGTATTTTAAAAATAGGGATAAATAACGAACAATAATGGAACTTTTACCAGCAGGAATAAACCGACAGTAACTCGCAAGTGTGAACTAACTACTACTATTATTGTGACAGCCGTATTTCGCGATTTCAAACACTGAGTATAAAATAAATATATTTTTTTAGTCCCAATCTAAGCTCAATGGGCAACAACAAAATTACACTCATATTGAGATATAGATACAAAAGAAGACCCAGGAACAAATACTTACTTGCGCTCATCACACAAATATTTGCCCAATCCGGGAATCTAACCCGAAACTCAATCACACAAAATGGTCACAAATTCGCCTTAGTTCCGATTTAATTTTGTTTACACATACATACATACAAATGGAACGGCGTAACAAAACTTTGTAAAGTCGTTGGTCACATGAGTCTCAAGGTTCAGTGGTATAACCTTTTTAACAACATTGACGGATATATGCTCACCACTGGGTCAATGCCAACGACGGATATTTCAGTCACGGTTGCTCGAGGGTCTATGAGGCCAAGTTGATATACGCTCTGGTTTTAAACTTTTGAACGCCAAGCAGCGAACTAATATGACGTGTCTTAGACGCCACAGAGTCCTGTGGCGTATGAAGTTTGACGGCAATTGCCGACGTTTGGCGTCACGAATTTCCGATGACGTGAACTGCTGGCGTTGGCGCTCAAAAATGTAATCTTTTTAACAACAACAACATGAAATATCCATCGTTGGCGTTGACCTAGTAGTGAGGATATATCCGTCACAGTTGCGCGCATAATAGACCTGAGTGACTAGAAGGTAAGGCAAAACAACAACAGGAAATATCCGTCGTTGGCGTTGACCTAGTAGTGCGGATATATCCGTCACAGTTGCGCGCGCAAAATAGACCTGAGTAACTAGAAGGCAAGGCAAATATTTATAGTAATTTTCTCTTTTTTGCATAATTTAAATAAAGTATATTTTTTACTGTCGCGGCCAATATTTAGGTGGATTAATATGGAATATAATTATGAACTTGCCAATCAAAATTTTCACATAATAAAATTACTGTTATAGTTATACAGTTGTCTCCATATAAAAAAATTGTAAATTTCCTGGGGCAAATTTTTTTATGTGAAAAAGGATGCAGACGGGCAAGCGAGCCACCTGATGGTGAGTGATCATCGCGACCATAAACACCCGCAACCCCAGAGGAATTAGGGTTGTGTAGTACAGAAGAGCCAAAAAGAATTAATTCCCGACACTGTACTAGAACGAACTATTCCGTAAAGTTTCTGCTCTTAGTTTATTTAGTAAACGCGGAGCAAGAACCGAACAGAGCAGGCAGAGCAGTGAGTGACACTGACAGCAAAGCCGGCCATTCATTCGATCAAAGGAGCATGAACAGACCAGTTTCTTTCAATGTACTAGTGTACTAAAAGAACTAAAAGACCGAATTAGTACATTAGAGCGATTATACTAGTTTGGAGCGATCCGCTCAGTGAACGAGCGCGCACAACCCTAAGAGGAATCGCAGGCGCGCTGCCGGCCTTTGAGAAAAGAGTAGGCTCGTATTTTGAACAACGGTCCGGTCCGGTAACCCCTTCAAGGGGTTTTGAAAGGGTTACAATGTAACCCTTACAAAAACCCCTTGAAGGGGTTACCGGACCGGTCCTTGATTTTGAAGGCCCCCAAGTCCTAATTGCACTGGCGCGGATACGTTGTTTGTACGATGTAGGACGATGAAGGGTAACAATAACTGTGCTCGAGGCATTTTGGAACATTTAAAAACGATTAATTGATATCTAAGATGTTATAAATCCAGATCATCGCGACTAAAGTTAAACCAGGTTGCCAATTTTAGTCACGTTCAAATTTGGGTCTATTCCGACTAGTTAACGAAGATTAGTCAACGAAGAGAGTCTCCCTAATGGAACTTCCTGGACTTTTTTTTTCCAAGTAGTTACATTAATAATGCAGAGTCAATTTAATGGAACTTAATAGCTATATCGCAGCTATCACTTAGTGCGTTTCTTATAGCATGAAGATGTCTCAATTGGATATAATTATGACATTCTATTGTAAAACCGGTAAAACCTAGTTCAATAGGCCATGGGAGTAATGGTACAGTCCATTTAATTGCATTAAATTAAACTCTGCATTATTAATGTAACTACTTGGAAAAAAAAAACAGGTAGTTCCATTAACGAAACCCTCTTCATTGAATGTAACTACTGGGAAAAATAAGTCCAACTAGTTCCAACTAATAATGGAACTAGTCGGAATAGACCCAAATTTTAACGGAGCAATGTTGGTCATTTAAAATAAATATTCCCAAAACGCAGATCATTGAGCTGGGACATTTTGCCAGCAAGGTTATCGAGAATGGTGAACGTTGAACTTGGGAGGGAAAGTAACCTAACTATATAAGATTGAAAATTGTACTCAAGGGAAAGACTCCTTTTATTTTTAGAAATAAGTAGAACTGCATTCACGGACTTATTAAGAACTAGAGGACGCCCGCGACTTCGTACGCGTAGAATTAGTTTCCCGCTACTCCCCCTATTTCGTCCCGTTGGGGGTCGATTTTCGGAAAATCCTTCTTATTGCTCACTTACATCATGAAAGGAACCCCTGTACTAAATTTCAAGTTTCTAGGTACAGTAGTTTCGGCTGTGCGTTGATATCTAAGTCACTCAGTCAGTTTTGCCTTTTATATATTAAGAATTTCTTACCTCAACCGATAACCATACTAACTAAAATTGCAAAAAATACACTTTCTATTTTATTGGACCAACCGATAGGGTCAACCATAAGGATTATGGTGATTTATCGTTGTATAATACCCACAATACAAGCTTAGAGCTTAGTATGGGACAACGTTTTTTTTTATATTAAACGTCATGTGCCAATCAACGCCTCCCACCCCATATTTCATAAAAATAAGACACTAATTTGATTCGAGCATGTTTTTTTATATAAATAAACTGCGAAAACATTTTGAGCACTCTAGGTGTAAAACAAGCACTGGCGATACAATTCATATTTCGTATTAATAAAACAACCAAATAATTTCAAACACATCCAGTATTATATAATAACAGTGTAGGGTGGCACAGTCAACCGAGTCGCTATAAAATTAATAGTTTGGTGGCGGCTTTACTTAAAGAACAAACATCTATCTTATCATGCCCCCCTTGAATCCGCCAATCTATTCGATAGACCTAATTTTTTTGGCATGGAGAAGGATCTGTGACCCATTGTCGTTTGCATTTTCAAAACTGCAAATGCGTTGCCAATCCTGAGGACTAAGATGGAATACCTCTACCTTTGCAACGCCAAAGACGGATATCTCTGCACTACTGGGTCAAAGCCAACGACGGATATATATCCGCACTACTGGGGCAACGCCATTGACGAATATATTCGCACCAATAGGTCAACACCTTTGAGGTATGATAGGTATATATCCGCACCACTGGGTCGACGCCATTGACGGATATATCCGCACTACTGGGTCAACGCCATTGACGGATATATTAGCACCACTAGGTCAACGCCATTGACGGATATATCCGCACCACTGGGTCAACGCCATTGACGGATATATCAGCACCACTGGGTTAACGCCATTGACGGATTTATACGCACCACTGGGTCAACGCCAAAGACGGGTGGATATCTCCGCACCACTGGGTCAACGCTATTGAAGGATATATCCTCAGCACTGGGTTAACGGCATTGACGGATATATCCGCACCACTGCGTCAACGCCAACAACGGATAAATCAGTCGTGGTTGCCAGCGCAAAATAGAACAGAGTGTCTATGTGGCAAGGTTGACATTCGCTCTGGTAGCTGTCATTGGCCTGTGAGTGGCATCTTTTGTATTTGACATAGGTACTCGTAGTGCAGGTTTTCAGTAGGTGGCTCATTGAATTCGCGAACTGTATAGCGACCGGGTTGACTGGAGGAAAACGATGATTATATACACGTGTATACTCGATATTTATTTATTATATACAGGCGGTAGAATTTCATATACATATGCTCTCTATATAAAGTGATACTCGACTGATTGAGAAATATTACAAACTAAGTGTTATGAATTCGAATTTATACATATACGTGTGTGTTTCGGGAGCCAGTTTCCCATTTATTTTTTAAACATAGTTCTTTTTTTTATATAATTATTCAGAGTCAGACATGTTATATCGCTGGCACCGTAATCTTTGCAAGTATTGAATAATCTAACATGAAGGTTTGATTTAAAAAAAAAAACACGAAAAATTAAATTTCAAAAAATACATTATGACTTGCGACAATTATGACAAAAAATAATTATAGCAAACAACATAGCGTGTTAGACCGACAGACATTGGATAGGACGCGAACAAGTATGTTTTTTTTAGAGAATATACATGGTTTTTTTCAATCGCATTTCTCATTATGATACGGATGCAAGCACTTTAACTGCTAATTAGACAGCGATAAGACATAGAGATCCGATATGCACTATGACGTCATGTAACTCGTCTGCCATATATTCTGTTTTGCTAGAAAGTGATAGGAACAAATCTTTGTTGGCTTATATCTTGGTTATTTTTATAGCTATTCAAAGAATGATTTTTCTCACCTGTTTGTTACATGAATCAGCTTTTATTGAAGCTGTGTAAAAATGACATGAATATTCCCTATTATCTTCAGGGTAACTCCTAAGTGGTGTACGGAAATATTTTTTTCTTATTCTGTAGCTTTAGTTTAAACACCTTTACTTAACAATATGTAAAAATCTTTATATTTTATTTTTTATAATAAAATCAATAATTAGTTTTCAATTTACCTGATTTCGTGGTCATCCTACTTCAATAGCCTAAGGTCGGATTTTTATTCCCTCAGAAAAAATGTAAACAACGGTGTTGCCGTTAATGAAAAACATGTGCAGTATTCAAAATATTTATACTTTCCACATTTATAAGAAATCGACTTTGTATAAAAAACTATGTATTGTAATCAAGATTGAAGAATTTAATTTGTTGATAGCTAACTTTATTTTGATATAAAACTCTTTGTTGTATTCATTTAAAACGAGAAAACTGTTTTTGTACGTATAATTTATTTATTGCACTGGTATCATTGACTCGATACACCTGTGTCAACAAGTTGAGGGCCGCTTGATTGATGCGACACGTCACTTCACTGGCTTCGCTTCACAATTCGTGCTTCCGTCGTAATCCCCTTCCAGTGACTCATTAGTGCGATTATTTCAATTATTTCTCGAATTTATTTTTATATCAAGGTTCGAGCGAAATGATAACTTAATATTATATTTCTGGCTGGCCCAAAGGTTTGAGATCCCCTGAAATGTCACTTTGACAGTGACGTAACTTTGTTTACATTTTTTCTGTGGGAATAAAAATCCGACTTTAAGTGGGCACTCCATCGATAAGATAAAGTAAAATTTACATGAATCATTAAAAATACAGTTAGCTGCAGAGGAATGTGACCCACCTACGCATACTAAGATTCTTCTTCGTTAATGTCATTAAAGTTCAATTGTTTGCTTTTAGACCTAATACCGGACTTGCCTTGAAATGCTGCGTTAGAAACTATGATATTTGTTCACCACTTAGGAGTCACCCTGTATATAAAGGGTACTGATGTGCCGAAGGAAACTTTCCAAAATTGCGGAAAATATCATGTAGGAAAATTTCGGAAACTTCTCACAATTTTATATGGGGACGGAAACTTTCCGTTTCGTAAATTTAAATTTCCTATATTTCTTGTGAAAGTTTCCGGAAATTTCTTGGAACTTTTCCAACTTTTTGGAAACTTTCCGCAACTTGCACATCAGTAATACAGGGTGACTGCGGGGTCGTGATACAAATGATCACCTCTGTATTCTACCCACGAATATGAACAACTTTCACTATGGGACCAACTCTGAAATCAGGAAAAAAAAACAGGTGCTTGATACATTTTGGTCGAGTACGTATTAAACTTTTCTATGAAACAGCTGATTATTTTTTCGTGATTTCAGAGTTGGTCCCATAGTGAAAGTTGTTCATATTTGTGGGTAGAACACAGAGGTGATCATTTGTATGACGACCCCGCGGTCACCCTGTATAAATAAATGATGAAAGCATTACTATAGAATATAGGTGCTGCGGTTCCGGGAATTCCCGTCCATGAACAATCTTAAAAAAATATCACTCTTTATAATATTTCATTAAGTTTAACTATCAGTGAAGTATCACTTTGAACAGAAGTATCATCACGACATAAATAAACCAATGGGCTTCTTAAAAACATTATATTCACTTCATCTCCGTCAAAATCGATATCAACAATTGATTAATTGGCAATCATAATCACTATCTTAGATCTACGCTTAAACTAAACAAATGTACAATTTCTAATATTTACAATTTCCAAATTGATATTCTAAAATACCTAAGTCACCAGGGCCCGTATTTTTCATGCCGTCGACGCAAAAATGACGTCACGCTACATAGAGTTGATTCCAAAAAGTTTTATCGTAATTATTAACCATTAGCAGGCGCGGCTCACTCCGCGATTTACGTTCATCGCTACAAGTACATGCCGGTTACCCATCTGATGGGTACTAGTCAGGGACTGCCACCAATTTTATGAGTGTGATAAAGACGGGTAGCTAATTGGCCGCCATTATAGATAGGCACGCCGCGTCATTTGAGTACTTAATTTGAAACAACTATTTATCTCTTTCTAACAATAGCGTTCGCTTCGGATTGTCGTCTTTATCTGTAGAAATATGGTAACGTAGCAACTGTCAGTAATTGGTACTTAGTAGAATTATTATTTTGGAGATAAATAATGAAATAATGTATATAATGTATAAAGAATATACATTTTATTGCTCTCTACCTCTATATTGAATGCAAGAAATAAATGGGCAATACATTATTATTTTATTTTTAGTCGTTGACAGCCCTCACTATCGGCGACGCGGCGAGTGAGCCAATTAATTTTCACCGTTTGTGCACAGCCTTAACGTTCCGTTTGGCTTGCACTGGAGTCGACGACGTCAGAGGGCCATAAATCATAATGGTTTGGCTAAGAAAAAAGCGGCTTTTGTAAAGATCAAAGGAGTGTGCCTTCTGTACTTGTACTATTATCTATTCTGTGCCATTAGTCGTAATCATTTAATCATGTACAAATGAGAAAAGTAAATACACTCGTGGACAAATAATACGGGTCGGAGCGCGTTTTTCATACTAAAGAGGCTACTTCGAAGCCTTGGTTCCTCGCCGGAGGATGCTTGTAGTGGAATCTGATGATGGATACCCCGAGCATCGATACAGGACTTCGAGAGTGGCTAGGATACCCAACTGATTGAATCTGTGGCTAACGCCGGCATCGTGCATGTTCAGGAAAACATCTAAAATTGCAATAAAATGTAAGGAAATCCAAACGCTGACCAGAACTCTCTCGCTGTGATGTTATCTGATTGTGCGATCAGCTAGGTATCTTAAGAACTTTTGACAACCTCTATTGAACCTCGGAGTATCCACCATTAAACCTCACTCAAAACAACACCTGCCGAGGAACCAAGGCTTCGAAATAGCCTAGATTGTATGAAAAACGCACTCTGACCCGTATTATTTGACCGCGAGTGTAGTTACTCCATGCCTAAAACGTAAGTGACTAACTATTTGATTGAGGACAGTGGCAAAAATCATCGAGTAACATCATCATAGAAAAAAAAAAACTTTTTTTTATGTTGTAATAAAAAATAATATGATTAAATAGTCATAAATACAATTATGGCATTGACATTCGTAAAAGAAAATTGTCTCAATTTGCCATTTATAGTAACGAGTGGTGAAGTAAAAATGATGCCGCCGTGATCTGTATTTTGATTGCGATTAAGCAGTAATTTAACCTTTCGAGACCCGTCGGCTCCCTGTGTAGCCAGCTTCAAAAACCTCTAAAACCCGCCGGCTCTCCATGGCGCCAGTAACTCTGCACTCAAATTACAAACGAATAAAACACTCGGGTTTTGACGGAATGTCGCCATATTTATCCGGGTCTCGAAAGGTTAATAATCATTTTACCACTTCTTTTTTTTGTACCGGTTAATACATACCTAAACACCTGCCCAATGAAAGCAGAGCACCCTGTGTGTAAAATTTCGTCATTATGACGTCATCGGCATCAAAAGTACGACCCCTGGTCATTACATTAATGTCAGCCACGTATCATATACTTGACTTGAACAAGAACCTATGTATATATATTTAACTAGAGTACTAGGCAGATAGGTCTGTCTCTACAGCACAACCATGAAGTTTGTAAATATTGATAATTAGGGCCCGAAATTTAGGGGCGTATTTTTACAATTTGTAGGGAGAGAACACCACTGTTTATCGATGTTATCGACAAATCGATAGTTTATTTATTTATTTATATCTTTATTAAGTGTAACCTCAAATTTTCCGATGATACGTACTCTTTTCAACGGTCGATGATGAAAAAAGTTAGAAATATCGGAAAGTTTAATCCGTTTAAATTTATTGAAATCAGAATAATTACGAAAACCCTTATATTTTATAACTTGAGAATAGATCCCTCTGAGCCCACACATTAGGCGGCATGTTTTCTTACTATTTGATATAATAAAACCTCGTGTGGTTGCCGAGTTAGAATAGTGCCACTCCATGTCTTCCCGTGGATGTCGTAAGAGACGACTAAGGGAATAAAGGCTTGTAGTACTGTTAGGCGATGGGCTTGCAACCCGTCACTAATACGCTGGTAAACATCTTAGCCTAATTGTGCAAATTGCGGTTATAGAATTATCAACAAGTTTTTAGAGATGTTTGTAATTCTGTAGCTCTGCCTACCCCACTCTGGGAACGAAGGCGTGAGATTATGTATGTATGTATGATATAATAAAACAAAAAATATTATTTTATAACTTCCCGTTATTACGAAAAAAAAAAACATCCACCGCTGAAAACAGTACGTATCCATCGGATAAAGACATAAAAAATAAAACTATCGATTGTCGATAACATCGATAAACAGCGGTGTTCTCTCCCTACAACTTGTCAAAAGCCGCCTCCAAATTCCGGGCCCTATTGATAATGCTGACAGTTGTAAAACAATGCTGTTATTGACTTGACAGACGCTCTCGCTAACTCCATGTGCTTCTGCTTTTCCACTAGAGTAAATATTCTTTAACCAAACAATTGTCCTCGCGTGTAATAAGGACTTGGTTTTCTTATAAGTAGGTGAGCGTCTAAAACTCGACATTGGCGAAATACAAAAACAAAAAGTAGGGTGTTTCATTTTTGACACATTCCAATTTTTTATGAATTCGATCTGATTCATACTTATTCAAAATTATAATTCAATTAGTTGGTATTGTAGGGCTTGCACAATTTGACAACTTTTTGAATCAATTTACATTATTACGAAATCTCCAAAGCCGCAACAGGCGGAAAGAATGGTGATGATGGTCGATATCATTTAGTGTTTGACATAAGTTGACAGTTTGTTTGTTTGTTTCTTTTTTTTTGGAAAAATAATAACCATTGAAAATCTGCTCCTCCTAAGTGGTCAAAATGTGCAACCTCTAAATATTGTCCATTCACCTTAAAACTAGACTTTTTTTAAATAGAAAGAGTTAGGGCGTTAGCCAATTCTGCAAAAAATAAAACATTTATTTTTTTCCAAACAAATGTGAAACACCCTGACAAAGAGTGATAGACATAAATAATAGAAACTAACTTGTTATCTAATGACCCCTCAGAATCCATATTATTGTTTGTCCGAATTATCATTTCTCCTTTTGTTCTCAACTGAGTCAGACATCTTTTTCAAAAATACCTGCGATGTATTTAAACACTAAAAGTTTAAAAATTCAAGCGGCAATAGCTTAAGAATAAATGAAAATTCAAACAAATTAGGACAAATGACGTTAGGAATTATATCACACGGAACAAATAAGTTTAATTTACTGGTGTCAACAGTATCAATATTTAAAGACTTTATGTTTTTTTTTACTTCTTATCTGCTTAGTACTATAGGCTACACGCTGTATAGGACCTGCAACTCTCAGTGCGCGAGTACAACCAAGGGTCCCTCGTGCGTCAGTCCACACGGGATACAGTCCGATATAAATAATTAACAAATTATAACGACTATGAACTTCATATTATTAGCTCGAGTTTTCCACATTGTAAGCATTTTGTCTGTATGTCTGTTTTTCCACTACTCAAAAACTACTAGGTTTTTTTCATACACGTAACTCAAGCACGAATATCGTACCTTTACTTTCTCAACCTCTCATCTGATCGAACATTTTGATAGGAAAGTAGTTCTTATTAACCTTGGAGCATGAGTGTTTTTTCTATCTAACTATTCGATCAGATTCGAAGTTGAGAAAGTAAAGACATAAGAATAAACAATAACTACACGTAGAAGCGAATCTCCTTTGACCAGGCCCCAAATGCCGCGCTTTAAATACCTACTTCCCCCTTCCCCCCGCTACGCCCCTCTGTCTTCCGCGCACAAAGTCAGGGCTGTCACTTGCGAAATATTTTAATCGGTTTATGGATGTGTTATACAAGTTTAGTCACGAAATGTTATTTATGTTTTACTTCAACGTGGAAACATTGTTGCAAAATGAGTTTTTTACATTTACGTTAAATTAGGTAATCATATTTTTTGATGATATTAAGATTATCTACAGAAAATTACATAGCTTATGTGGCTATTATTCATCTATAAAACATGAAAACGAGTCAATAATATATATATAATGTATATAACATTATAGAAAAGAACCACACAGTACTAAGATATGAAAATATAGATCCATCCCATTCATAATAGTGGCGAGGGAAAGAGAGTCGTCCGGATAAAAATCGTGTCGGAACTCGCTCGCCTTTGAGTAAGTATGACGCTGTTCACATTGGTCGGATGTCGGGGCCGACCCCGCCCCGCCCGCACCCCTTGTTCCGCCCGCGCGTGGCTGCCATGGTGGCCGACAGCCGACTAGTGTGAACAGAGGTGCCGACACCCGATTAAAATCGGAATCCGACACACGACATAGTGGGAGCGAGTTCTGACACGATTTTTATCCGGACGAGAGGGCTGGCAAAACACACGATATTTTTGGTCGGATCCGACACAAAATCGTTCTCGGACGAGTGTGAATAGCTTCATATAAAACGTTCTGCCACTGGAACGACCGATTAAAATCCGGACCGACATACGACATAGTGGGAACGAGCTCTTAATCTATAAATCAGTAAATAAATAAATAAATAAATATCAGGGGACAATGTCACACCAATTGAGCTAGTCCCAAACTAAGCTCTAGGCTTGTACTATGGGTACTAGACAACGATATAAATACTTATATAGAGAAATATATACTTAAATACATAGAAAACATCCATGACTCGGGAACAAATATTCACGCTCACCACACAAATATCTGCCCTTACCGGGATTTGAACCCAGGACCTCTAGCTTCGTAGGCAGGGTCACTACCAACTAGGCCAGCGCGTCGTCAAATTCTATATTCCGTGTGTGACGCCCCTGACTGACTAGACACCTCAGGTGTCTCCAGGCGATAGGTATCTAACGCGCCGAGCGCGCGTCCGGAGCCGGGAGTTTCGCTTCTACGTGTAGTTATTGTTTATTCCTATGGTAAAGTGACGATATTTGTAGCCCTAGATGTAGTGAAGTCATACGACATCGTACTTTGTCGGGCAAGTTCGTTATCATCTTGCTATCTCAATTGTCTTATAATTACAAAAGCCGACTGAGTACATGGCATTGCCACAGTATCAGGTATAGGTAAATACCTAGATTCAATCTAGGTATTACACAGCACGGGTATTAAGTAATAATATAGGAGACTCGCGAATCTCCTAAGTGTCAACTGATCTTTAGCAACCTGCAAATATCAAGACATTTTTAACTAAATGTCAGATCATAGAAAACTGTCATCTTTTATATTTCTTGATACTAGCATCGCACGCCAAATCAACTTACTATGCCTTTAGGAAGTATTACATAGGATGGTTTTCTTTTAATATTTCTTCATATTATTTATCTGGGTGTCCCTCGCAATCCGTAATGGCGTTTGTTCTTATACATCACTAGTCCGAATTATCATTTTTAATTCAGCCCACTTTTTGACTTTTCATTAATACCTGCGGTCAGGTTAGGGTTGTATCATTATCATAATTTCAGCCCACTGCTGGACATAGGCCTCCCCCCAAGGTTTGCCGTAAGTACTGGTCTTACGTCGCTTGAATCCATCGGTTTCCTGTCGCAAAGCCTTAGTCGCAATTGCTATTCTCATTTTAATTCCGTGTTAACAAAGTCGACGGAGCCCCGCACGATGGGGCTCCTGTCCTCAGGTAGTTGGCCCTTCGGGCATTTAATGTAATATCGCGATCGTTAATTTGTGAACCATTTCAAGAAAAATAGACTTGAAGTCGTCAATGTCATTAGAGATGCCAAGTCATTTGTAACTTATAGGAGACTCAACCTTATTGTTGAATGTAAGAATGACTTTGGACCTACGGTGGGTCCCAAATTTAAGTTCGTGACTGTACCTAACCTACCTAGTAACGCAAGCGAAGTGGTAATTGTGAGATGTAACCCGTCGGTCCACCTTGTTGGAGGATTGAATAATAAAAACACTAAAAAACGTTTTTAAATTCAGCAGAAGATGGCGTAGGATAAACGAAAATTCGGACAAACGATGTATTAGAAATTACCATTAGGAGTTCTAATATAGACCCTATTTTTATTTCATATTATTTTTTGGAAACCTTGTACATATCATTCGATAATCAGGATATAGTCCAAGTACCACGATACTCGGATCTTTGACAGTGACATCTGTCAGATTTAGCACATGTTATAAGCTAGTACTAGTAAAGCACTCAAGACTCATCTCGCTCTCAAGTCCGCTACACATCCGTCTACGCTATGACCCTGGTGCCACATTACCTATCTAGAACAAAACACGAAACTTTTAGAATATATTTTCTAAACATTAAAAAATAATTTAGTTTAAAATTACATTTTAAAAGATATTTGCATGTCTTCTCGTTTCTTTAAATTTAAGCGCCAATAACGTTCGAAATCGTATGTTATCTGTACGAATTTAAATAGCTTTAACTAGAACTTTTAGTTACAGTCATGTTTATTTCGTCGCGAGCGTCAATGAGATAACATAAATGTCCTTTATTTAGCACAGAACATATAGAAAAATAAGATCTTATATCTCAATTCATGTATGTATCGTTTGAAAATAACTTAACACAATATAGTTAGCTACCCAAGTCAAATTATTAGCTGATTTCTAGAATTCAGTCATATTTGAGACGCACTGATTTTGAGTGAGATTTTTGATTGTTATGACAGCCAATTATATGTTCATTTCGAATATGCAAACGGCGTTATAGATTTGAAACATCAAGTCCAAATTCGACACATTTTGTTGCAGGCTTGTTGGATTGTTTTCCTAGAATATTTTTTCTCCGACGGCAATTTTCCATTTGCATATTTTCCCCAGTCGCAAACTTTCCAATGTATAATTAGTTCAAAATAGGTAGGTAGGCTTGGGTTATGTTTTGCAGTAGGCCCGAAGGGCCAACGCACCCAGAAATATGAGCTCCGCATAGCGGAGCTCCGTCGACAGTATTAAATTGATTCCTAAAATAGGGAAAAAACATGAGTGTGAAAACTCAATTCAGGAATAAATGCAAATGGAAATTTAGCTACGAAGAAATTTCAATATTGAGTTTTTTTTTTTGTCGTAAACAGTCGTTTACTCAACATGACTGTGTCGACTTGACTGTAATGTGACATACATACATAATAAGCACGTGCGACAGCGATCATTTTGGTTTTATTAAAAATCGAAGTTCAAAGCTACGTTAGCTGCATCCTTGTGACTCGGGACTCATAAACGACGAGGGAAAGGGATGGTCGCTTCCGAAATGTATCGTAGTAACCAACTAGATCAGTGGTTGCCAACCTTTTGCGACCAAGGACCATTTTGATTGGAGTGTTAGCTAGGACCACTAATTTAAAAATAAAGGTTGAATTACACTTACGTCGTTTTACCAGCAAACCAAAAACCACACCACCACACTTTGTCGGGGTGAACGTATAACTTGCTTTTTTTACACATTTTTTTTTCAAGAAATCATCTCCTATGTTTGCACACTCTAAAATTATTGCGTAACATCGTTTGGACCCTACTCCCGGACCACGAGTTAGGAACCACTGATCTACAAGTCCGTCTGTACAAACAAAACTGCTATTAATTCATATCGCATCAAATAGGGAACATTTATAGTAAATTACACGGACCGGCGTCCGCGGAGCCTGTTCACGAAAATATACACACGTGATCAGGTTAAAGCGAACTGGTTTAAACCAGATCGGCTCAAACACATAAGCTATATACAGCGACGCGCACAAACGAACACAGTTCAAGTCTTTTTGGGCGTTTTGAAAAAAACGTAAAGCAAACACTATTCTTTCTCGCTCTTCTTTCTCTTCTTCTCGTTCTTGATCGGTTTTTTCGCCGTCTTCTTCTCGGGCTCGGGGGATTTTTCAGATTTTCTCTTTTTCGGGGATTGTTTGAGGGGGCTCTTCTTTTCGGGGGTGGGCAGTTCTTTTTTTGACGAGCGGAGTTGTTTGGGCGAGCAGACTTGCTCCTCGGACGTGTCGGAGTCTGTGCTGGTGGCGTTGGGCGGTTTCTTCTTGTCGGCCTTGCCGGGGATGCCGAGGATGTCGGCCCACTGGTCGGGCGGCGGGGTGGGCTGCTTGCGCTCCTCCTCAGTGGTTGCTGTTTCTGCTTTCTGTAAGGGAGCGACAGTGAGAGGGTTGTTGGTGAAATGATAACCTCTGTGTTTAGGAAGTGAATTCGGATTCTATCGATGGTACTGTATCATGAGCCAATGCATAACTAAGCCGTTGTGAAACAGTGTTATCTATCCGTTTTACGGCTACGTCATAATTAAGCGCGGTGAGCGGAGAAGTTGTTCCCACTTGTAAACAACTGGTAACAACTGGGTTTTTTACCCCACCTGGTAACCACTGGAAATAAAAAAATCCCAGTTGTTAAAACCAATTTAATTTGGTGGTAACTGGGATTTTTTTATACCCAGTAGTTACTAGTGGTAACAGGTGGGAATGTCCCGAGTGGAGGAAACAAATGCATAGAAACCGTGACATCTTTAGCGCGATTTATCACCGGATATGTTATTTTAATTTCCAAAACTTTTACAATGGCGGCCTTTACTATATCCCAAATCGTTGTATCAGAAACGTTATGAGACATTTCCCGCAATAGAAAAAGTTGTAGAATATCGAAATAACTTTCCGGTAAGAGGGCCCTGCCAAGATGCATTGCGCTAACTAGCGTTTCTATTCGTTTCGTTTTTAAACCAATCGCGTCACTGATAGATGACGTGATACGAAAAGTCACGTGATCTACCAGTGACGCGATTGGTTTAAAAACGAATCGAAGGGAAACGCTAGTTAGCGCAATGGATCTTGGCAGGGCCCTCTGATATAGCTTATAAATCTTTAATATTCAGGTCCATAAATTTCTGGCCAGGGAGGGCAGAAATTTAAAACTTACTAGTTACTATTTGGCTCGTTACATACGATAGAATCCGAATATTGCAATCGCACAAATCTCTTTAGTCCTATTACTTATTTTCCTGTATGTTTTATATATGACATAACGCTGTAGCTCTTCGCGCGGAAACTCATAAAACCTCTTGTACTTTATGTTTTGCCACTTAAATCGGGTTATTCCCACCTGTTACCACTAATTTGTTTCCACTGGTAACAGCTGGGATTTTTTTTCCCACCTGTTACCACTAAAGTACTCGGTGGTAACAAGTGGGAATATTTTTCCCATTTGTTACCACTAAAATATTTGGTGATAACTACCACCAATTAGTTTAGTGGTAACAGCTGGGAATTTTTATTCCCAGCTGTTACCAGTGGTAACAAGTGGGGAAAAAAAATACCAGTGGTAACAAATTGGTGGTAACAGGTGGGAATAACCCCTTAAATCGGGCTCTTCGTAGGGTGACGGCACCAATGATGGACGTTTTTAGCAGAAGCCACCAATAATGGACACTTTTAATTCAAAGACCATAAGGTTACAAATTGATTATCTCAAAAAAAATGAATAACTCTTATCTTCTGTAACATAAGCATCAAGTCTCCATCATAGGTCCTTGTTCATTACTGGGCCTGCGGGACAAAGGACGCGCGGGGGGAGACCCTCCCTTCACCATACCGAAGCTTAAAACAACTGATCTGCGTCCAAATTTGAAAAAGTAATCACAAGGCGTTTTTTTTAACGTAATCATCAGACCTAGGAATATTCGGGGCAAAATTAAATGACAGCTAGGGATTGCCCATATCGATAAACTCAATTATCGATGCTTTACCCATATACTAGTGATCGCTCCAAGTTTTGTTTATCAAAATAAAATTTTATTGAAAGTATGCAAATGAAACAAAATAGCAACATTCTTAATTCTGGTTATTCTTTATTTTAAAAGAATTTTTTAAACGTTCACTCATCATCATCATATTTTTTTCCTTATTGTGTATTTCACAATGACTGTCCCATTTACTATTGTTAAAATAAACGATCAGAATTTGTGTGGAGTAAAAAAAAAATATGATGTGTTAAGGTTAATCCTTTTAAAATAAAGAATAACCAGAATTATGTTGCTATTTTGTTTCATTTGCATACTTTCAATAAACATTTATTTTGACAAACAATTCTTGGAGCGATCACTAGTATTTGGGAAAAGCATCGATAATCGATTTTATCGATATAAGCAATCCCTGGCTGACATTTAATTTTGCCCTTATATTCCTAGGTCTGGTAATCATTATTGGCGTAAGATGCGTTGAAAGCTTGACGCAGTAGACGCGTCATCGCATGAACGTTGCGTCAGCGTATAGGTCGACACACGTAAAAAGAGCTCCGAGCGGCTAGTAGAGGGGATATGTTTGCGCATGGTGTCTACTAACAAACCAATCATAGATAAGAGTGTATTACTGGGAACCAATAGCGAGGCAGCAAGCGAAGCGGTATACGCTCCCCTCTCCGCGCCCACCAATTTCGCCCGTAATTTGCTCACGCGCAGGTAGGTCGCTCAGGGCTCTTTTTACGTGTGTCGAACTGTAATTAAGCTTCGGTTTGGTTGATCCTTTATGAAGGTCGTGCTCTAGGGATCTCGATTTTTCAAGAAGTTTAAATATGCATACAAAATGATAGTATTTGCGTAGAAATTATGTAAAAATCTTATTTTTTACACTATATTTAAACGAATTGAAATAATCCCAAGTGCCTGTTTTCTTGCCAAAGGGGTATACTTCGTTTCGTAATGGTTTTTTTTCTAAATTTGGTATAGGTGAAAAACTTAAGTAAATTTAACCTCTTGCATGTAGTTGTAACACATGTGTATAGACCATTTGACATTCTAAATTTGAACTTTGACGTAAATTTCATTTACTTAAGTTTTTCACCTAAATTTCGGTAACCTGGATTGGCCATCACTGAACCCACGAAGAAACGGGACTATTAAATTTGAGATTTGTGCGATTGCGTCCTTTTTAAAGCCTTATGTATGCCCACTTACAAAAAACCAAGGTTATCATTTCATAAAAAAAAGTTAGGAGCCATTATATTTAGTGAACCATCACGACCGATTCCAAAACACGGAAAGTGATCGGTCGAGAAGTGAACCTGCATCGGACCGCGCCACGGGCATTTAAGGCCATTTACATAAATTTATTTAGAGTATTGCAGTAGTTTTTACTCATGCTCTGACGACTTCCTTCTGGTATATCGAAGCTAGAACATAAAAAACGTATTAAATTTTATAAATTTAAATTGAGTGTTAGTTAAATTCGAAAAAAAAAGTGGTGCCGCGACCAGGATATTTAAAATATTGCCGTTCTCAAGATGTTCCTTAGCCCGTAAATATACCAGTCGGTGCGTCATAAAAACGTTAGGCAGCGACGTTTTCAACACATACGTCACAATACGCATCGTTAACCTTGTCAACGCCACTGACGCCATTTTGTATTTAGATTGAAGGGTATCCGGCGTTGAAAAGATTAATTGTCATGGCCGTGTCATTATCTGCGGGGCTCCAATGCAGGTCCTAGCTCCTAGGGCTCCTAACGCTCACCGTCGCTCCGTCCGTCCGTATGTCTCCGACGTTACACCCCCAAAACAAAACGCACTGGAAAAACACTTGATTATTCGTTTTTATTAGTTTTTTTTCGGCGTGGGGAAGCCAACGGCCCCCCGCAGATTATGACAATCGGCATTAATTTAACCCATTGTTTTAATACGTTTAAATATATATTATTAATAAAGGTTTTATTTGAATATTAACAAAATGGAGTTGTTTCTGTGTTGATAAGACAATAATGTACGTTTAATTCAGATTTGTTTTAACAAACACTGATTTTAAGTGACTCTAAAACAGAGTAAGCAATAAGTACCGCCAGACACAGGAAAGTAAAAAAAAACACTTTCATCTAAAACCGCAGGTTAAGCTGATAGTCTTTTTTTTGAGATATGTGTTCTTTTAAACTTACATACAAAACATTTGGCTAATGTAATTTATGTAAACTTTTGGTACAGTGTCCTAAATAAAGAGACTCGCAAATATTATAAATAGAGTTAGGACGTTTGGTGGCAAATCGTGGTTCTAGAATCCATGGAGTCGCTATTTCCTATTTATTATAATACATGACACTTTGATTTTTAAAGTACTTATTTTAATATTTCAAAATTAATTAATTAATAAAACCGCAAAACCAATTAAATTGAATTTTGGTAAGGAGGATATCTCTGCTGTGAAAGCGTTACAAACAAGCAAATATTAGTAGGTATGGAATAACCGAACTAAAAATGTATTTAGTTCATTTTGAAATATGACCACACTGAAGGTCAAAATCAAAGTGTCATGTATTATAATAATTAGGCAATAGCGACTCCATGGATTCTGGAACCACGATATGCCACCAAATGCCTAACCCTAACTATAAATAAACTAAGTATCATAGTTGAGTGAACACAGCGGCAGTTAAACCGTGTACGGATTTGTCCGCTGTTTATGTCATTCGTGTATTTTGTTTCTTAAAAGTAAATAAATAAAATATTGCCAAGAAAATACTTGGGTAAATGTAGGAATTATAACTTCAATAAGTATTTTTTTTTATTGCGTTCTAGAAGAGCGACACTAACAGTTTTTTGTTAGATAATTGCTCGTTTTTTTTAAACAATCTAGTTGGCACTCCATACTCATAGAAGGAAAAATAAAGGATGAAGAGTTTACCCATACCCGCATATGGGTATCGCCACGAAATTTGATCCGGACGTAGTATCTACCACATTTGCTATAAAATCCAACGACATAAAACTAAATGCTATAATTCATTTGCTTTAAAATCTATTTTCTATAACGTTTAGTACCTATCATTTTGAATTTTTTAACATTTATAATACATAATATTAAAAATCTATAAAATCTATAGAATCTAGAATATCGAAAATGTAACGTTTAAATCTAAAACTCAAATATACGCAGATTTCCACGCTATAAAGATCGCGTTTATGTTATATGAGACTACCCTCATTTTTTTTATCTTCTATCCTGTCAAACTCAGCTGTGCTCTGAACATCAAAAGAAAATTAAAAACCTAGCTATCTTTGAAATAATGTTGCTACAGTTTGCCTTTTTATGGCGGGGGCTATGCACTCAAAATCACCTAAAAATTTCAAAAATATAGACTAAATTTTATTTATTACCAATTAAGTCTACGTACGATAAGACTTTATACAAATAACATACCTTTTTGCTTAACATAGGTACAAGTGGTTTTCTCCACAAAAATCATACTTACCACTATTTTTTTCTATATGAAAGAAGACCGATACACACGCGTCACTTTAACTTTAAACGGGGCAACTATCAGTGTTACCATTGGCAAAAAACGGATGTTTTCAAACTCCCCAAAATCATATTTATGTACTGTGGTAAAGGATTACGGTATTGTTGGGCAACAAAAAAATAATTCCATATGAGTCCCCAAAAAAACTTGATGTCATTTTAATAAAGAAACAAGTTAGTGGGGATGCTGGGTTTTTTTATTGTCCAATGTACCAATGTAGGATTTTTTACCACATCTGAAAACACGGCCCTTTTTTTTTAAATTCCTATTTGACAAACGCAAAAAGCCTTTACAAGAAACAACGCAAAATACATTCTCCGCCGCAGTTATTGTTGTGGTCACAATTTAAAGTTTAAAAAAATACGAAAAAATGCGTCTTTCAAAATCCCAAGTCATCATGACGACATTTTGTCGGTGATACAGAAAACCGCGTAACCAACAAATATATTATAGGGCAAAATAAACCTTAACATCTTAGAAAAAAGGTGCATTTTGCTCCTCATTAAAATTGTTACTTACGCGGTTTTGCAGTTTCAGTTGAATTTGACAGTGACAAAGCTTAATAGTTAAAACGTTTACATTTTATAAATAACCTCGTAAGGCCTGTGAAACAGGTGTACATAATCAAGGAAATTTAATTTGAACTGTGTTGAAATAGAAATAAAATTTATTTTCCTATCTTCATCTGAAAATGGCACTATCGACCAAACGTAATTGAACTTTATTACCTTGATGGTAGATTCATTAGCCCGTGTGGTTGCCGGATTAGAATAGTGCCACTCCATGTCTTCCCGTGGGTGTAAGAGACGACTAAGGGAATAAAGGCTTGAAGTACTGTTAGAGGATGGGCTTGCAACCGGTCACTAATACGCTGGTAAACATCTTAGCCTGATTGTGCAAAATGTGGTTACAGAATTATCAACAAGCTTTTAGAGTTGTTGGTAATTCTGTAGCTCTGCCTACCCCACTCTGGGAACGAAGGCGTGAGTTTATGTATGTATGTATGTATGGTAGATTCAAAGTCCCACTCACAAAAAACTCCCTGTTTGTAGTATTGTGAGCCTTACAAGGTTATAGTATTAAATTCGAATGCAGGACTTATAATATATCATCACGAAGTATATATATCACGTGTATGAATATAAAGGTCATAATAAACCAGTACTATATACTAAAGTAAATACAATCCCGTTATCCGAAGCAGGTTCACTTTAAAAAACTTAAACTAAAAAAAAAACATCACAACACCAAACGATTTTCATTATTTATTTATTGTATTTACAAAGCACCTACCTCGCCCTTCTCCTTCTTTTTCTCTTTCTTGCCTTCCTTCACTTCCTTCTCCCGCTCCTTCTCTTTGTCCTTGTCTTTGTCCTTATCCTTGTCTTTCTCCTTGTCCTTATCTCGTTCCTTGTCCTTCTTCTCTTTCTTACTGGTGCTGCGGTCTCGTTCTGTGGACATATTGACGTATTAGGGTCATACACAGATTTACGTTTACGTCTTTAAGGCCTAGTTTTCTGGCTGAACCCACATCAGCATAAACGGCTTTTAAAAAAATATGTTGTCAATTATCAGCAGCCCTTTAAAGTAAGGACAGACAGACGGACGAACAAATAGCAAAGGCTAAGTAATAGTATCTCCACCCTTCGAGTTCGGAAGGGCTTCGTTAATTTGACCAAAAGTACGTTTGACAAACTTATCATTTTACAAATTATTATTTCGTATAAACGTGTTTGTGCTTAAACCATTACATATTACATAGGTTACATGGGCTTATTAAAATTAGGTTAGGTTACTCTTTTGATCACAAAAAATATTAAATAATGCGGCGGGAAGTACCCCTTTGCGAAAGTTTGTAAGCTATATAGTTTGCAAAACGATGATTTGGTATAACATTAAACATTAGTCAAATAAGTATTATATTTTACTATCTTACTTCTTACTAATATTATTGAGAAAGTTTGGATGTTTGTATGTTTGTTACTCAATCACGTTTCAACCACTGAACAAATCGGGATGAAACTTGGGACACATATAGGTTAGGTCCTGGAATAGGACATAATATAAAACCGGAAAATTTAAAAAAATCCCTAGGGAATAACAATAATGGAAATCTACGCGGACGAAGTCGCGGGCTAAAGCTACAGTAGCGACATCGAGTGACGGCACTTTTGATAGCTGACAAATAGTGTTGTGACACTCTCCATTTTAGTATCGTTAAATTTCAGTCAAGTGCAAGAAGTACATTTTTAATTTTTTTATTAAAGAAATAACGCATAAAAATTAGAGGCTATAAAATTGTAGATCTAACTCTCGAAATAAACTGTGTGGCTAGAAGAAGACGACATTGTCAGAAACTTGAAATATTGTGGCAAAATATACAAAATGTGAAATTATTGATAAATGAGTGAATAAATAATCATTAAACCACGTTAACTCAGAGCTAGAACGCGAGTTTTCCAGCGGCAGTGACGTGAAAGTGCAGTGACTTCATTGTCACACGTTGTTGTACCAGTCAGCGGTCCTTTGTTATCATCACGCGAATTGTTTTTTTCGAGCTGTTTTTTGTTAGTTATGATTAAAACGATGAACGCTAGAGTGCGAGCAAATAAAAACAACCTCAAGATGAAGCTAGTTACGAAATGCGTAAATTACAGCGCCAGCAGTATATATATCACTATTCCTGTACCTGCAACAATGAAGTTTGACATCTGTTCCTTTATACTTGCTGTCAAGATTTAGGGAACTTCGTGAGCGAGCAAACTTCAAAAGTGCCATCACTCGATGCCGCTACTGTGGTAGTATGTAAACTAACCTTTTTCTTTGGTATCTTTTTCCTTGTCCTTCTTCCTCTCCCCCTTAACAAGCTTGCAGTACTCCCTAAAGTAGTCCTCCCTGAGGGTGCTGCTCTCGACGGCCTTGTACCGCGCGTCCGAGTCGACCTTCTTCTTGGCGTCGGGCCAGCGCGCGCGCCGGTCGACGGTCTTCTCCTTGAGGAGCGCTATGAAGTCGGTCTTAGCCTAGAAGGAAGGGCGGAGTTTAGCGGGGCAGGGGCACGGGGCGGGGGGACGGGCGGCGCGGCGGGCGGTGGGGTCAGGTTCACGCGTGTGGATACGCTGGTGTTGTGTTTTATGTCATGTGGCAAAATATCAATGTTTTTTTAGTTGTGTATTTCTTTCTAAAGTGATTTTTTGGATAATTTGATGTAAGATTGTTTGATTTGATTAATGTAAATTAGAAATAACGGTATCTTTTTATCGGAATCATTTTAATTCTCAAGAAAACCGCGTTAAGTAAACCGCGTTTTTATGTGATGTTTCAAAATATCAATCTTTTTTTAGTTGTGTATTTCTTTCTAAAGTGATTCTTTGGATAATTTAGTGTTAGATTTTTTGATTTGATTAATGTAAATTAGAAATAACAGTATCTTTTTATCGCACTCATTTTCATTTTAAAGTAAACCGCGTTTTTATGTGATGTGTCAAAATATCAATGTTTTTTTTAGTTGTGTATTTCTTTCTAAATTGTTTTTTTGGGATAATTTGATGTAAAATTCTTTGATTTGATTAATATTAATTAGAAATAAAGGTATATTTTTTATCGTAATCGCGTAATTTTTTTTATCCAGTATAATCACTAAGGGAAGTTAAAACTGTTATTTATAACTTGTATAAAAATAGGAATGTTGTAAGTTTGACAAAAGTCTGTCTGTTTGAAATTTCGTGACTCAAATTCAAATTGAAATCATTTATGGCCTATTATGCAATAGGATTGTAATCAAGGCAATATAATTTGAACTATGTTAAAAAGAGAATAAGGTTTATTTTCCTATCTTCATAAACTGAAATCTGTTTATGAAGACAGGAAAATAAACCTTATTCTTATCGCAACACAGTTCAAACTACATTGCCTAAGAGAGAAAGAGATTTACGAGTTAAATTCCTTTTTCTTTATAAGTTGATTTGTTTGTCACAAAAATTGTTAGATTCAAATTTAATTCCTAAAATCTAACCTTTATCTTTCTGTTTTTTATAATGTTGTACGGAAGAAGTCGCTTTTTACCGGTAATACCTTCAGTTGACTAGCTTTGTAACAATAATTTTGTGTTTACCTTCTATTTTGTTATTATTATGGTGTTTGTGTATTTGTATTTGTATTGTATTGTATTTACGCAATATCCAATGATATACAAAGCACAAGTTCGCTCAGCAACCCCCACTACCCACCGCGAGCCGCCCATGGCCGGCGCTTAACCTAACGCATAGTGCATCTCGCTCCTGAAAGGCAAATCGATTAGATGCTGAAAAGAGACGGCATTAGAACCTGTGGGGGGAAAAATTATTAGTTCCTGAAAGAGAAATAGTTCATTAGTTGATGGTGCATGCAAGTAAAGGTATTTTTAACGCGCGAGTTTTTTTAATAAGTTTAATGTGAGTATGTCTGTGGAATCATAGTTTTCAAACGGATAGGCCGATTTTGATGCGTTTTAAAGAGAGCTTATTTAATCGGGATAGTTCTTAGCTAGGTATCATGAAAATTTATGATCGGGGATGGGATTTTTTTATAAAAACCATTTTTCCTCACACCGCCAAGCAGCAATGTTGTTCCAACCAGGGATCGGAACCGCTTAGCGCGAAAGGGGTTTTCGATATGGTATATGATAGACTTGTTTTTACAAACCTTAAGGATGCACTAAGCCTATCGTCGACTTAGTTCAATGAAAGGGCAACCAAACGATGCAGTTAATTCGACTAAGCGCTAACCCTATCCCAATACCCCATCGTCTGTTACCTTATTCAAACTTAATCGAACGGTTTCAAGCTAATGTAATCTCTATGCGCTAGAGTTTCGGCTTATTATTGCATTACCCAACAATTGATAGGGTAGCGGCAGGTAGTAGCCGCCTAAGCGAGACGGCCAGAATTCGCCCGAATGCGCGAAAAAGAGAGATGCGCCAATAGGGTAGTACCCAGTCAATGCTAAGTGCTTAAATATTAACACGTTCGGCGCCGGCAGTGATTCACTGAGCCCTAAGCTATGCCGGGTGAAATTATCGCGGTCACGAATTGTTGTCACTGTCATAGGAGTACGAATTACATGGACACAAATACGTGTCAACTGGCATAATTTATCGGTAAAATATTAAATTGCGTTTATTTGAATTTTGCGGCGTCAGTCGTCTTTCTAACGTGTAGTCGAACGGTGCTAGTGCTGGAAAAAATACTGCAAAATATTTGAAAACCGGCACCGGCAGTGATTCACTGAGCCCTAAGCTATGCCGGGTGAAATTATCGTGGTCACGTATTTGTGTCACTGGCATAGGGGTACGAATTACATGGACACAAATACGTGTCAACTGGCATAGTTTATAGGTAAAATATTAAAATGCATTTATTTTTATTTTGCGGCGTCAGTCGTCTTTCTAACGTGTATTCGAATGGTGCTAGTGCTGGAAAAACTACTGCAAAATATTTGAAAACCGCCGATTTGTGTCGAAAAATGACACAGATTTGTGTCATCGGCATTGTATAAGGGTAACTTTTATGAAATCTAAAAAACTTACAGATTTTAAAACCAAAGCGGAATTCGATTAATATTTCAATAACATAAATGTACATTTAATAAAAAAATAAAAAATGGATTTTGGAAATTTGTCGAGAAAAAGGCTTGAAAATAAAAACACAACATATGTGTCACCGGCACAGGAGTCAGAATTTTTTGATCACAGACGTTGTGTCACCGGCGCCGAACGTGTTAAACTGCCGAAACTCTAATGAACCGGGTAACCCTTATGGATGCGGTTAACTAATTCAAAGGGGTTCGCCCTAACGTTAAGGTAACTCAATCACAGGATAACCACATCGATTGCGTAACCGAATGATCGGGTTAGCCTATCGATAGGCTTAGTCAAATGAAGGATATTCCGGTCCCCGGTTCCGGCGTGGGGATAAGAACCGGTGGAATTACTAGCATAGAGGCATTCCATCTTAGTCCTCAAGGTCGACAACGCATTTGCGGTCTTAGGATTGAAGTCTTAAGATTGTAGGCTTGAGAATGCATATGTCTATGGGTCTCAGATCCCACTTACCATCAGGTGTCCTGTGTGCTCGATTGCCTACTCTAAGCGATATTAGCTAAGCAATAATTAAAGTATAGATGCATAACTTTGTGTCTGTCAATATCACTAGGTACATAGTACAGATGTAGTGAAATATCCTTTCACATCGTATTTTCTCGAAAATGTTCGTATTTGTCATGCTACTTCAGTCCGACTCAGTACCCATCAAGACAACGTAGGGGAACTCCGCATCGCGAGAGTGATAATCGATATAGAGTGGTTAATACCAGAGTATTTTTTTGTTAATTAAGATTAAGTTTGTTTTCAGTTCTTTTTAATCATGCCGAAAGCATTAAGACCTGGGAAACGTTTAGAGCGACAAGCCTGTGATATTATTTTCAACATTTCTTTATATTTCTTCTTGTTTACTTACACCTAATTTCTATATATTTGATTGTGGTGGTTTTAACATCTCGGTGTGATATACTTCAAACTCGTGGTTTGACATTTGACACTGATAGCTAAAGTACTCTATTTATTTAATACAAACATGTCACTTAATAATTCAATAATTCATAGACACATCGGCATAATACGGAAGTAGACGTGAGTTCCGAGTTTTCACGATGTGCAAGGAATATTCACTAGATCTGTATAAAACAAAGTCGCTTCCCGCTGTCTGTCCCTATGTATGCTTAGATCTTTAAAACTACGCAACGGATTTTGATGCGGTTTTTTTTAATAGATAGAGTGATTCAAGAGGAAGGTTTTTATGTGTAACAAGTTTTGGATTATGTACGGGTATAAACCGAAGCGAAGCGAGGGCAGGTCCCTAGTCTGTAATAAACAAATTTGTGTTTATAATGGAGGAAGAGAGGACAATAGAGAGATCTCTCTCCAGGCGGGTGTTATGCCTGGGGACCGAAGTCCATTGGGATGAAGTTGGAAATGGTACATATGTCAACCGACTGGAGATACTTCGTTAGCGCGATGTACATGACCCAGGAAATAGTGTCACGCGAAAGTCTAGAGGTAGAGGATCTTAAGGGGCACCCGAATCACCCCCATATAAGTTCCGCGATTTTTACTAGTTTCGGAGATATTGAGCATTATAATCTGAATCCTCGTGTGGTTGCCGAGTTAGAATAGTGCCACTCAATGTCTTCCCGTGGATGTCGTAAGAGACGACCAAGGGAATATAGGCTTGTAGTACTGTTAGGCGATGGGCTTGCAACCTGTCACTAATACGCTGGTAAATATCTTAGCCTAATTGTGCAAATTGTGGTTATAGAATTATCAACAAGTTTTTAGAGATGTTTGTAATTCTGTAGCTCTGCCTACCCCACTCTGGGAACGAAGGCGTGAGATTATGTATGTACTTTACGTCATTACTTAAAAAGTTGATTATAAAAAAGAGTTTAAAAACTTCGTTGATTCGTAATAATTATTTTTCGTGACATGGACATAAGGGAAAATTACTAAAATTCAGATAAAAAATGCTCAATATCTGCGAAACCAGTAAAAATCGCTGAACATACATAGATGTTAAATCGATAGCTTTTTAGCTGCTCTATCAGCCCTAGGTGGGGTTGACGTTGATTTTTGGGACACCCTATATAAGTATAAGTCGCTTTCCTCGTCCGACTGTTTCTATATCCTAACTAACTATCTAACACACAACAGTATTTTAATGCAATTTGTATCATCATTTAGATATTTTTTCAACGCAGGTTTTTATGTATAATAAATAAGTTCTGGATTATAAAACTCACATAAACCGAAGCGAGAGAGGGTCGCTAGTCAATTAATATTTTCGTTGTAATACCTTTACTTACACTTTACCATTTTATGCCTAACACTAGCTTTGACTTTAAAAAAACAAAACCAAACGTTACGGATGTCGCATTATAATATTCTTAAGATATATAAAAATCATTACTTGCAACATGCAAGCGAAATATGTGCAAGGCTTCGTCAAAATCAAGAGCATACAATCTTTAAACGTATCAAAATAACTACAGTCATAAATATATACGTACCCAAGACGTCGAAAATATCTACACGCATCTACAGTACCGGCCAATAATATATCACCTTTGTACTTAAACCCTGTTCAGACTTGCTTGTCTTATATAGTAAACAAGTTTCTAACCTCAAAATGTAACGTTTTTGGCTAAAACAGCTCTTTTATCGTAAATAAAGTAAACTCCTGCTCGTCCTCGTGTGGTTGCCGAGTTAGAAAAGGTCCACTCCATGTCTTGCCGTGGATGTCGTAAGAGACGACTAAGGGAATAAAGGCTTGTAGTACTGTTAGGCGATGGGCTTGCAACCTGTCACTAATACGCTGGTAAACATGTTAGCCTAATTGTGCAAATTGCGGTTATATAATTATCAACAAGTTTTTAGAGATGTTTGTAATTCTGTAGCTCTGCCAAGCCCACTCTGGGAACGAAGGCGTGAGAGTCTGTATGTATGTAAGTAAACTGAGAAAACATTTCGGACATCACTTGGCCAATGTAGTGTCCGTGATTGCTTTGTTTCATACAAAAAGTTGCATTGTTAGGTTAGAATGTTGTTTACTACTTAAGACAAAGTAAATCTAAACAGGATTTACATCTCATACGATTACCTACAAATATGACTTACCAAAATTGACAACCAATCAAGAACTAGTAGACCTATTGTATTGCTATTACTTAATTCGTTAGCTGATGAAATAAGATTCAAAATGGTGTGTAATAAATATTTGTACATATCGTCTTCATCATCATCATCATGTCAGCCGAAAGACGTCCACTGCTGGACATAGGCCTCCCCCAAGGCTCTCCACTCAGACCGGTCTAGTGCTTTTCGCATCCACCGCGTTCCCGCGACCTTTACAAGGTCGTCACTCCATCTTGTTGGAGGCCTACCTACAGCTCGTCTCCCGGTCCTCGGACGCAACTCAAGAACCTTCTGACCCCATCGGCCATCAGTCCTGCGAGCAATGTGCCCCGCCCACTGCCACTTAAGTTTGGCCTGGGTTTGTACATATAGTACAGTCGCCATCAGATATATTGTAGCGGGCTAGGTACTCAAATATTTCGGAGCAGCATTACTTTTCAATAAATTCGTTACACTAGTTATGGTCAATAACATCAGAACATGCAATTTGTCATAAATATAAGAGCAGCGACTTTTCAATAAATTCGCAACATATAACGAGGTAAAAATATCACAAAGTACAGAACGTCAAAGGTATCTACGAACTCAGGCTGATCATAAAGATCGGTACATTTATGGAAAATATACCTTAAGTCTGTATCACACAGTTTAAATTCGTTACTATAATTATTATGCATGTCGAATCTACTCGACAAATTGCATGTTCTGGTGTTATTGACCATAACTAGTGTAACGAATTTATTGAAAAGTAATGCTGCTCCGAAATATTTGAGTACCTAGCCCGCTACAATATATTTAATGGCGACTGTAGTTTAAAAAAGTTTAGTATTGAAAAAGCATTGCTGACGCGTTCATACTAATCTCGTAAATCTAGTATGAACGCGTCGCTAATGGTTTTTTAAATGCTTCCTCCGTGAAAACTACGATATGTACAAACATTTATTATACACCATTTTGAATCTTATTTAATCAGCTAACGAATTAAATAATAGCAATAAAATAGGTCAACCAGTTCTTGATCGGTTGTCAATTTTGTTAAGTCATATTTGTAGGTAATATATGAGATGTAAGTACAAAGGTGATATAATTATTAGCTGGTACTGTATGCCACTGACAATAAGGTTCGTGTATACATAGGGGACACCGTTGATGTAGGAAAACATATCGAAACTTGGTCGTCTTGTACCGTCTGATATAAACATAAATAGGTGTTTTTTTTTCCTTTTCTCCCTCTGTCTCTCTCGCAAGATTTTTGGCATGTTTTCCTGCTGAACTGTTATTTTTATAAGTATAATAAGTAATTTAATATTTATTGCTTTATATAATGCTAGACTAAGTAGTAACCATTGTAATATGTTTAAAAAATGACTGAAGCTGAGTTTCTTGCGGCGTTTCTTTTCAGCAGTGGTCTACTCTTGGGAAGCGCTGGTAGATTCTTGACGTGTAAAAGTGCCCGTGCGGCCTACTTACTGAATAAATATCTTTATCTTTACCTTATCTTATCATATATTTGACCTGATAGGCGTAAAGATATTATTGGTTTCAACTGTACAGTAAACTCACAGTATGAATAGTAGTCAGCTGTGTATAGCTGTGACTCTCTTTGGCATCTATCGGTGTATTTTTTATGCCGAGAGAGAGTGAGACAACTATAGACATCAGAGTACAATTTAATCTAGTATAGTTAAGTTTGAAAAATACTTCAATGCGCTCAGTCCTAAAATATCATAGTATTGGATTATATATATATTTTTTATTGTTTAATTAAATATCATGGGAAATATCTATCAAATTGACCAAGGCTCAAACTAAGCTCTAGGCTTGTACTATGGGTACTAGACAACGGTAAACATGCTTATATATGTATAGAGAAATACATACTTAAATACATAGAAATCACTCAAGACTTAAGAAGGAATACTCGCGCTAATTACACAAATATTTGCCCATACCGAGGATCGAACCAGGGGTCTAGATTCTAGCGGTCACTAGCGGCACCAACGGCCTATTTTATACTGAAAACTAGAAGGTATTTTTTTGAAACCGCTCATATGCGGGCGCTGTTAAGGAATTCCGACATTATTTTGGAAACAAAAACAAAATACTACAAAATCGCAGTAGCTTTGCAACAAAAAAATGAAACCATACATTTGAATTTCTAAGAAGTTTAACTTAAAAAGTAAAGAAAATAATCTCATACATATATACACGGTCGGTCACCGAATTAGAAACTCATACGTTTTCCCCATACAACTTTCATATAAATATGACTTATCAATTTTGACAACCAATCCAATAGTTTCAAACCAAATAAACTAAGGGTTAAAATGATGTACGATTAATCTGTAAAAAAAAGCAAGCTTTATAAACGCGATTACATTTTTTAACACCCCTCTCATTACTCTGATTAAAATATTAGAGCCAGACCTAGGAATATAGGGGGCAAAATTAAATGACAGCTAGGGATTGCCTATATCGATTAACTCAATTACTGATGCTATTCCCATATAAGGACGACTGATCGCTCCAAGTTTTGTTTGTAAAAATAAATATTTATTAAAAGTATGCAAATGAAACAACATAGCAACATAATTCTGGTTATTCTTGATTTTAAAAGGATTTTTTAACCTTCACTCATCATAATCATATTTTTTTCCTTATTGTGTATTTCAGAATGACTGTCCCATTTACTACCTAGTCGGTTACTAAGTTCTGTTACCGAGATTTACTACAATTTAAAAAATATTTTAAAGGAGTTTGGCATAAACCTGTATATTAATCAAAACTTTGATTTATATAGAATATGAATTAAAATAATGTATTCTAAACTATTGCAATTATTTGATGTACGAGCTTAAAGTATTCCCATTTCGGCCGAGAAAATCATAGTTCAAATCACGCACGACGATGATACTGATAACGGTCACAACTTTTGTAAGAGTTCTTGTAGAGAGTTCAAATTTGCGTGACATATTGAACAGACTTGTAGCTTTGAATTCTGATACAAATATATTCCAAGCAACTAAAGATCCGCTTGTACACCGGTCAATCTTGATGTCTCATTAAATCGACTTTACGATTTCACGTGATTTTGCAGAAATACGAAAACACACCAAATCTCTTGCTTCATAAGTTGGAATTAATTCATGTTGAGAAAAATAATTTTGGTCTCAAACATATACAGAGATAGGTGGTTTTATAATATTATACAAAAAAAGTTCTTTGGGAAACAAAGACTAACTTTTAAACGTTTTCAAAAAGTGAAATTTACTGAAAAGTCATGCGTAATTTCATCGATGCCGACTGTGAATGTTAAAAGATCGTGTCGGAAATTGCGGCGACTAACAAGAATAATTATTTGTTCTTTAAAATGTACATTAATTAAGCTTTTAATTTTTATAAAAATTGAAATTAAAAAATAAACATAAGTTAGTTTTTTTTTGCGTCAACCTTAGTAACAGAACTTAGTAACCGACTAGGTATTGTCACAATAAACGATAAGAATTTGTTAGGAGTAAAAAAAAGAGGATGACGATGAGTGAAGGTAAAAAATCCCTTTAAAATAACCAGAAATATGTTGCTATTTTGTTTCATTTGCATACTTTCAATAAAAAATTATTTTGACAAACAAAACTTGGAGCGATCACTAGTATATGGGAAAAGCATCGGTAATTGAGTTTATCGATATGGCAATGTCTAGCTGTCATTTAATTTTGCCCCGAATATTCCTAGGTCTGATTATAGCCCATGTCACCCCCACATCAAGACGAATCTTGCGACTCCTCATATGATAAAATCCATCAAGCCATTCAGACTAAATAAATAGACATACATACATACATACGGTAAACATAACCCTCCTTTTTACGTGGTCGGGTAAAAATATAGCTTTTATTAAATCGGTTTTAAGTTCTTTTTTTTGTGGGAACGCGTCAAAAGGTCAGTTTGATGTTCATCAGTATAGACCTTATATTTATAGGTCTAAAGTAAATTGTAAATTGTAACTTATAATAAAATAGGTGAAGTAATTCTTGATTGGTGGTCAAATTCAATAATTTATAATTCTGTGTTCTGTGTTGTATGGGGATATAATTAATTGTCTCGAACGGGAATCGAACCCGCGTCAAGTTAACATACAGATATACCCCCTTACTAATAAACGTTGAGTAACGTTTGTATAGCTATACAATGTTTTGTCCTTATCTGTCATTGTGACATTTCGTCGATGAAACTGCAATACCGCGTAACCAACAATTGCTAATGCCGCGTAACTGACTTGTGGCAAATTTTACAGGAGAGCATTAAAATTGAATATCTTTGTGTTTATTGAGGTTAGACTTACCCAAACGCTAAATAACTTTGTTAACCCCATAATTTAGCTGTTTATTATATTAAACATCCAAATTTGCCAGTATGCATTTATATAAAGCACTTACGCGGTATTACACAATTGAATAATACGTCATCTCTATACTTGTATGCACATTCGCGGAATTGTAAAAACGACATGCTCTCTCGCGGTATCGGCATGACGTGACTTTGGAGCTTTCTGATTGGTTATCGACACAGCTGTCAATGCCGTCTGGAGCCTATCACAGTGCTCTACCTACAGCCGCGAAAACTCAAATTTGACACATTTGTTAGTTACGCGGCATTAGCCATTGTTGGTTACGCGGTATTGCAGTTTCATCGACGATTTGTTTTTGACAGATAAGGACAAAACATTGTATAGCTATACCACCGTTACTCCACGTTTATTAGTAAGAGGGGTAGTGAATTTTTTTTGCCATCGTTTTTTTTCTGATAAGTTCGTATTGATCTTGCTTCCTCAATTAGCTTATCGGTGGGTGCTAAAGTTGATTGAGACAGCAAGATAAAAGCGAAATTTTCCGTCAAAAAACGATGCCAAAACATTATTCACTACATCTGTATCATGTGCATATTTCATTATATCATGCATAAAAGTACTTTTGAATGATCATCAGAGTTAGGACAAATGGGCGTCATTACTCGCAATAATGTGGACATGACTCCAAAGATTGTAATTAAACAAATTAAAATACATTAATTGATTTCTTACCTGAACTTTAATCTTGATCCTTTGCAGGACAGTAATAAATAAAATAAAAAAGACGTGAGGAGTGGCCATTAATATTATACTTCAGATTGCTCCACTAACATCCGTGGATTGCGAAAGGAGTTTTTCACCTCTTCGGTTTATTTTAGCCGTGAAAAGGAATAAACTAACCATGGAAAAAATATGAAAATTACTGTTTATTTGCTTTAATAAATATACACAATAACAAGTCTTTGTATTATTTATTTATTACTGCCTAGCAAAGGATCAAAATTATTTTTACGGTAAGTAATCAATTAATGTAATTTAATTTGTTTAATTAAAATTTTTGGAGTCATGTCCACATTATTGCGAGTAATGACGCCCATTTGTCCGACCTCTGATGATCATAAAATGTTTTTTTTTAGTTTCGGTTTAGAGAATCAAACATGACGAACAGACATACATTATTTGGTGTGAAATATTATAGTACAAAGTAGATAAAGCCAAGCAATGATTCTTCTATCGCATCCGTAAAGTTTGTTTTTCTACTAAATTACTCGTGATAATAAATGAATTTACATTTTCTTTCATTTCTAGATTCTGATTTCTAATATTAACTTGTAATTTTACAATGTATTTCTTTATGGATTTCAAATAGTTTGTTAGTAATTTACCTTAAAAGCATTAATTCCCTGTAGTGATTGACCAATTTGCATTTCACCTGTACATTTTGTGATAGCATTTTGTCATTGTACTTCAATACTTGTGTTAATACTTTATTAGTGGCAAAGATCTTTAAATAAATCAAAAATATACAGGGTGTAAAAGGAGGAGTGGATCAAACGAAACAGGTCGATAGAGGACGTCTAGACCTATTGAATTCAGCCCTATGTATGTTCAGCGATTTTTGCTAATTTCGGAAATATTAATCATTTTATAATCTGAATCTTTGTAATTTTCCCTTATGTCCATGTCTCGAAAAATCATTAATTTCCAGTTTTATTTCATAAGTTTTTCAGTGTTACCTTACATAATTAGAATCATTACGAATCAGCGAAGTTTTTAAACCTATCTGCCCGTTTTTTTTTTTCAAGTAATCATCTAAAGTTTTTTTTTTTCAATACAAAGTGAAAAGCAAACACTGGGTCACCTAGTATGGAGAAACAAACTTTAGGTGATTACTTTTAAAAAAAAAACCGGGCAAATAGGTTTAAAAACTTCGCTGATTCGTAATGGTTCTAATTATGTAAGATACCACTGAAAACTTATGAAATAAAACTTGAAATTAATGATTTTTCGTGACATGGACATAAGGCAAAATTACAAAAATTCAGATTAAAATGATCAATATCTCCAAAATTAGTATAAATCGCTGAACATACATGGGGGTGAATTCGATAGGTCTTCACGTCCTCTATCGACCTGCTTCGTTTGATCCACTCCTCCTTTTACACCCTGTATATCAAGGATCAATCTCTCGCAAATTTGACTCACAAACTAAGCTCTAGGCTTGTACTATGGGTACTAGACAACGACATAAATACTTATATAGAGAAATACAAACTTAAATACATAGAAAACATCCATGACTCAGGAACAAACTCGCGCTAATCACGCAAATATTTGCCCATACCGGGAATCGAACCCGGGACCGCTGGCTTCGTAGGCAGGGGCACTACCAACCAGGCCAAACGCAGAAATAGGTCAGTGTGCTAAAAAAAATCTAATTAATCCGTGAGTTACATTATCAAATGAAGTCGGTTAAAAATATTGAACACATTTTTTTATTTTATCAATTAAACAAAGAATGACGAAGGTAAAGTGCGTTGAAGTTTCGCGTGACGTCACGCCGTGGCCCACTTTGTACCACGTTGTGACGTCACGAGCGACTCCCGAACTTTGATGCGCGTTATATTTGTCAATTTTGATTGATTTGATAATGCAAAAAATACGTGTTCAATATTTTTTGATAATCTTTCTGACGGAATTAGATTTTTTTTACCCAGGACACACCCCTATTAACAAAAAGTTCCAAACAAAAATAGATCGCGGTGAAATGTGACTGCATGAATTTAATGGGAGCGCTTTATTTCACATAATTATTTCTAGTCCTAATGTATTGTTATTCATAATCATCACAAGTCATAAAGTGTTTTTTACTAAAAAGGTTTTTATTTCAGGATTTTTGAAATATCCAGCTGATGAGGTTAGGTTTGTTTTATAAAAACCTTGAAATAAAAACAGTTTCAGTAAAAAATACTTTATGACTTGCAATGATTATGAATAACAATACATTAGGACTACATTTTTTTATGTGAGCCAATATGGACCCGAATTTAATAAACAGCCATGCGAAAATAAGCTTTAAGTACTTCTTTTTCTGCTGAGGTAAAGTGAGATTCGAAAATCACTATAAGAAATTATTGCATCACAGGTAAACTACTAACAAACGTTTCATTAATTCAAAATATTTATAATATAATTTTTCATTCAATTTTGTCTCTCATAAAATAGAAAACTAAACTCTTAAAGCCGACTAAGAATTTTTAACTTCATTTTACAACTTTTATTTCGGTTCAGTAGTTTTCTTACAATTTCAAATACTTCTTACAATTAAAAAAAATACTTTAAATTATTTCGAAATTCTCGAATATAATGTAATGATATTCTTTCCGGACATATATACACAACCAAAACGTCGTTTTTCATTAAAAATTCTTAGTCAAGCGAAATTAAAAAACCTGTAAAGAAAATTATTAGTAAAAAAAACTTCTATCTGCCAATTATAAAAGATTTCTCTGGCACAATTCCAACTGAGTAGGTTTCATAACGACTCAATTTCATGATACCCTGGTACCAGCAATAAATCCAGCGTCCTATTTGACCATACTGACAGTGACAGGTGACAGGTGACTTTTCACTATACATTGCAAAGTTAACAAGCTTCCACATCAGTGGGATTCATATCAGCTGCGCCATGCACGCTGAAATGTCACATGTCACCTGTCATTGTCAGTATAGTGAAATAGGTGGTAGATCTCAAAACGGCATTGTATCACAATACCTAAATACCAAAATGCCTACATTTTGTTTTATAAAATACCGAATTCCAATGGACTCTAATCCTGTTATTTATTGGACACTCTGAGACAGACATTTTGGGAAATTGTTTGGATTTAAGTAATTCTAAGATTCAGTCGTATCAGTAATCAAGCATTTTGGGAATCACATGTTTTGAATCGGGCAGAAATCTCGGGTATTTTAAAAGTGAGACAATTTGAGATTTAGGCATTATGGTATTAAGTCCATGTGAGATTCAGTCCAATTAAAGATTTACGCCCTCATTAACAAACGAACAATAAACCTATTTTAGTTAAAGTATTCTTTAGTCACTTTCTGTCAAATTAAAATGTCCTAATGACAGATAAGGATAGAGAATATTTTAAGCATACTTTAGTTATTGCGCGTTTATGAACAGGAGAGTAAATCATTATGAAATTCGGTCGAAACGAAACCTACTCTTTCAAATATTTACATTGAATTCACTTTTCAACTACAAATCCATCACCTTCAATTGTAACAGTAGATTTTATTCTGGCAAGACTGCCTTACAGATCCTTACATGCATTGGGGACTTAGATTTTAACTCTATATAATAAAAAATCACATGAGGTAAGGGTACTTTAAAATTGTTACTAGGCCAAGAAAGAGTTGCATTATAAACTTTGATCCTTAAAATAATATCTAACCTTATATATTTTTGAGAAGTATGGGAGTGACCATTTGACGACTTTGGTTTTTCAATTCCAACGAGCCTTTTGACTGAAAAATCATTTTTATTTAATACGCGTCACTCCTGGACCCCCCACCAACATTGAATATGCTTTACGGGAAAAAATATCTTACCCTATTTTTTTTTATTTAGATCGACACCGAGAACTGGCCATCAGGGTTCCATTTTTACCATTTTAGTACGGAACCATATAAATAGAATTCATATTATTCCCAAAATTTAAAATTTGCATAAAAAGTTATTTACTCTAAAGTTATGGCAGTCCGACCATTCTCTCCACTTATATAAAATATAAATAATCAAAAAATGTCAGGGGACAATGTCACCCAATATGACCCAGTCCCAAACTAAGCTCTAGGCTTGTACTATGGGTACTAGACAACGATATACATACTTATATAGAGAAATAAATACATACATAGAAACACCAGTTTTTCAAAATATCCAAGACTCCTGATTAACTCGCGCTCATCACACAAATATTTGCCCCGAGGATCGAACCCGGGACCGCTAGCTTCGTAGGTTACTACTATCGAGGCTAACTTGGTCACTCGTTTAATTTGGAAAAATAAAAAAACCGAACAAATGTAGGTATTATAGGTACTTATTTATAATGCTGCTTCTGGAATGTGACAAAATTTGGCCGGGGGTCCAAAAGTAACTTTGTATAATCATAATCACAAAATAATTCAAACCGTTATTGAATTTCAGACATAAAAGATTACATTCTGATTTTGTTATTTGATTGCTGCAAAGATAACTTCATAACATCTCGTCTTAAATCTGCATATACTTCGTAGTCACCACAGTAAATTTAATATGCCAAATGTATGACAAAAATCTAAGGATCATTCAAGGACAATATTTAACACATAGATTTTACTTTTCCTCCGTCGGCGGTCACAGTGTAAGAAACAGTACACCATCTCAGTACAGTAAACGGCCAGACGGCAAGCACAGTTGGCTTACTGCTCGCTGTAGTATTGTCAATTTATTTACATTGCAGTAAACACTTTTATTACTTTGTTGTAGGTATGTTATTAAAAAACTGCCACCCGGTAGACAGAAAACTGCGGTTTTGGTAAGTGTAAAAGACGACTTTGTTTTTTTGCCTCAAATTCGAAAGACGAATCGAACAGATTTATAACAATTAGTTCAGATTGATAAAACATATCGGTTCTAAAAGTATTAAGTTATTAACTAAAAATTATGATTGGAAGAAAAAGCTTATTTAAAAACCGGACTACTGAGGAGGTTCTACAATAGCCCATGACACTCCTTGGGCGTTTACAACCCAACGAAATCCGTCAAGGCGTTAAGCATATAGATCACAAAGAAACATGGATACAACCCGACATATTTTGAAAATCGACCTCCAACGGGAAGAAATAGGGGAGTGTATTGATTGTAAATACCTACAGAAAGTGAATATCGTGTCGATTGTTCCGAACCAACTGGGAAGCGGTTTTTTGTTGTATCTGTGACATGCAACTGTCACCTATCTGTGACACCACAGAAGAAAGACTAAAGGCATAGAAACCGTACTAAATAAGCAGAAAAAACATTATGGTTCACTTCTTTTTACTTATGGTTTTCATAGTGAGTTGGAAAGAGATGAATCTATAGCTGTTCTTTTGTTATTTGGTACATCGTCACAAGGCGTGATTGGACCTATAAGGACCTATAGCATTTGGATCTAAAGAGAAGGAAAGACAAATCCTTCCCATAGGAAGGATAAAGAAGTCCCTGTGTAAAACCTTGTGACAATGACAGTTAAAGAAGAAAAAACAGCCTACTTTTTGTTTCATTTTTTCACATGTAATACGTAATCTAAAAGTAGAGAAAGATAGCTGACGCAAAGTACGTCTTATAGTTCGGTTTCTATGCTATATGTTCTTATTCTGTGTGTGACACTGTGACATGACAGATGACGAGTTTGACGTTTGCTATTGAGACTGGCTGCGTGATTTTTTGATCGAATATATAACTAACAAATTAAATAAGATGCAAAATAAACCTTAGCAAGTAACGGTAAGGTACATTTTGCAACGTATTGAATTTGTTAGTCACGCTACGTGCACAAAGTGATGATCGTGGTACTGCAATGTTAACGTTGGCAATAGCGTCGGCCCTGCCTGGTGGGATCAAAACGAGCGAATAAAGGCATACCTAGCTCGTCAATGGTCAAGTGATCACTAGGCCGCCGCCGCGCCGCGCCGCCCGCGCCGCCGCTACAACACCGACGCTACGTGGTTAGCTGAGCATGCCTCAAAATGGCCGCCGCCACAAAATGGCGGACACGAGTCGTGAGACTCGCTCGGTATAAAAGTGTGAAGTTATTAGCTATTGGAACTGAGGAACGATTATATTTGCCGTCTTTGATTTAATTTTACTGTTTTAGTGTTTTTCTAGTGTAGTAGCAGTCAAAAACTATATCATAGACGGTTAAAAGTAATATATTCAAAAGAAAATTGCAACTTTTAAAATTCAAAACATGTATATCATTTTTTTTATATAAATTAACATTGTTCGCATTGCAAAAGATAAAATAAAAATTTCGCTTGCAATGTCGTACTCTGGGAGTCGAACCCGGTACACAATTAAATAATAATTAATAAAAAAGTAATCACTACATTCTAGGAATTGTAAAAAAATAATAGTTAAAATCGTTTAAAAATTATCATTAGTCACGGATCGACTTCGGAATCGAACCGAAGTGAGGCTGAAAATGTCAAAAAAAATATTAGAAAATTTCATATATTTTTTTTATAAGCTGAGGCAATGGAGTCAACTCGCCCTTGTCTGGCTTCACAGTTTCATATCAGGTTCACCATACATCAGGAATCGAACCTAATTTAATGGCTAATTTTGCCATTCTGCATAAGAAAATAGTAATGCAAAATTTACTTTAAAATAATCGTTACTTTCTCGGCAGTTACTTATTTATGAGTGAAATTTTCAAAATGCTTTTATATTTGCAGTGCGCTATATTAAAATAAACTTGAATAATTCATTTTTTAATCATTCTATGAGCACTACTGAGAATGCGGGAAAAGTATACACTTTTCGCTTTGCAATATTGTAACTTTCTTTGTCTATGGCTCATTTAAAAAGAGCGCTTTTTTATTAGCTTTGCAACGAAACTGCGCTGTTATCGATTTTCTATTACTGCCTTGAATTTACTGTAATTATCGAAACGCTTTGCCTCTTCTAATTTTAGTAGAGCTCTTAGATTGTCCTTGACTTTATATTATATTAATGACATAAGGCTGATTTTACTTGGGTTTATGGTTGATAGCAAACGTAAACTCAGTCAATCTCGGGTATCAATAGCAGACTTAGAGGCAACTTGCACGAAAATACACAGTTTTTTGTATGGAGAAGGCAAGCACAGAGGTCCTACTTTAAAAATCGAAGTTCGAAGTCACATTAGCTCCATCCCTTTCTCTCGTTTTAGTCTCGAGTGCGAGTGACAGGGACTGGAAGTTTCGAATTTAGTGGTTCGTGTTAACCATCCGGGCCTACAGTCTAACCAAGATGCAAACGCTACCAATTGTTTCTGTTTTCTATCGACTTGAAATGTATGAAGTAAGCTATCGACAAGATTTATCATTAGCTTACGTCAATCAAATTCAGGGTGACTGCTAAGTCGTGACTACTCGTGAACCCAAATATGTTTTTCTAGCTCTTTACCGTTAGTTAAAAGCACTCGTACGTAACACTATGCAAAAATCTGTAAATGTAATTTTAAATTTACCGAGTCTCATGGTTACCCTACTTCTTATGCTGAACTGTCAGACTCATTCTTCCCTTTACTTTCTCAACCTCGTATCTGACCGAGTAGTAAGATAGGAAAAGCACTCATGAAAGACTACTTTCCTATCTAACTATTCGATCAGATACGAGTTTGAGAAAGTAAAGGGACGATACATATCGTCTAGTAGAATAGGGTGACCGCACGGTTGGTAATTTTTACTCTTTAAAGGGATTAAGTTTTACTTCAACAAAGTTTAGTTGTAGGTTTTTAGAGTTAATGCAGTGAATTCGCCTTCAAATGCTGCGTTAGAAATCATAATTTCGGTTCACAAATCGATTCGACAATAGCTAACTTTACGTTATGCATTTTAACTAGGCCTACTATTGGCAAGAGGGCTTTAAGAACCATTGCAAGATTAATGAGTTACCAACCCTGTAGACTATAATAATTAGGTTTATTTTGGTGCAAGCTTGACCAAGTTCAAAGTATGCTTCGACAGGCCTAATCAACTGAGTTTGACAGATTTCCTTTCGAGTCAGCATAATCATTATACTATTATAAAAGTAAAAATATAAATGCCTCATAAAGTAAAAAAATCTCGAGTTGCATCAACATCTATTCCAGGGGCTGTTTTCAAAAAAGTGTACATAGTTGACCATTGCGTCAAGAAAATAAAAATAAATGGTGGTATCTAAAACAAAACTCCTGTAGCATTTGGAACCATATAACTAACGGGTGAGAGTTGAATCTGCTTCGTTAATTGAATTTGAGATACCACCTTTTGGCGTATATAAAAATGTTTGATTAATTTTCATGACGTAGTCAGTTTGTTAATTATTAACCCTGAACTTTTTTTTTATGGCAAGGAGAAGGCACGCGAGCACTCAGGCCACCTGATGGTAAGTGGGATCTGAGACCCATAGACATTTGAAACCTCAAGACTGCAATCTTAAGACAAATGCGTTGCCAACCCAGAGGACTAAGATGGGATGCCTCTATGCTAGTAACTATGTAGATTTTTTTAAACCACCCTTGAGTGAAATTTGGAAAATCTATTTTATTACGTTAGATACAGCTGACGCAAAAGTAAACAGTCAATTCGTGTACCACCAACCCGCCCAGCGTTCTACCCGTAGCTGCGCGCGTAGCAACTGACCTGCTCTCTCTTCTTGTCCTTGTCGTCCTTCTCCTTCTTGCGCAGCTCGGCGACGTGCTCGGTGAAGTAGGCGAGCCGGTCGCGCGCCTTGTCTATCCCTTTGAAGCGGTCGTCGCGCCCGTGCCGCGAGGAGAACTCGTTGAATGACGATCTGCGGGTTCGAAAAAGTTAATAAACAGGGGACAATCTCCAAATTGCCCTAGTCCCAAACTAATACCAGTACTCACAAACAATACTTAAAGGATCCTGCGATCAATAAAGCTCTGTGATTGGTCGTTTTTGACCGACCTTTTGTTTATGAGACGATTTGACCCACCCTGTGCGTTCGTGAGCACTGTGAGACCTCATAGTTACGTTTGTGAACACGGGTGTAAGATCCATGCTTGTGCTATGGGTTGGCGGGGCTCCTATTCCTGGGCAATTTGCCCTTCGGGCATTTGAAGTTGCCTAACAAACCTATCCGACCTAGTAACGCAAACGCAATAGTCATTTTGCAACTCAGTTTTTTTTACATGTAGTCGCAAATCTATCCGGTCGTATTGCGATCTAGGAAGAAAGCGATGTCGTCAGATCGAGATGTAGTCGCAAAACGATGAGAGGGCCCTGCCAAGATGCACTACGCTAAATAACGTTTCCACACACGTAACATACGAAAAGTCACGTGGTCTAACAGTGACGCGATTGGTTTAAAAACGAATCGAATAGAAACGTTAGTTAGCGTAGTGCATCTTTGTAGGGCCCTCTGGTTGTATTTGCTACCCAGACCTAACGATATGTGGACCAAAAGCTATACCTGCCTTCTGAGGTGCAGAGGTAAAAAACTAAATTAAACAACAAGTGAAAGATTACTTGGAGTGCAGCTTGGCCTCGTCCATGAGCTCCTTGAAGGCGTTCTTTTTCTGCAGCAGCTTGTTCTTCTTCTCGGCGCGCTCCTCCTCCGCGCGCTCGCGCACGTACTTGTTGAACACCTGCGCAAACGCAGTTATTAGTTAAAAAAAGTCGGACACGCGCACCGAGAATACCTATAATATCTATAAAAAATATTATAGGTACCCTCGTTTGTTGTATTGGACCCCCCTTAAATGATTATTTTATTTTAAATATTTTGTGAGTATTTCAAGCGTTTAACTGTTGCCGTTATTAATATCGAGCAAAAAACGGCAAACAAATCACGTTTGTTGTATCGGAGCCCCTATTATATATTTATTTTATTCTATTTTTAATATAAAGTTGTTATAGCGGCAACAGAAATACATCATCTGTGAAATTTTCAACTGTCTATCACGGATTATGAGATACAGCCTGGTGACAGACGGACACTGGAGTCTTAGTAATAGGGTCCCGTTTTTACCGTTTGGGTACGGAACCCTATAAACACTCATGTTCCAAGGTTTACAAAGACTACTTTCCTATCAAAATATTTCATCAGATAAGATATTGAGAAAGTAAAGTTTCGATTTGTTGTGTTGTGTGCCGACCTGTTTGCGCTCCTCGGAGGTGAGCAGCAGGTACCGCTCGTCGGCGACGATCTTCTTGAGCTCCTTCTCCCAGGTGCTGAAGGCGGAGACGTCGCGGTCCTGCAGCATCTGCCGGAAGGCGCGCACGCGCTGCTCCAGCGGCACCACGGCGCGCTGCCGCGCCGCGCGTGCCTCAGCCTCCTTGCGCGCCTCCTTGCCGGCGTCGATCAGGGACGACGATATCGGTGTCTTCTTCGCCGCTGCTGCTGCTGATGCGGCTGGGGATACAGTTCATAACACATTTTATAATTTACGAGCTAGATTAGTAGGGGCCGCCCTAGATGCACATAGTGATCAGATTCGCGATGTTCTGAATAAGGGCCAAGTTAAAAGCACCGGAAACCGAAATAAGTGCTTGAAGATGTTGATGAATGTAGTGGAATCGAAACTTGTATGTTCAGTTTAATGGTTGAATATTTAAGTGTATTGATTTTTCTGCCAACCATATACTTTGCTATGAAAACTGCACGTTGAAAGTGTTCACTACCTATAAAACCTCATTCAAAAGTTCTCAAACTAATGGATTGAACACCACGGTCGGCCACCGGCCATCACGTTCGCCAGACTTTGTTGAAGCTGTACAGTCACGAATTTAAATTTGGGACCCACCTTAGGTCCAAAGTCATTCTGACATTCTACAACAATAAGGTTGAGTCTCCTATAAGTTACAAATGATTTGGCATCACTAACGACATTGACGACTTCAAGCAAATTATTTCTTGAAATGGGTCACAAATTAACGATCGCGATAGTACCTTCATCCGGCTTGGCCTTCTTGATGGGCTCGGCGTCAGAGTCGTCGCTGTCGGAGTCGGCGCTCCGCTTGAGCTCGCCGTTGGCGGGCTTGGCGGGCGTCGGCGTCGGCGTCGACGCCTCCTTGCGTTGGAAGTACTGAAACACCACAGTTACAACTCAGAGCAAAGTTCAAATACTGGATAGAAGCATGCTGTGACAACTATTCACTTTATTTTGCGCACAAGAAACTTTACAATTTTTAATGTAAATACTTCAACATGTATGACAAGGTAATAAGGTGCAAACATTTCAAAATGTATGACAAGACCTGGAAATAAAGAGCTTTAATCTTGAGTGAAACGCCCTCCTTGAGATGCCAGATACATATGCTGCCACGTCCACACAAGGATCAAAAGCCTTGATCAAAATTGGTTACTTTATGTGCTTCCGTGAACAATTCCGCTTTGATTGCAGCGTTAAATTAAATAATCGCTGTTTACTATAAATACCACAACGTTTATTTTTTAAAATGGTTTAACAGGAATATAAAGTTGTACGAGGGTTGATCAATAAGTTTTTAGAATCGGTATAAAAAATGGGAGATATGTAAATCGTTATATTTTAATTGGAATATGCACACTTTCTATGTTTACAAACATTTATTAACGTCATTTAAATGTTTTATTTTACCCCTATAAAAATATTTTTATTTTTGTAGGTCAAATTTTGTACCTTAACTAAGTCATCATCAGCTTGTGATTTTTATGTAGTTGTTTTTGAACATTGGTGAATGAGAAGTAGTAGTCAAAAGTTAGGGCTAAATAACAGAGGGAGCGGTTATCAGTTCTGAACTTAGGTCGGAGAGCAGCATCCTTGTGAATTAGATGGCTCTGAAGAATAATTCCTGCCGAAAATACGTAAATTTTTTTCAGCACTTTTTTTTTTTTCCTTAACTATACGGCAGAATAATGTTATATAACTCTCCTAGGTTTTTTTGATAATTGCTAAAAGCTTATATCACAGTATTTATTTGTAGGCCTCAATAATCCCGGAAAAGGCCAAAAAATCCACCCTAAATGTTGGTGACCGAGCTGGAAATAAAAAACTCCACTGCAAAGATAACTTGTTTATCCTCAAAATCATAATGATAAACCAAGGTTTCATTTTCAATAACATTTTTTTTTATTAGGGCGTCAGGACTTTCTCCACACCGCTCCAAATAATTACAAAACTAACTCTTATTTTTGCCGTCTTGTAAAATTGTTCATACAGATGTTTTTTGTTTTGCTATCACAGAAAAACAAATGAATAATGTTTTTTTTTTCTCTAATTTAACGTTGATTAGTGCCATGGTATAGTCCACATTAAAATAATATCATTACGAGGATGGTTCATACCGATTCTAAAAACTTATTGATTACCCCTCGTAAGTGTTTAATTATTAACTCAAAAATATAATTAGATCATAGAGTTCCGAAGATTCAACCAAAAGCTATTTATTCCCAGGCCTTCGCTATTCCAACTTTTCACATTCCCGGATCTGATCTAATCGGATGGTGAAGAATTGGTAATGTAAATGTGCGGTTGTCTGTGCTGGTGTGAGAGGGTTTGTGTGTGTGTGTGTGTGTGTGTGTGTGTGTGTGTGTGTGTGTGTGTGTGTGTGTGTGTGTGTGGGTGTGTGTGTGTGGGTGTGTGTGTATACCTGCGTGACGGCGGCGGGCGGGCAGTGCGTGGCGCGGTCCACGTCGGCGCGGCCGACGAGCTGCTCGGGCCGGTCCCACACCGACTTGTGCGTCGTCGGGTTGTAGTAGAACATGCGCCCGTCGCCCGACCACACGAGGCACCTGCAAACCGGAACAGGTAATTGTAAGCCAACATCAGTTAAACACGTCCCTAACCCGTTAGCATCTCGGCAGGATCACTACAAAGTACTAGGCACACAGCACCGTCGAGGCGGTGTGCCGTGTGTACTAACCAAGGCGTGCCGGTGGTCGGCATGATGGAGATGGGCTTGTTCTTGCGCTTGGCCTTCTCTCGCTCGCGGTCTGCTTAGTTTGGGACTAGGTCAATTTGTGTGAAACGCTAACTAACGTTTCTATTCGATTCGTTTTAACCATTTCAACGCCACAGTCGGCTCTGGCCGTCAACTAAAAGTCGTGCCACTGACGCCACGTCGACAAGAGTTCAAGATTAAAAGAGTCTTTGTTTGGTAGCAATGAGGTGTAATTTGCATAGCATAGCAAACAAGTTTGGCGTGTGGGTGGCACATTTTGTATTCGACGTATGGCGTTCAAAAGGTTAAACCAATCGCGTCACTGGGTGTTGACGTGATACGAAAAGTCACGTGGTCTACCAGTGACGCGATTGGTTTAAAAACGAATCGAATAGAAACGCTAGTTAGCGTAGTCCATCTTGGCAGGGCCCTCTGCTTAGTTTGGGACTAGGGGCCCGTTTTAGAAAGCCACTCTGCAGCTCTGCACTCTGCACTTTGCAAATCCACGATGATGCAAAGTGCAGAGTAAACGTGTTCCAGAAAACACTCTGCGTAATTTGCAAATTCTGCAAAGATTCTGTTCCTAAAAGATACTTTGCAAATCCACAAAAATCCACACTTTGTATTTGACTCTGCCTCTTCAACTTTGCGATTGTCTTGTGGAACAGAAATACTTTGAAAATCCACACTGCATTTGACTCTGCCTCTTCAACTCTGCAATAGCTTTGTGGAACTGGAATAAGTTTGCAGAGTGGGATTTGTGGAGTGCAGAGTTGCAGGGTGGCTTTCTGGAACGGGCCCTAGAACTATTTGTGTGACACTGTCCCTTGACATTTAATATTATTATTTATCATATAAAATAACCTCACTCAACACACAAATTTACTTTACAACGAATCTAACCCGTTAGCATCTCGGCAGGTTCACTACGTGCTAGGCACCATCAAAATCAAAAAAAAAAAATCAAATCATCGAGGTGGTGTATCGTGTGTACTGACCAAGGCGTGCCAGTGATGGGCATGATGGAGATGGGCTTGTTCTTCCGCTTGGCCTTCTCCCGCTCGCGGTCCTCGCGGTCCCGCGCCTGTTGGTCGCGCGCCTGCTGCTCGCGCGCGGCCTGCTCGCGCGCCTCGTTTTCGCGAGCCTCCTCCGCGCGACGAGCGGCCGCCTCCTCCGCTGCCGCTTGCGCTTCCGCGTGCGCTTCTACGTCGATCACTGCGGGAGCGTTAAGAGACAAGTAAGACAAGGCCTTGGCTAGGGTTTAAAATAGTAGGTATGGAGAAAAATACATACATACTAGAGATGGGCCGACTAGTCGACGATTAGTCGGGATGGCGACTATTCAGCATCATTTCTAGTCGGTGATTAGTCGGCGACTAGTCGGCAAAAAATGCCGAAAATTCGGCACTTTATTGCCTATAGGATATCGTCAAAAAATGTCCACACAGTCATGCGATTTTCTTTTCGCCATTGTTATAAAAAGCGCTAGGTAGTTCGTTTTAATACTATAATTAATTAGGGTACTAATTGTTTTTTTGGTCGTGCAGAAAAGACGTAAACAAAACTGGTAAGTAATAAAGTACCTAATTATTTTGTGAAATATTATAATAATAATTATGTAAAAATCTCTGTGTGTAAAAGTGTTTTTTTTTTCGCATTTGCATGTATTCGTATGTGTCGCGCCTTGAATGTGTGTGTGTGTGTGTGTGTGTGTGTGTGTGTGTGTGTGTGTGTGTGTGTGTGTGTGTGTGTGTTCCTGTAATGTTTAAAAATAAGTAAACTATATGCATGCTGAGTTAGCCTATAAGTATGTTATACATAATTGTAATGTAATATAACGAAAATCTGTAACATAATACCTATGTGTCACATGGAGGCTTCCTATTTTAATAAATAAAATAAAATAAAATAAAACTGGTCAAAGGTAGGTAACAAAGCGCGACGGACGAAGCGAAACGAACGTTTCCGACTTCACGCAAACTTAGCAAAATCCTACGATCGGCATTGCCGACTAATCGGCCGATTAATCGGCAAATTGAAAACCGATTAGTCGGCCAGTAGGCAAAATCCGTAGTCGGCCCATCTCTAATACATACATTAAATCAAGCCTGTTTCCCAGACCGGTAGGCAGAGACCACTTCTTTCCACCTGCTACGATCCTGACTAATCTCTTTCGCATCTTCCACATTCATACATCGAGTCATGCATGCACGTCGGTTTCGGGTACTTAAGATCCGGCCCTTTTCCAGTAGTAGTTTCTCCGCTTTGGAGGGCGGCCCCTTCCGACCCTCCCACTCACTTTCGCTCTGTATATCTCTTTCGTCAATCTTCTTTCATCCATCCTTTCCAAATGACCGAACCATCGAAGCATGCCCTTTTCAATCTTAGTCACTACATCTTCTTTTAGTCCACATTTCTCTCTGACCTTTTCATTCCTTACTCTATCAATCAGTTTCACACCACACATACTACGCAAAGAGTGCATTTCAACTGCATTTATACGACTTTCATGCTAGAAAAATAATAGTACATTACTGCCGACACCGGGAAAAAGGCCGTTGCGGGACGAGTATGATATGTATCATAATATACGAATCCAGCAACCGCCCTTCTTGACCGAGGCTTCCATAGAGATTCTTCTTCGCTAAAGTACAAGTGCTCACCTTCAATTCTACTTTCCTCCTTCTCTTTTTTCTCAGGTTTCTCCCCCTTTTCTTCAGCTATTTTGTCTTGCAGCTCTGCAAACAGATATTACAAAATTAATTTAGATACATATAAATTCTTCCGCGACAGACAGACAAACGGCAGAGCCGGTAGGTGTACGCCTAGGAGTGACTTGTTAGATAATTTTCTCAAAATGATTTATTTCCTTAAAGCAGCGTCCCCACTTAGAGCATTCGTGTGTAATGAGCATTCGGCGCGAACATCAAGTGATGTGTAAGCTTTGTAACGCTCGGTTCAACGTCCAACGTACGGTCACGGAAGTTAATTTGCTACCCATTTCAAAGAAAATCTGCTTGAAGATGTCATTGTCAATAGAGATGCCAAGTCATTTGTAATTGACAGGAAACTCAACCTTATTGCTGTAGAATGTCAGATTGACTTTGGATCTAAGGTGGGTCACAAATTAAATGCCTTGACTGTAGATTTAGGTTATGTTAGTTTTGCAGCAGGCCTGAAGAGCCAAGGCACCCGGAAATAAGAGCTCCGTCGACTTTGTAATTATATGTGATATGGGCGAACATGCGACTCAGAAAAAGCTACAATGAAATATATGCGTTCGGGCCAAACCAAAAGCACCCGAAACTGACGAAAATAGGAATGCAAAAAGAAGGAAACGAATAAATGCGTGCGGTAAAATTGACGAATGGAGAAAATATGGAGAATAAGCTTCAGGAAGTAAACGGTTGCTGGGTTAGAAGTGCCACTCCATGTCTTCCCGTGGATGTCGTACGAGGCGACTAAGGGAATAAAGGCTTGTAGTACTGTTAGGCGATGGGCTTGCAACCTGTCACTAATACGCTGGTAAACATCTTAGCCTGATTGTGCAAAATGTGGTTACAGAATTATCAACAAGTTTTTAGAGTTGTAGGTAATTTGTATCTCTGCCTCTCCCACTCTGGGTACGACGGCGTGAGTTTATGTATGTATGTATATATGTATTATCGCGATCGTTAATTTGTCAATGTCAATGTCATTAGAGATGCCAAATCATTTGTAACTTATAGGAGACTCAACCTTATTGTTGAATGTCAGAATGACTTTGGACCTACGGTGGGTCCCAAATTTAAGTTTGTGACTGTATGTATGAAGTAAACGATTTTGAGATAATGTTCTAACCAGTCCCGCAGATGTGGGTGTGTGGGTGTGGTGTGTGCGCACCTTCGAGGTCCTTCATGGGCTTGGGCTTCTCCCAGACGCTCTCGTGGCGCGCGGCGTGGTAGTAGTAGGGGCGGCCGTCGGGCGCGCGGTGCGCGCTCCACTCCGCCGCCGCCGCCGCCAGCTCCGGCGGGATCACCTGGGGGGGGACTTGATTCTTATGCTGCACAAGATAAGGGTTATTCATTTTTTGAAGACAATTTACGACCTTGTAATATGAATATAATATTTTCATCTCACTAGCTCGGAAAGCCCTTTTTGTTTGTTTGATATCTATTGAGAAAATCGCTTTTTATCCACATGTGAGGAAAGAGTTTTGACATTTGAAGGCAGCTTTTGTGATATTTGACAGCTAACAAAACGTAAAACGTTAAAACCGCTGAATTTTTAACATCCCAATTAATGAATTGCATCGAGTAAAAAATACTAAATACAGTCTTACAACTTTATTTTCATTCATAAATATCAGAATTCAACATTAACCTTCATTCTTGTTGTAAAAACGGATAAAATGTTCTGACAGTCCAAGTAAGTCGATGTGCGAACAAAACGCCTCCGAAATAATAAAAAAAAACTTAAGTCAAAACTTTTTAACTAAGCCGTCAACGCATAGTAGTAAAGCAATTTTCCTTCATCTTTGCGTCAACGTTAAATATTCGCATGTTTTTTCTAGTTAGTTTTGTTATTAAAAATGAGTGATTCGAGTGACGAAAGACGTATTAACACCTGTGGAATTACGGGAAACCGTGCAAAATGTGGAATTGAGCTTATTTTCCTCGCTGTAGTGAGGTAAAAAGTTTTGTGTTATACACGGGTGAAAAGTTATTTTACGCCTCGTGTGTTGAAACACTCGCTACGCTCAGGATTCTATTTTTGAACCACTCGCTTCGCTCGTGGTCAATCATGGAATCCTTTCGCTAGCTCGTGTTTCAAATGAACACTCGCAGGTAAAATACAACTTTCCCCCCTTGTATAACAAATAACTATTTTCATCTTATTGTGCCTGTGACAGATTGAAATTTTACTTTTCACGCGAACGTTGTTCCAACCAATTGAGCAGTCTACAAAAAAAAATAATTCAGCAAATATGCCACATGAGGGCTCTTACACGTCGGTAATATAGAGTGAATATACCAAGTTCCAACTTTAAAAAAAAAAAGTATCTTAAATTTATTTCAAAAAACAATAATTATTGTTTACGCATTATGAAAACAACAAAATATGAAAAACTATGGCCATGTTTCATGGAACTAAAAACAAAAAAAAAAACTAGTTTTACTCCCTATATGCGAAACGGACCATTAAGAGTGTTTGACAATAACCTCGTTCTTCAAACAAATTGATTCATCAATACAATTTTAACGGCCATTGTGTTTTATACGATAACAATAGTCATTAGACGTTTATGATACCTTAATTTATATTAGGTGGGTTGTTTAAATTAAGTTCACAAAACAGGGAATATGCATGTTTTTTTTTAAAGCTCCAATAAAAGTTGATTCATGTAACAAACAGGTGAGAAAAATCATTTTTTGAATAGCTATAAAAATAACCAAGATATAAGCCAACAAAGATTTGTTCCTATCTCTTTCTAGAAAAACAGAATTTTACGTGGAGTTTATACGGCCGTGCTGCACTATGACGTCACCGGTGCACTTCGGATCTCTGTCTAATTAGCAGGTTAAAATGTACCATCCGTATTTCTTGACCGATTTTAATTTTAATTTCACTTCTGGTGATCTCTTTTACGGTATTTTCATATTTTGCTGAGAAATGCGATTTAATAAACCATTTATATTCCCTATTATAACAGAATAATAAATCAACTACATTTTCTTTATCGATAATCGAAAAAAAAAAGCAATTTTAGCAGCATCACTATATTTGCCGATTGACACCTGTCACAGGCACCATAAGATATGGAGAAGGTTATAGTTGGACAGGGCGAGGTGTACCGTGAGCTCCTTGGGCGGCGCCGCGGGCGAGTCCCCCGCGCCCGCCTCCTGCGCCGGGCTCGCCGCCACTGCAAGTTAACCACAACAGTTACAGGGACGTTACACGCGCAGTATATCATCTAACTGAATGACTCCAGTATGATGGACGGTTCGAACGGTAACACGATCAATCTAACAAGGAAAGGTACCCGACTGTCCGGCTCCGATTTGGTTTATTTTGATATATGTTAGAGAGTAGTCTAAAATAACAGACACGTATTTTTTTTAGCGGCCCAACCTCATCCTGTTGGCAGAAATTGACCTCCAAAGTACTGAAAAGTGACTAAACCCTCTAACTTCTATAGAGAATTAAAAACATCATGCTATTTTCCTACTTTTTTTGATTATATGTTTAAGAACATGAAAAAATAATGAACACGTGTTTTGTTACATCGGCTAAAACACATTAAAAAAAACAAATAATATTAAGTGTATCTTTTAGTATATAACTTTGAAGGCAATTTTTTTTTAAATATAAGTTTTAGCCGATATAACAAAACACGTGTTCATTATTTTTTCATGTTCTTAAACATATAATCAAAAAAAGTAGGAAAATAGCATGTTGTTTTTAATTCTCTATAGAAGTTAGAGGGTTTAGTCACTTTTCAGTACTTTGGAGGTCATTTTCTGCCAACAGGTTGAGGTTGGGCCGCTAAAAAAAATACGTGTCTGTTATTTTAGACTACTCTCTAACATATATCAAAATAAACCAAATCGGAGCCGAACAGTTGGGTACCTTTCCTTGTAAGCTGCGACCACGCCGCTGCTTAAAATACGGTGACGGTACAGAAACGCAGTGACGCGTCGTATCCGTACCGTTTTTGGCGCACGCTCCCCACACCGCTGCTTAATGGTGCGTATATTACGGTGCGTCAAAAACGGCGCCATGTTATTACAATGACCCCGTCTTTTGTTTACGCGACGACACCGTATTTTAAGCAGCTGTGTGGAGAGCATGCGTCAAAAACGGTACGGATACGACGCGTCACTGCGATTCCGTACCGTCACCGTTTTTTAAGCATTGGTGTGGGCGTAACTTTAAGACTGATGTCAAATTGATAAAACGTACGCCAGTCACAGGTTACACGCTTAGTATTTCATCTGCTTGGTCCGAATGACCGGAGACACATGGTATAACCCACGGAGTGATGGACTGATGGAAAGGGAGCTTTAGGGGTCGGTAAAGCGAGAGAAATTTTCACGGGCAATGTGTGCCGACCGATTACACTACATGACTTAGTTTTTTTTCTATTCACGTACTGTACACATAATATCAGTATCATTAACAGTATCAGAATACGACCTATAGCATACCCAAAGAGTGAAAACAGTTATATAATGAATGTTGCCAAGGTAATAATAATAACAGTTATTTTACAATTATTATAGCATTGTTATTACTATGGTTACGCGCATGAACAATGTCATAAATGGTGTTTGGTGACTGACATCTAAGTTTTTTCTCGATATGAATAGCAATATTCATATCGACACGCCGGAAAGGTTAATTGTAGTTAACTAATATAAAAAATTGAGATATCAGTTGATCACCAAACACCATCACTGACATAGTTCATGCGCGTAACCATGGTAGCAACAATGCTATTATAATAGTAAAAGAAGGTTTATCACCATGGCAACGCTCATGATACCCGATGATCGGATGCGTGAGTATGCAGTATGCGTGTACCTGGCGGCGCGGCGCGCGGCGGCGGCTGCACGAGCGGCGGCGGCCAGCCGCCCCAGCCTCCCCAGCCGCCCGGGAAGTTCATGCCTGCCCGCGAACAAGCTTTATTACAAAAAAATATACTGGGCCCCGCGTCTTTTCGATCGATTCGCGTTTTTAAAAGAACTGTCAAAATATTTGCCATACAATTATGTTTGCTGACTTAAAAAGAGATATACAGTGGTGGTCACATAATTAGGGACACTTGTTTTTTTCCCATACAATTGCCTACAAATATGGTTTTTCAATTTTGACCTCCATTCAAAAAGTTCTAAACTAATTTAATATTTGGTAACACTCATCGTTCATTAATGAACTAAGGTTTAAATGTATGTACAATTCATCTCTGTTGAAAACGGATCTTTCATTTTATAACGATTTGAAAAAATAAATATTCGACGCTCATACAAAGTTGTAGAATTTTGTATGGACGCGTCAGCACTTAGTTTTTAAATCCTTATAAAATATAAGGTCCGTTTTTAATATTAGTTCACTGTACATCAGTTTAAACCTCAGTTGATTATGTAAAGTAAAATGTATTTAGCAATAAAATTGGTCGAGAACTTTTTGATTAGTGGTCAAAATTGAAAAGTCATATTTGTAGGCAATAGTATGGGAAAAAACAAGTGTCCCTAATTATGTGGCCACCACTGTATATATACATATATATGTGTGTGTGTGGGATAAGGGTGAGGAGATGATGTTGATGACGAAACTAGACGCAATTTCACCGACAGAAAAAAGGTGTCATTTCATTTTTTTTAAACATCGATTGCTGTGTACCCTTTCGGAACAAAGTGAAATATCTCGCCTAATATAAAATCTATTGAGATGAAATAAACGGTTTTTTAATCCCAGAGATTTTGCTGTGTCAAAAAACAAAAGGCAATATGGGCATATTTTTAAGTAATTTAAGAAATTATCAGCAATTTACAAAAAATAAACACTATTTGCAAAAAACCCTGTATTTTTTGTGATTGACTTAATTTTTCGTGTTTATTTTAATTAGTTTTACATTGGGAATACTCTGGAATCCAATAACCGTTTATTTCATCTGAATAGACCTCATATAAGGCGAGATATTTCATTTTGTTCCGATAGGGTTTACAGCAATCAAGGTTTTTTTTAATCTTAAAAAATAAAGCTACGACACCTTTTTTTGTGGTAAAATTGTATCTAGTTTCCTCCCTATTCGTTTGTGCACTTTATCCAGGGACTCACTGTATACATCGTGTAGTTTTTGAGTAAAATGCCTGTGACATGCGGACAGAAGGACATGACCAGACCTAGGAATATACGGGGCAAAATTAAATGACAGCTAGGGATTGCCTATATCGATAAACTCAATTATCGATACTTTTACTAGTTGATAGTTCTGCCCTCCTAAGCAAAAATGCAATAACTAAATACAAAAGCCAAAGCAGATTCATCTCTCTTCTGTTTGTAACTAGGTTTCAATTTCTACAGATGTTTTGTCTGAGATATCGCCATTATGCTTAGTAGGGCAGAGTTGAGGAGCCAAGTTTCGTTTAAATATTTTTTTATTGAAAGTATACAATTGAAACAAAATAGCAACATAATTCTGGTTATTCTTTATTTTAAAAGGATTTTTTAACCTTCACTCATCACCATATTTTTTCAGAATGACTGTCCCAATGTACTATTGTTAAAATAAACGATTAGAATGTGTTAGGAGTAAAATAGTAGATTGTACAACAAGTGCATAAAACGCACCATTTTACGCGAGACGTTTATAACGGATATAAAGTCGAGTGTTAATAGTACATTATTGCCTAGGCATGGAAGTAGGCAATTGCGGGCCGAGTATTGGATTAAACGGACGAGCTTGCGAGTCCGTTTAAAAATACGAAGCCCGCAATTGCTGTTCCTGCCGAGGCAAATATAGTGCTTTTCTCAAAAATCGCAAGAACAAAATTGTGTTGGAGTCAAATCTTCATCGCTTGAACTCATTTTTTGAATTGCATACAAACAGAAACTTCATGTAAAAAAACCATCACTCCTTACCGCCTTTTTGTTTATGACAAGGAGAAACGCAATTCTTGTTTAAAAAAACATAAGCTATTCCAGGCACAAATAAAAAAGTTATGTTTCGAGTAAAATTTGGATGTATAAGACTTGTGCCCTCATTTTATTATGGCACTTTTCACTTTTTAAAAAGTTACAAGGTAGATAGTAATGGAATTTGTATGCAACATTGCGGGCTTGTGTAGCGAGCACGCAATGTTTTTTTTTTTTAATTTGAGAACTGTCAGTAAACTATGTACTTCGCGTCTCAATGTGTAGATAGGAATGTCAACATTTCCGCACATTTTTGAGAAAATGGGTTTTATGGACGAGTTGGACACTCTACTTTTCACTTCGATTGCGAGGAAACGAAACAGCAACATGTAAATTATTGTAAATGGTAATTTAATTAAAATTGAAAGTTACATTAGAGCAATGAGAAATATTTAAAGTAATCGTTTTTCCTGGTATATTTAATGCTCTATTGGATTATACTTGTGATGCGATATTTGGCTTATTGTCACGCTTTAAATATATTGATTTACTCAAATATTTAAAAAAATGCGGCGAAATAAAAATTATAAGTTTATTTCATGAAGTTTTATTGTGTACTTTGGCAGTTGGTATCCTTGCCTTGGTCTTAGAATACTAACGAAACGAAATAAAATAAAGAGGTTATTATATGAAGTTAAAGTTGTTCGTGTGGCTGTTGGACCGATTGGCTTGGGCTTCGACGAAGATTTTACTTTATGCACTAGAGCATAAAAAGCGACTTTTTGTCGCCTACGCACGACATAAAGACGAACTTTTAGAGCATGAGAAGTGAAAAAATATGATGATGATGAGTGAAGGTTAAAAAATCCTTTTAAAATAAAGAATACCCAGAATGTTGCTATTTTGTTTCATTTGCATTTCAATAAAAATTTATTTTGACAAACAAAACTTGGAGCGACCGGTAGTATATGGGAAAAGTATCGATTATTGAGTTTATCGATATAGGCAATCCCTAGCTGTCATTTGATTTTGCCCCGTATATTCCTAGGTCTGGACATGACAAAACTGTAAGAGTTCCTCAACAATCGTATCTGTTCTGTCCCCTACTTCACCATCCTGACAATGACAGGTGATAGGCGACATTTTAGTGTACATGGCGCAGCTGATATGAATCCCGCTGACGTGGAAGCTTGTAAACTTTGCAATGTATAGTGAATTGTCACTTATTACCCCTATTACTGTCGAGATGGTGGTGTGGTTGCCGGGTTAGAATAGTGCACTCCATGTCTTCCCGTGGATGTAAGAGGCGACTAAGGGAATAAAGGCTTGAAGTACTGTTAGAGGATGGGCTTGCAACCGATCACTAATACGCTGGTAGACATGTTGGCCTGATTGTGCGAAGTGTGGTTAAAGAACAAGTTGTTGATAATTCTGCCTAGCCTCTGGGAATGAGGGCGGGAGTGTATGCGTGTGTACCTGGCGGCTGGCTGGGGTTGAACCCGGGCGGCGCGCCGGGGAAGGCGGCGGGCGCGGGCGGGAAGCCGGGCGGCGCGCCGGCCGGGAAGGCGCCCGGCGCCGCCGAGTGCGGCGGGAACGACAGGCTGCCTGAGGCGGCCACGACAACAAGGGTTACTATCACGTCGTCTAAAACGCAACTCGTCTAAACAACTATTATCAAGTCGTCCAAACTGCAAATAGTCAAATTAGCATGACACACGGAACATACAACGAGCTGCCGATAGAACTGGTGACTATTGAGAATGACGAACGGTTCAAAAGTTCACTATTTAAGTTCCTCGTAAGTGAGACCTATTATTCGATAAATGATTACCTAACTGACATAAACTAATTATATAAATATAAATTTTGAATTATTATCATTGTTTTGTAAATTTGATATTTGATATTTTAATTTTGTAAATTTGATATTGTATTCTGTAATTTGAAATTGTATTCTGTAAATTTGACATTGAAGTTTTGTAAATTTGACATTATACCTAATTTTTTATAATGCAATGTAAAATTTGCATGCTACAATGCACGCTATTTGTACGCCGTCAGGCAAAGCATAGTGAAACGAATTAATCTATACTTAAGACCTTTGTAAACCTATGTTTGACAAATAAATAATTACTTACTTACTTAGCAAGTGGTGTACAACGCAACTTGTCTATGTAGCGAGTGGTCTAAAACTAAGCTGTTCTAAGGAACATTAAGTCGAAATTAATTACGATGTACAGTTCAAAACGCAGACACGCACATAGTACGTAGGTTAGGTTCCTTAGGTAGCTTCAGATGCCCGAAGGGCGAACCACCCAAAAATAGGAGCCCCGCGTAGCGGGACTCTGTCAGCTTTTATAAAAGAGGAATTTTGAAGATACATAGGGCAGTCGAAAACTTAAATCTCTTGCTAAAAAGATCAGCTGCGTTTTATGGACCAATAATTATAACCCTAAATACGCTGCTGTAAGGGCCACTCTCCGGTCAAGTGCTATATACAAATTGCCGTCTTTGGCACCGAAGCTTTGAAACCTTTTTATGGCTCCCCAATTATGACCCTAAGTACGCCGTAATAAGGGCCCCTCTCCGATCAAGTGCTAAATGCAAACTGCCGTGCCGGGCCTTGCTTTAAAACCTTTTATGGCTCCCCAATTGTGACCCTAAGTACGCAGTAATAAGGGCCACTCTCCGAGCAAGTGTGTTGTAAGCATAGTTACCGTTCGGCGGTTGCAGGGCGGGCGAGCCCTCACCCGGCGGCGCCTCCTCGGCCTCCTCTGGCACCGAGCTGTCACTCTTATTCTCCTTGTTGCCACCACCTACGAAATAAACAGTTAAGTTAGTTAGTCTCTTTCTATCGAGTTACATACGAACGACGAGTGAAAGGGAAAATGGTATTACGCTGCATCGTGAAGGAGTAACAAACTAACACACACACATACAAACTGTTGCATTTATAATATTAGTAGGATGCAATAAATTGTGATATTTTTATTATTGTGATAGTTACCTTCTTTGGCCCAGGGCGGCGGCTGCGTCATGAAGGGCGGCAGACCCGGCGGCTGCGAGCCCGGGATCCCCAGACCGGGGCTAGGACCCATGCCTGACCCCGGGGGACCCATGCCTGACCCCGGAGGACCCATGCCTGGCCCCTGGGGTCCCATGCCCGGCCCCTGGGGACCCATGCCTGAACCTTGGGGGCCCATACCTGAGCCCGGGGGGCCCATGCCTCCACCCGGGGGGCCCATGCCGCCACCCGGGGGTCCCATGCCGCCACCAGGAGGGCCCATGCCTGCACCCGGTGGGCCCATGTTCCCTCCCGGTCCCATATTCCCTCCCGGTCCCATGTTCCCCCCCGGTCCCATGTTTCCTCCTGGTCCCATGTTCCCTCCTGGTCCCATGTTTCCACCTGGGCCCATGCCTCCACCGGGTCCCATGCTAGCCCCCATGCCCATCGGCTGCGGTCCCGGCATGCCCGGCACCTGGCCTGCAATACAACAAGTAAAATAGTGAGTATAACACGTTGTTGTACAGGCTGGAAAGTAGGCAATAGGTGGACGAGTCATGCAGAGGGCTAAATGGAGTTTAAACTCCTCTAGCCTCCTTAAGTCCACCATAGAACGAAATTCGCCAAGAGAATATAAACCTATTGTAAATACAATAGAGTCAATTTCATAACTTAATCGTCAGACTTTGTATTTTTATCTCTTAACCAGATTTTGACAACTTTTTGTACGAGAGGCCTTAGAAGGCTAGAATACACTAGTCCATCTATTGAGTGGCTCAGGAATTGAGAGCAAGTGTTAACAACATTAAAAGCGAACAGTGTGGTGAAAAAGACGTTTTATATACTCGAAAATGTAATTGAAGACCAGCATGGGTTGCCACAAAAAAAAAATGGCCTTAGTATATTTTCACTTTTTAAAAGACCGCACCAGGAATATTTATTTGTAGGTAGTTTTAAACCTTCGATTTAAATAAACAAGTTAATTCAAGTTACTTACACAAATACAAGATGGCCTATTAAATATTTAACCATAGAAGATTTTTGGTAGCAAAACTGTTATTGCACTTGTAATACTTCAGGTATTAATAACATTTGGTAAGATAAATAAACAATAGTTGTAAACAACGTTAGATGAAATTTAAATATTACATACGTTTAGCGGGCATTTTACCAACCATGACACCATGGGGTCCATGGGTAACTGTCAAGTTTAAATCAAGCATAAGTGTAAGGCATCCGAATTTAGCTTGTCATTTTGTTTTAGCTAATAAATCGCCATTGAACACACACACCCGCCATTTAATGACCTAACACACTATAATGAGAAAATATTTGTTTTGAGATATTTTAATGTTTTGAATATCGGGTAGAAAAAACATTGAATCCATATTCCCTATTGTTAAATATAACTTTTGATATTGAAAATGTTAGAATTATCTACAAATATTTACAACAATTTGATTATCAATGCAAAAAGGTTGGCTAACTCTGAAATGTTCGATGGACACCGACATAAATGACTTTGACACTTATGACAGTGACGTATCTCTCGTAGTTTTTTTGGTCTTAAATTAGATTTTCGAGTCTATTGCCCTCCTTAGAAAAAAAGGGCGTATGTCTCATAGAACTGCGCATGTATTAGTGACCTTATTTCTTTACTATTAAAGTTAAATTTACTTTGACTAACAAATTGCTCATGTATCTTTTTTATTTAGGAGGGCAGTACAGAGTTCCTAAGTCCGTCCGTCCGCGGTGTAGCTCAGAGTCCTGGTACCTTTAAATCTCTCTCTCTCTCTCTCTCTCTCTCTCTCTCTCTCTCTCTCTCTCTCTCTCTCTCTCTCTCTCTCTAACATCGAAATAGGTATCACTGGATAACTCTGTACAGTCAAGGACTAATTGTTATGCCACTATGGAACCCTGTCGCATAACGTTAATCATTCATATAAGCGTAATTTCTGTCATGTGGTTTGACGCTGTCATTATGACAGGGTTCCATAGTGGCTCAACAATTAAAGTCCTTGGCTGTACATGTTATTATCAATATCTACAAAATATTGAACTGGAGAAGTGTAATTTTCGACGGAGTTGCGTGTCTCATGCCATCACTGATATTATTCATGCGCGTAAGGCACCAGTATAACACTTGACTCTTAATTGACAACAATTCATATCTGCTAAAGTAGTAAAATAAAATACCGTTTGTAGATTTTATACTGCTGATTACAGTTAAAATATTTTTGGATTTTTTTATACAGTAGTTTTTTTTTATATTTGGGAAAATCAGTAAAAAAAGTTGGATTGTGAATGTTAGGAATACACTTATAGTGCCCTTAGTCCATTTATTACCATAGGAATTGAAAAAAATATACAACTGTCATGTCCATTTTTCATCTGTCTGACGGGTTACTTGATTCTAACGACACGCTTTCGATTCTCGTAATACTATTGTTTTGATATACGCTATTAAAAATGAAAGTGACTAACGGATTTGTAAAAGCGGATAGCCGCAATCTGCCCAAAGTCGACGAATTCATGTTGTTACAGTTGTTATGGTTGACAAGTGGCATGACGTCATGACAGTCAGTTCTGTTTCTGTTGAAAGTTACCTTTTTAATTTTATATCATGCTAAGATCACGACATCAGTATTCCTAACTTTGTATATACGGTATTTTTAATGACTATTTCTTTAATAAATTATTAACGACGAATTTAAGTTAAATAAAGAAAAACCGAGAAACACGGGTAGTCTAATTTTTAACCAGCTATAGCTAGCATAAACGCGAAAAAACCAAAATGCTTTTTTTTTGAAATGTTGTCAATTCAAAGTTCACTAGGTTACAAATAGATTGAGCCATATAGCCATATAGTATTGTAATACATGTACCTAAGCTCTGTTCATTCTTACTTGTCTTATATAGTAAACAACTTTCTAACCTCAAAATGAAACTTTTTGGCTAAAACAACTATTTTAAACAAAATAAAGCAATCTCAGACAATACATTGGCCAAGTGATGTCCATAATGTTTACTCAGTTTACTTTATTTATGATAAAAGAGCTGTTTTAGCCAAAAAAGGTTCATTTTAAGGTTAGAAAATTGTTTACCATAAGACAAGCAAGTCTGAACAGGGTTTAAGTACAAAGGTGATATATTATTGGCCGGTACTGTAGATGCGTGTATATACAGTGGTGGTCACATAATTAGGGACACTTGTTTTTTCCCCATACAATTGCCTACAAATATGACTTTTCAATTTTGACCACTAATCAAAAAGTTCTCGAGCAATTTTATTGCTAAATACATTTTACTTTACATAATTAACTAAGGTTTAAACTGATGTACAGTGAACCAATATTAAAAACGGACCTTATATTTTATAAGGATTTAAAAACTAAGTGCTGACGCGTCCATACAAAATTCTACAACTTTGTATGGGCGCCGAATCTCCGCTCCGATATTATTTAACGCCATAAATTATACAGTGGTGGTCACATAATTAGGGACACTTGTTTTTTTCCCATACAATTATTTTTTTTTCTCGTCTACCGCCTAATTTGAGTCGTTGGATAGGTCTTTCAAAGATATTGCGGGTTTGTGCAAACAATTTTTCGACTAAGGGATCCGTTTATGAAATATTAAGCTTTAAAGCGCTAATTTTTGTTAGAGTCAAGTGTCTCCCCCCAAAACAGCCAAAACTACAAATACTAAAAATCTGAAAAATATCTTAAATTAAAGCACGTATAACGAATTTTAAAGGAAAACTATGACGACTGAGTAGACTTGATTGGTTCCTGCGATACAGGTGACTAAAGCGTTTATACCTAGTATAACCTCCTCCTTTTTTGAAGTCGGTTAAAAATGACCTAAGACAGCACCAAATAACTATAATTACTTCATACTTATGGTTTTTCGAGATAGTTTTTTGTGTATTAACGGCTTCGGAACCCTACGGTGAGCATGGTTAGACATGCTCTTGCCCGGTTTTTTGTCTAATTATCGATTAGTATTAAAGCAATTTTAGGCCGAATTTTCGTTTATCATAAAGCTATTTCCGACTATAATTACAAAACTTTTTTAGTTTCCTTATAATACAACCCTGGCCTAACCACCATAAAAACCATAAGTGCGGCTCCATTGAGGCGGAGACGAGCGGGGCGGAGCGGAGCTGTGCCAATATTAACCAATCCGCTCATCTCCGCCTCAGTGGAGCCGCAGCCTATAGCTGGTATTTTTAGAAAACTTGTAACCAAATGGGTGTTAGCGAATTCAAAAATAAACAAGTAGTTTCATTACACGGTAGATGACACAAAATAACTTCGTATTGCTCCGCGTCCCTCGGTAGTGAGTGAGAACGGAAACTGATGGATGTGAATTGTGAATTCTATTAAATTTACCGAAACAACTCAAAGCGCAAGTCTGATAAGGCAATCTTGTAAGAGCCTCGTCACAGCAATTAGTACTACTCTGGCATGAGACGAGGCCCGTTTCACGAAGCTACAAGTTACAAATTACAAGCGGAAGTCTCTTTTAACTCCTTTTGCTAGAAAGAGAGTTCCGCTTGTAATTTGTAACTTGTAGCTTCGTGAAACGAGCCACAGGGCCTCTATTCTGGACGGTTAAAATGATATCATATTTGACCTACATACATACATACATTAAATCCCGCCTGTTTCCCAGAGGGGTAGGCAGAGACCACTTCTTTCCACCTGCTACGATCCTGACAAATCTCTTTAGCTTCTTCCACATTCATACATCGAGTCATGCATGCACGTCGGTTTCGGGTACTTAAGATCCGGCCCTTTTCCAGTATTTCTCCGATTTGATTCGAAAAAGTACGGCCGCCCTAAGTTAGAGCTATCAAAATGTTGACAATACGATTTAAAAAAAAGCGTAAGACAATAAATATTGTTTTTTGAAACTAATTTAAGGTCGGATTTCTATTCCCACAGAAAAAATGTAAACAAAGGTGCTGCCATTAAATAAAAAAAATTGCAGTATTCAAAATATTTATACTTTCCACATTTAAAAGAAATCGACTTTGTATAAAAAATAACTACATATTGTAATCAAGATTGAAGAATTTAATTTGTTTTTGTATGTATAATTTATTTATTGCACTGGTATCATTGACTCGATACACCTGTGTCAACAAGTTGAGGGCCGCTTGATTGATGTGAGACGTCACTTGACTCGCTTCGGTTCACAATTCCTGCTCCCGTCGTAATGACTTTCCAGTGACTCATTTGTGCGATTTTAATTTCAATTATTACTCGAATTTGTTTTTATATCACGGTTCGAGTGAAATGATAACTAATTATTATTTTTCTAGCTGGTCCAAACTTTGAGATCCCCTGAAATGTCACTTTGAGAGTGACGTAACTTTGTTTACATTTTTACTGTGGGAATAAAAATCTTAGTATAGGTACATATACTATAAAGTTAGTTGACCGCTCAATCTGTTGAAACAACGATTGCATGAAATGTAGAATCTCGATCTGTCACAGGCACAATAATAAATGAAAAATATTATAGCTAGAAAGAGATAGGAACAATCTTAGTGGGCTTATTACTTAGTTATTTTTAAAGCTATTCAAAAAAATAGTTTTCTCAACTGTTTGTTAAAAAGGTCATGGATATTCCATATTTATACTTGAACTGAGCTAGCATATCTTTAAAATGTTATTACAATATGAAACAGTTTATAAAAATAATTCAATGGTATAAAAACATAATTAGCAAAAAACTTGTTTTCTAACAAAACATGATCCTTTGTCTCTTGCGTTACTGGACAAAATAGTGTGGGTCAAAAAGTTGATTTACCCCTGTACACATTTTAAACAAAAAAAGCACATTCAAACAACACATATAAAAAATAGTTATGGTTAGCACATTTTGTAGTAATTTTTGGTTCTAAAAACCATGGAGCTGCTCTCTCTCATTCATGCAACCAACTTGAATCAATTTCATTATTTAGGATACCGCTGTGAAAACATATAAGAGGATTGTGAGGCTGAAAATTTCCGTACAAAATGCGAAAACGTTTCTGTCCCCTAAAACTTGAATCGATTTTGAAAGACCTAGTTTTTCATAATCACTACAACATATTCAAAAATCGTGAAAATCGGACCTGCAGGCCCTGCCAAGATGCATTATGCTGACTAGCGTTTCTATTCGCAAATAATTTTGCAACTCAGACTTTTTGAGACATAGTCGCAAAGCCTAAAAGTATTTTTACCCGACTGCCGAAGGAGGAGGGTAATGTGTTTCACAGGCTATATATGTATGTTTGTTCCTTTGTGTAACTATAAAAACTAAACCCGTTGTCCGATTTTGATGATTCTTATGTCAATCGATTTGTCTTAATCTGGTGAGTGTCACTGAAGATATGACAGTAATCAAAATTCAATATGGCGGCAACCAGACGCATTATAATGCAAATTTTTAAAAAAGAAGTCGACCGAGTATGACAAGTGGGGTATCATTGAATAGGGATTTAAAAATCATCTTTAGGTTTCTTTCATCATGTTTCATTTTGAATGATCATTTAGGATTTATAACGATTTAAAGTTGGTTAGCAACAGTCGGGTTTTGAAAGCCTGCGTTTTGTTATCTACCTAGTTCTAACGAGATGTGGCCCTAAGTACCAATTTCACCAAACGATTTTAATCACTTTACAGGCGATAAGAGCGGTAACAGCTGTCAAAATTAAAGCTTCTATACCTGTTATACATATGATATACCGACTTTTAACACTGGTCAACCATTTTATAAGCTGTGCTGTTGTCAAAGAAGTCATTAGCAGGTTATGAAAAATGAAAATAAAAAATTATTTAGTAGGCTTGTTGTATTGTTAGGCGATGGGCTTGCAAACTGTTACTAATATACACGTGGTAAATATCTTAGCCTAATTTTGCCAAATGTGGTAACAGAATTAAGAGGCCGTATACTTTATTTACGTGATTTTACAGTTGAAATACTGTATTTCTACAAGTTTTAATGCACAACACGAAATTTCTAATTATAACGAATGTATGAGCTACTTTTTTGTTTTTATTATTTTATTTTGATATTTTGATTAATCGACCTGACACCGGCGACTGTTATGTGAATTTTGCTGGAAGAGACGTCTTAACGGTATGAAAAATTTACAATGTATTGCTGGGAAAGTCGTCTAAAAAATGTATGAATTACTTTTTACCACTGTCATATAAATTTTTCGAGTAAAAAATAAAATAAACTTGGTAATTTTTTATAGAAAACGGGCAAAAAATATATTTGATTTCGGCTACTCAGAACTCTCGTTCACAAAATTAAAACAACAGAAATAAACTTTAGTTCAAAATCAATCCATTACCTAAAAAACATATCCAAAAAGTTCAAAAGAATTGGCAATAAATAATGTTTTAAAACGACCTAAATCTCGCATTATAATACTCGAAAAAAATAAAAAAACGGCTCATTTATTCGATCATAACTAAAATGACATTTAATGTTGAGCATTAAAACTTATAGAAAAGGAGTATTTTAACTTTAAAATCACAAAATAAGCAAAACCGGCAAAAGGGGTTTGGGTAAAAGTGTTGTCATTTGTAAAATGCATACATTTTCAAGGTGAGCGGCCATTCGTAAAAGTGGTAAATTATGATAGAATAATTAAAAATAAACATATTTTGTTATGTAATGTAATACTCTTAAGTGCATCGGAGCCGAGATATTTAAATATTCATACTTGGGCGTACTTTTGTACTAAAAACTGAATACTTAAATCTTTAAAATCTCCGCTCCGATATTATTTAACGCCATAATTTATATATATCTATGTGTATTTAGAGGTCCTCTAAATAACTATGTAAAAATCAAACGGGGCCGCTGAAAAAATAAAGACAATATTTTTCAAACAAATTTACCCTATGCCCTTTCGTATACGGCCTCTTAACAAGTTTTTAGAGTTGTTGGTAATTTTGTAGCTCTGCCTACCCCTCTCTGGGTTGAAGGCGTGAGTGTGTGTATGTAGCTATAGGTAGATTCACTAAAGCTGGCACGAATGGAATGAACAAAAGTAATGTCACCTATCACTGTGTGAGTGCCGTCCTTTGAACCAATGTTTTAATTTCAAACAAAAAACCTGTTATTATTATACACACTTGTATACTTTCGTTCACTCATTCAATCCATTCATGCCAGCTCTTGTGAATCGACGTGAACAATATCTATTTTTTGGTCTTACCGACAGCAGCCAAGGCTTCCATCTCCGCCTGCGTGATGACCTTGCATGTGGGCCCGTCCTGAGGCCTCGTCCAGGTCGTGTCGCGCGTGCGCGAGTGGTAGTAGTACGACTTGCCCTCGTCCGTCTTCGTCTCCACCCAGAGCTCATGCACGGGCTGAGGATCAGTTTAGGTGGTTACATTTACAAGGTAATAAATATAAATAATAAATAAATATCAGAGGACAGTTGTCCCGGTTATCATATAATCACTGTTTTAATATTTTTTCGTGGATTACAGATTACAATATATTATTTAAAATTAGTGCAATTCGAAACATTAAAAAGTTTTAGTAATATATTGTTTAAGTATACAAATAGCAGCGACAAAATGTACAACTTTAAAATATCCTTACATTTTAAGGCCGAGCCACACCGGCTGCGTACGCGTAGACGTGACGTGCGCGTTCGCTTTCCACTGCGTTGTATAGTGACATGTCGTATGAGAATTCATACTATACATCGCAGTGGAAAGCTCACGCGCACGTCACGTCTACGCCCACGCATCCGGTGTGGCTGGCCTTTATATGTGGGTACTTCTGAATTCAACTGGACACAATAATATTAGTTTATTCACCAAGGGGAGTAAAGCATAGATTACTAATCGAGCAAGCATTAACGGGCCGATGCAAAGCGGAAGTCCGTAAACCACACGAATTTCACACCTTTTATTAGGGTAGTAATTAATTATAAACTAACGTGTAGTATAAACTGAGAAGTCTTTTACTTACCATATTAGGAGGCGGCATACCAGGCGGTCCTCCAAACGGAGGCTGCCCCATCATATTCGGTGGGGGGCCCATAGGCCCGCCGGGCCCCATCATGCCTGGCGGAGGCCCGAACGGCGGCGGCCCACCCATCATACCAGGCGGGGGAGGCCCCATAGGCCCCCAGTTGTTGTCAAAGTTGGGGCCGTTGTTGGGGCCGTAGCGCGGGCCCCCACGGCCGCGGAAGAAGCCCCGTCCCCTCATCGGGGGCCCTGCGGGGCCGTAACCGCGCCCGCGGAAGCGCATGTTGGGGGGAGGGCCGTTCATCCAACCGGGAGGCGGCCCTCGGCCTCTGCCCCTGTAGAATAAATAAAAATAAATATATATCAGGGGACAATTGCACACAAATTGACCCAGTCCCAAAACAAGCTCGAGGCTTGTATAGTCACGTTAGGAAAGGGTTTGTCACTTTAGGACCTTATTGAAATAGAGTCGAAAAGTGACGAATATTTTCGTATTGTGACTCTACTATAGGTACTAAATATATCCTGCGCACCTGACTGTTTCCCTTAACAGGATTGCTGTCTAGAGTAATCTCAATGGGAGCATCAGGCCAGCGGGGTGCTCCGAACTGGACGCCAAAAGGGACGAATTGAAAGCGTGACCACCCGCGGTAATCAATTATAACAATGTTGATGGTGTGCTCACGTGCTTACTTTGTGGGAAAGCTTGTTCCAAAAAGGTTGGCTACGTTAGCCACATGCGAGCACATCATCGACACTTTTCACGGAGTTAAAGCAGTCGCCTTGGTCGAAATCGGCTGGATAGCATCATCATCACTAGACAGCGATAGACATCACAACATCTTACATTTATTTATTTCAATGCGAACAGCTATAAACGACTTATATAAATATATAGAAATTGCTGTGTTCTGTAAAGTCCATACCATCTGACTTGTCTTATTTAGTAAACATTGTTATAACCTCAAAATGCTCCCTTTATGTGTAAAATTACAATTCTGTCATTAAAAAAATCATCCATGATGTAAAATCAGGAAAACGGTGTGCAAAATGCGGTCTCTAGTTGCTTAATTCACCAGAAAACGGCCGTTTTAGCCAAAAACTATGCATTTTGAGGTTATAAAAGTGTTTACTAAATAAGAAAAATCTGATCCTATGAACTAAAGAGTTTCACTGAGCTGGGACCTTTGAAATTCAACCTATTTTTTAGCCCTTATAAGTATCCCACTGATGGGCAAAGGCTTCCACTCTTTTTCTCCATTCCCTCCTAAAAGTGCATGCTCCCACAACTCGCTTCGGAAGTATCCAAGTCATCCCCCCATCTCCCCTCTAAACCCCTTACTAAAAGTGGAAATCAATTTCTACGCATACAAAGACCCGGATGCCATCGCTACTTCTTCTACATAGAAATAGGCAATTATTCGGCTACACCATGTTGTGGGGGATTCGATTCTCGTTATTCCCTCGGGAACTTTAAAATTTTCTAGGATGAGCTATCTTAATTCTAAATTTCATCCAAATCCGTCCAGCCATCGCAGCGAGTAACAAACTAACCGCACACACACACAAACTTTCGCAAATATAATATTAGTGGGAAGGATAATTCTGTAATGACACACATATTACGTTAAGGCCTATATTAGATTATCTAAAGAGAACATAATTGCTTTGTCAAGCATGTACAGTCAACTACAAAGATATGTATCGATGTTAATCTTACAAAATGAAGTAAATTTTCGTATGCCATTCTTAATTACCCTTCCTTCGTGACATTTCTAGTATCAATAAAACCTTACATTGTGATCGACTCGTTTAAAATGCAATAATTATGTATCCCGCTTGTTTCCTCTGAATCATTCAGAGGAAACAAGCGGGATACATAATTATTGCATTTTAAACGAGTCGATCACAATGTAAGGTTTTATTGATACTAGAAATGTCACGAAGGAAGGGTAATTAAGAATGGCATACGAAAATTTACTTCATTTTGTAAGATTAACATGGATACATATCTTTGTAGTTGACTGTACCATGATAAGACACAAAAATAGCCATATAGTAAACAATTTGCAATACTATGATGAATATCAGCCCACTACTGACTGACAATGTACCATGTTTTGAAAATAAACATTAGACAGAAATAGCTTTATTATTAGGTATTCAAATTTTAACATTAATAGACATCGGTGCTTATTTTGGGAATGAGCGCTTTATCCTTATCTTGACATTTGAATTTAACAGTTAAGGACAAATTATGGTTTAGCTACTCCGTGGCTACTCCGTGTTTATTGATAAAGGCATAGGCTTGTACTATGGTTACTAGACAATCTGCTAGCTAGAGCCTCAAATGGATTTATTCACATGTAGGAAGTTGTTGAGATACAGTTCTAATGTGGATTGGTCCTTATGCCATTACCAAGATGCTATAGTAGTATTTTCTAGCTTGTCGCTCAGTGTCTCTTTACAGATAAGATAGTAAGGGAGATCTGAGCAACAAATTAGCTGCGGATAACTTGTGCTAGCCCTCCTTACATTATAAAGAGAGAGAGAGAGTAGATTTTGTAGGTTTGTTCTTCAGAACCACTGCACCTATTTTAGTCTCAAATGGATTTTAAACCGAGCAAGGGAGGGACAGTAATTTGACATAAAAGAAACAATTTCATCCATCAGCAGACATGTAAAGAAAGTAAGAAAGAAAAATATTTACTGCGTGCATGATTTTCTTATTATATTTATTATGGCTATTTTGAGAAGATACATCTTGCATAATCTAAGATGTATTTTGTGGGGTCTGTTCATTTGATCAAAAACTATCATTTCGCATAAATGTATTCATGCTGAAAGCATTACATATTACATAGGTTACATGGGCTTATTAAATAAGTTAGGTTAGGTTTTCTTAGACTATTGGGCACAAAAAATTAAAAATAATGAGGCAGGAAGCTTCTTTATGAAATTAAAGTTTGTAAAATGATATAGTTTGCCAAATGTTGATTTGGTAAAACGTTAGTGAACTGTCTCTTGTATTTTAAATACAACATAACTCTGCAAGATGCTGCAGATTATCAGCTAAATCAATGAGTATATTTGCAGAGTATTCTCCATGCCTCATGTTAAAATACAAACAATGCACCTAGCAATATGTTTAATGCCCGCCCCGCTGCGAGCGAAGCAGGCTCCATAGACTCGTTTTAGCTTTCAACGGTGACTTTCAAGTGTTTCCACCGCGAGCTAAGCTCTTGAAGTCACCGTTGTATGCTAAACAGAGTCCGTACGGAGCCCGCTCTGTTCCCAGTGCAAGACAGGCATAAGTGAACCAAGACTTAAAAACCTTTAGGTTCTGTTGAAATCAATCTCAAGCAAGAGAACAGTACAAACCTTTTTAAGTCTTGCTGCACTGTCCATTCAAGGTAAAACACAGTAATTTACCATGTCCTTGGAATATAGTTTAATTTAGGCAGACATTAAGAGAGATAGCACACAATTGAATAGTTTTAAACCTTCATGTGGCAGAAAGAATGGATAGGCCAAAAAACGTGGAAATTATGGAAATTATAAAGATTAGAAGCATCTCAGTTAGACATGTTAGGCAAAGCATAGAATCGCCGTGGGTAGTAGACTTTTTAAACCAGCTTAATTAGATAGAAATCCTAGTGAAAACTAATAGAATTAACACAAATTCCGATGCGTATTTAATACTGTTCTAACGGCACGGCGGTAAAATACGCACTAGTGCTGCAAAATTAAGGAAATACGCCATACGGCAGAACCAAAAAAATAGAAGAATATTCACCTAAAGTTTCCTCGGCCGCGGCCACCCCGGAAGCCGTTGCCTCCTTCATCATCGTCGTAATTTTCTTCATAGTTGATATCACCGAAGTCTTTAGAGATATCAATATTTTCATTCCCATCACTTCCACGATTCACCACATCGTTCATAGCAGGGTCCTGCGGGTCAATATATCCCTCCTCCATCATGGCTATTGACTGCATTTATTCACCAAACACATGTCCTCATGCCGAATTAGATTATTTGTAGTCAATTATTGAATTTTTCTCACTCGCGGTACAACAATAACGCCACCCTAAAATGGCGGACAATGGCGGGCGGCTTCCGCAGGGATTGAGCAAGCGAATCGGTAAAATTTACGCATGCCTACTGTAAAAACCGGTTTCTTCCAAATTGAGTGAGCCTAAACTGTAAAGAGTGTAAAGGATTGGCAGTTTCGTGTGGAAAAAATTGGTTTTATTATCTATTTATGATTTTTTTGAAAATGAAAGCGCTGTTTTTAGTCAAATTGGCAACAAGATTCAATCAATTTTAACCATATTTTAACCAAATTTTAACCCAAGACCTTCCCAAAACTTGTTTAATTTGAGAATATTGTAGTTCCACTTGTTAAACCCTTATGAAGTTATGATCGATATATCTGTCACACACAACGCACCGTTGAAATTTTTTGCCAAGTTATCTTATATTTAATATTTAAATATATTTATTTCTCTACGCAAGCTAATACTATATTAACCTATCCTATGGAGTTCTCCATAGGTTATAATAAGCTTCTAATAGCTAAAAAGCTCAGTGAGAGCTAGGAAAAAATGACTTCTCGTATAAAATATATATCTTTTATATATCTTTTGCATCTCTTTCTCTAAGGAAGAAACGGACAGACAAATCAAAAATATACATGCGCGCTACAGGAATTTAAGATACATTTAGGCTCATTCACTATCCTGCCTAGCAGTCCGCTTTGCCGTCCGCCGCTTTATGCAGGATTGTGAATATCGTCGCAGCCTGTATGGCGTCCGGCAACACCGCAGCAGGATTCACCTTGCATCCTGTTCCGCTTGGCACCTTATGACAGTGTGTGAGCTTCATCACATCATGGTCATCAGAAAAAAAAAGCTACATCCTGCTTTGTAATCTTGCGTGGCAGATTGCTAGGCAGGATAGTGAATGGGCCCTTTAAAAAGGCTGATTTCTTTAGGTCGTGTTCGTCCTTCACAGATTCCGGGTTCCGCAATGAACAACCTCAACTAGGTACCTGAAGCCCTACTTTGAAAATCGAAGTTCGGAGTTATGTTAGCTCCATCCCTGTCCCTCCTCATTCGAGACTAAATCGAGAGTTTCGGTCAATCAATTTATACACTGTGCTGTTGTCAAATTAAGTAATTGGCAGTATGGTCGTGACCCATTGCTACATAGGGAAGCGTCTCCACAGAGTATTCGCGTGTAATGAGCGTAGAGGGAGAACAGAACTCTATACTCTGTTTACGGTAATGAGCATTCGGCGCGAACATCGAGTGGTGTGCAAGCCTGGCGACGTGGTCGTGCGACTCAAATGTCAGTTAGGACACTTAGGACACCTATTCGAGTTCATTATGTTTGATCGCGCGTTCGTATGAGTAAAATTCACGCGAACCTACGATGATCGCGCATTCGCGTGACGATGCCTTACGGTGAAATAAGAAAATCGTGAGGAAACGTGCACATTCAAACAGCTGAGTGTGTGATAGAGGTATTAGAAGGCACGAATCATCTTATATGGTCGAAGAATACGTCTAAATCTCCAGAGGCCCTACTTTGAAAATCGAAGTTCGAAGTTACATTAGCTCCATTTCTGTCACTCGTCCTTCGAGACTAAATCGAGAGAAAGGGATGAAGCTAACGTAACTTCGAACTTCGATTTTCAAAGTAGGGCCTCTGAAATCATGTTGCTCCTCGGAGGCTCATATCACAGTTAATAAAAAACCAATGTAGGTATGATAAGACAAAGCTCCTTGCAAAACAAAAGAACCTACATTGTTTATACATAAACCCTAAAGATGGTTATTAAAGTAACAGAGTTGCCCATTTCCTTTTTATTACCAATCAGTTTAAAAAAAAAACTTGCTGAAATAATGTAGAACTAACTTAACTGAGTAAAAATAACAAGGTCCATCGATCATGCTCATTGTTGTCTGGAGTTGACCTCGTTTTCTCTGCCTACAGCGTGAGAAAAACAAAATACAATAAAATAACAATTGTTTAATTTCTTGTTCAATTTCATTTTGAACTTTATCTGATGTTGATCAACATCATAACATAAAACATATACGCAGTTCCACAGGGTTTCTCTTGAAGTTTTATCAGCTACTCTTCTTTGCTTTACTATTATCCCCGTTCTTCAAAGTATAAATCTTCGTTACCCGTTTAGTCTCAAAATCTTTTTCTTTAGAGCGTCTTGTACTCAAATTGTTTGTACACACTAAGTGAGTTTCGTTGGTCGGTTTAAAATAGGTTTAGTGCGGCTTTTATAGGGAACGTTATCATTATAAAACGAGGGTTTGGGACTGGTGTCGCTCCTACAACTCCCTTTTCTAGCGGATTCTTCAGGGGCGAAGCACTTAACCCCAGGGACACTTTCGTACTTATTTTGCTTTATACTAACACGACTTTCGTACTTGGATGGGCGGATTAAATCTGGGAAATCATCTCCTCCTACCACGGTAGTCTTTGGTCTAAGCAGAGATTCGCATGAAGTCGTGGGAGGAGTTTCTGGGATATCTGGAATATCTGGAACTTCTATAGTTTCTGGGGCACCTTGGGCTATAGGCACATTGGTAGTTGACCAATTTGAATCAGTTTGTGTGTTTGGACAATAATTTGGTGCGTATGAGCCACCGGAGTAGCAGAGGCTGCAGGGAGCCCAAGCGCCGCAAGGAGCATAGGGGCTGCAGGGCCCACAGGGACTGCAGGACCCACAGGGGCTGCAGGACCCACAGGGACCGCAGGACCCATAGGAGCCGCAGTGCCCACAGGTGCCATATCTACAGGGACCGCTCCACCCTCCTCCGGCGCTCATATGGAAAGGCCCGCCCAACCACATGCCATAGGGGCAATTATTACAGTTGTACCCAGAGGTGACGTATTGTAAATAACCTGGCTGGGAGTAACCTGGGGGAGGCAGGGAACCGCCACAGGCCAAGCAAACGCCTAAGCACGTTTTGGAAGTCTTTTCCTCGATCGTACTACTACTGGTCTCGGAATCGGTCACGGCAGTTGACTCGTCAGCTTTGGCAGGCATGTTTACCGCACAACAGCTCTGCGTCAGCACATCAACATGGCTATCAGAATGGGGAACCGCGACGTTCGCGGCGGGAAACTCGGGGAGCTCAGACGGGCGAGAACCCGAGAGGAACGTTGCCAACCGCGCCCCCGCACTGTCCAGAGTTATGTCCTTGTAGCCACTTCGTTGGGTGGTTGAGGCGGGGCAAGAGGAGCCTCTGGTGACTGCACCCGCCTGACCACACACGTCGGCCTCCTGAGACATCTTCTCCAAATTTTGACACAGCTTAGGGAGCGCAGACTTCAGGTCTTGGGAGCTCTGCTTCTCCATGATGGCATTCGCTGAAAGGATGAGTGCTATTTGAAATAACCTAGCAATAACCTGAATAAAAAGTTACTCAGTGGAATTTTCTGTGTTCCAGGGAGTAACATTTCCTACATTGCGTACCTATGCTACATTATTTGCGAGTAATTTATTTCCCGATGGAAAATAACGCTTTTGGAAAGGCACGTCGTGTGACATGCCAATTAATGGGGCGCAGAATTCCTTTATTTTTATCAGCAAGACCATTTTTGACCTCAGTCAAATTTAGTGAAAAAAGCCGTTTGTAACGTGGCAAAAATGAACTAGTTTGCCGATACAACAAGAGGCAAGATACCTGTGTTTTATGTCCAATGGATGACAATGGCAACTTTAAATAAAAGCTTTTAGAGTTTATTTTGTTTGTCGGGTGGTACGTTTTTCTCTATCGTCACTGAATCTTACTAAACATCCGCTGAGCTACTGTTTTAATACTGAATTGCGATTCGGATTTGTACTTTTCTCGCACTCCCTCTCATACGCTCCTATTAAGCACCTAAGTGCTCACCTACTGTAAGCACTACTTATCACCGATGGTACAGCCAAGTGTAGAAGGTCTTATAGTACAGTTCGCGCCTCGGGTTTGGCTACAGGTATATATTTTTGGCGTTGACTGTACAACCGATACTTGTAAGCATGTATTTTGTAGTCAAACCTTTCTAATAAGCATGTTTTAGTTCATCTTTTGATATACAACATATATATGTTTCATCATCTTTTAAACAGACCTTTACAATCTCAATTGAATCTGTAATGCATCTTTTTATAAAGTATAGTACATAAGCTATCTTTGAAAAACTTTGGCGGCGTAATTTTGGTGGCGTTTGTCCACCGTAATTAAGAATACCCAACCGAAATTACAAGTCATGTTTGTCAGTGTTGTATAGGATTTAAAAACAGTATCATAGATTTAGCATTTGCGTAGCGAAAATTACAATCTATATAACGATGTTAGTATTTATTCATTAATGATATTTTAAATATTTATCGACCTCATTTTTCAGAGCTATTTAAAATATCGCACTAAAATTAAAACTAAGCTAATGCGAAGACTATTATTAAATAATAATTCGAGTTTACTAACTTTAAACAGACAGATTGTTTTTTAAATATTGATCTGGTTAGGTTATATAGTTTACCAAAACAAAAGTACAACAGCACTATTTACTTCGTAAATCACAAACGGGCAATGTAGTATAACTTCACACAGAGTTGCTGGTTGTCCTCTTCTTGATTGGACTAATTAATTAATTCTTTATTAAAAATATTGTTCTTTCCCTGGGTTATCAGCAAGGCTCGGAAAAAAAGCCCATCATTTTGAAAATATAACCCTGTTCCGTACAGCAGAAATTTCCTTATGATGTTATAAATAAATTAATAATATAAAATATAATATCTTAACATCCTAAGGAATTCTCTGCTGTACGGAACAGGGGTATGTTTATAAAATGACGGGCGTTTTTTCAAGAGTTCGTTATCAGCTCTATTTCAGAAAAATCTGGTGGTCAATGATAGAAAATGATCAGAAAATGATGATACTAAATGAATAAAAAAAATCAGATACTACCTACATAAACACAGAATTAACTTATTTAAATAATATTTCTTTGTTTTTATTTTAATATTCAAAATGTTAAAAATCATGCTGAAGTTTAAAAGACTTATAAGGGTCATACACAGATTTAGGTTACCGTCTTTCCTGTGGACATACCCGAATTTAACGTTTTTAAGGCCTAATTTTCAGGCGGAACCCATATCCGCATAAACGGCGTCAGGTCTACTTTAGTCCTATCAGATAAAAACATAATTTATATAACTATTGACCACAGGAAAGACAACCCATAAACGCATATGTTCATTACTTATTAACCAAATTATTATGTAATTTCGGTGGCACAGTTATAATTTTGGATTCGCGGTAGTTCCTTCGGATGTTCCTTCAAAGGAACTATTCTTTTTTCTTCGCTTTTTTTCCTTTACAAGAGCTGAAGGAACAACCGAGACCTTTTGTTCGCACTAGTTCCTTCAAATTACCAGAAGGAACTTTCTTGCAAAGGAACTAATGCGAAAATTGGCCTCGGTTGTTCCTCCAGCTCTTGTACAGTAACAAAAGCGAAGGAAAAGTCGCAGTAGCACCTTCAGTTTTTGCAAAGGAACAAAGGCGGAAAAAAGTCGCAATACGTCCTTCATCTCTTGTCAAGAAACTAGTGCGAAAAAAAACCCGCAATAGTTCCTTCGAAGGTACATTCAAAGGAACACCGCGAATAATCCAATTTTAAATCCAATTTTAATCTCTTTCTGGATATAACATTACCGTCATATTGTGCAAATAAAAATGCGCCACCCAAATTACGAAAAACGGTAAGCTCAAAAATTCGCCCATAGCGAGAAAAAACACTTTTGCTCGTAACCATTTATTCCTTACATACATTTCTAGTGACACAAGGACATTCCATGAAAACGAAACTGCAGCGATGCGAAGGACATATTATCGACTTTTCTCAAAGACCTGTGTCCTATTCACACTGCGTGGAGCTCTCGAGCGAGAGATCTTCACAAACGCGCATGGGCTCCAAACCACCTTTTTCAGTTTTTCCGCTTCCTCATAAATCTCCATGGCGTGGTCTTTTGTAGGTACACGACGGTTAAGGAATCGATTTGAGAAGACCCTTGTGCTAGGGAAGTTCTCACTCGCGGGCGTTCGCTGTTTCGTCTCCAATAGTTATATTCATAAGTACAGTGCTCAAGTTAAGCTAGGGATCGGAGGGGCTCATGAAGTATAATTTCGGGATCAGGTCTTACAGCCTTAGAAGCGAAGCAAAAGCGTATTGTCACAGGATCACAAAATTGAATAGACTTTCATGATTTGAAGTTTGAGGGGAACCGCTGAGAGTAGCCGGTTGTACAGAATTAGTGATAGACTTTATTAAAATGTGGGCAAGACAAAAATTACAACATATTTCATTGAATTGTGGCCCACAATAGAACGCATCAGGTGGCAGGGCCACAGGGGGTCCCTCCAGTGTTCACGTGGTAAGGCCCGCAGAACCATGTCCCGTAAGGATAATAGTAGTACCCAGTGACGTATTGGAGGCACTGCGGTGGGTTGCCGGGGGGAGGCAGGCGGTTACCGCCGCCGCAGCCGGGGCTGGTGCAGGCCCACGGGCCGAGCCCGGGCTGGCCAGCAGCAGCAGCCTCCTCGACCGCCCCCGCATACGCAAACGTGTTTACCATATCCTCCACCGAATTCGATTTCTTTTTCTCTTTGGCTTTGTCTAGCGAGGAGGGAGACATTGGGTTAGTTGGTGGGATATAACCCGGGTAGCAGAAACTTGGCAGTAAATTACACTGAGCGGTGAGGCGCAGCGCGTCGTTGCTCAGGTCGAAGGGCGGCATTGCCGGGTCGCGTTTGGAGCGGTGCTGTTCGGGGTTGTATGGTATACCGTACCGGTGCGGTTGCTCGGTACGGGGCATACTGCTCCAGCATAGGGCATTCATGTGCTTGCTAGTAAAGTCCGGGTTTGACCGCGTAGTGGGATAGTTCATGCCAGGGAGTGAGGTAGAGTATTCCCGGACAGGGCGTGCGGTGGAGCAGTCTCGGACAGGGCGTGCGGTGGAGCAGTCCCGGACAGGGCGTGCGGTGGAGTAGTCCCAGAAATGCCGTGCGGTGGAGTAACCTTTAGCAAAGCGCGGAGTGGAGTAGTCCAGGCCACTTCCCGCGGAAATTAAATCTATAGCAGAGCGCGTAGTGTAGCACAGCGGCGGGGAGCGCAAGTTGTTGTACTGGAGGCGTCTAGTCGGGGCACGCTGAGCCCGACAGGGCTGCGAGATGGACGCCTGCGACCACGCTTTCGGTGTGCCAAAGCGAGAGGGAGAATAATTCTTGAATACTCTTGGAAAGTCAGGGCAAGACATGCTCCTGCATTCACCAATCGCCATTCCCGGCATCTGTTTCGTCCGAGGTGGAACGAGCCTGATCACATGTTGAAAGCTCTTTTTCAACGATGCCAGAATATTCCTTGGTAAATTCCTCCACGTCTTGATGGTAGCCGCTGAAAGGATGAGTGTTGATTGAAATATTAACCTAGCAAAACTTGAATAGACAGCCTGGTAGAGTCAAAGAAGTGCTTAGTGGCATCTTAAGTTTATCTTTGGGAGGTAGGTATATCATAAAATACTGGGCAAGTTAGTTCCAAATATTAGAGTTAAATAACTCATTTGGCAACCTCAAGCGCCCGCATACATCTCCGTACGCTATAAATACTACTGGAGTTATGAACTATTAGCAAATAAAGCATACTATTAACAACCTTAGTCAGCAATCTGCTTATCAAAAACCGTACTTTCAAAAACGAAGTAAGCCTGGATTTAAGGCAAACAAACAATGATGCAGTTTATTTTGGTACGTGTCCATTGGCAAGTGGGAACATAGGAACATGTCAACAAATTGTTAACGTATAGTCCACGAATGCTGACTGTCCTCGACAGGCCTTAACACCAGGGCACGAAGGTCCATTGTTCGCGACACCACTATATGCTATAGGTAAAATAGAGAGGCGGGTTTAGGGGTGTCGTTAAGAATGAATCGTCGAGGCATGTGGCAAGCGATAGTTATTATCTAGCCGTGATTAGAAAGGGATTAGAGGTGACAGTTTTACCATATACTTACGTCAAAGTGCATATGAATTGGCAGCTGTTCCAATCCCCAACTAATCGCGGTTTTTAATAAGCCTTCGGTATGCGACATGTCCAAATATCCCTTATATTTGAATAGCCAAAGTCCTATCTATATCAAAGTAAATTTTAAGTTTTATCGAGTTCTATACTCACGGGCAAACATACTGCATCAACTAACGACTTTCAAATTGATGCAGTCCGTCAGTGTAGTATTTACATGAGAATACGCTCTTACATTTACTTAGGGCAGTTGCATTATGTAATCTAAGCGATTTATTCGCATTTTATACAATTTCGCTGAAAGTGGATGGAGCTCCGCTACCGCGGAGTTCCTATTTCTGGGTGGTTAGGCCGGGCCAGCTGAAGAACTAACAACCTAAACCTACCTCATATTTATGATACAAAGGTTGCATTGGATCAAACTAGAATAAGGTCTTATACCTAGATTAAACGCCGAATTTTATAGACTAATCTCGGAATAAGTCTTATTCCAGATTGGTGAAATGCGGCCAAAATTTTTATTAGTATATAAAAGTGTATAAAATGCGAATAAACGTACTGCCGCACTCAGAGACGTCAATTAAATTTAATGCTTGTTTAGTGACGTGTCTCATTCTATTGCTATACCAAAGAAAGTGACAGCAGCAACTTTAATCAAGCATGAAATTTAATTGACGTGCGGCAGTAAGCACCTAAACTGCGCAGTCAACTTATGGATGCACTAGGAATGCACCGGGCCCCTGTAAACTACCTACTTGACAGCACTCCCAAGATCTACGGTCGGGTAGGTCCGAAAACCAAAATGCACTGGTCCGCACTATGTTCAAAACTCAAAAAATAGAAGAAGCTTTAGGTCCACATCTCGTCAGGACTAGGTAGCAAATACAACCAGAGGGCTCAGACAAGATGCACTACGCTAACGTTTCTATTCGATTCGTTTTTAAACCAATCGCGTCACTGGTAGACCACGTGACTTTTCGTATCACGTCATCTTCCAGTGACGCGATTGGTTTAAAAACGAATCGAATAGAAACGTTAGTTAGCGTAGTGCATCTTGTCTGAGCCCTCAGATCGCTTTGCGACTACGTCTCAAACCAGAGTTGTAAATGACCACTACGTTTGCATTACAGGTAGGCTAGGTTCGTTAATTCCAACGAGGTCATTTAGTAACTTCAAATACCAATGTGGTCTTTTAGCGACTCACTAAGATGTAGTCGTATTGCGACCTAGGCACAAAGAGATGTAGTCAGATCCCTTACGGAACTTTTGTCGTAACTCCTCTGATTAACAGCTCCCAAAATTCACACCAAAATACATATTTATCAGTTACTCATTTTCTAAAATCACTACTGCCTATAAATGAAATTTCCTGAAATTCCCACTTTTTCAGAATTCTTACTCTTATGAAAATATAAACATGTATATATGAAAATGAGGCAGGTTTATGTTAGTTTTGCAGCAGGCCCGGAGGGCCAAACCACCCAGAAATAGGAGCTCCGCGGTAGCGGACCTCCGTCGACACTGTCTAATCGATTTGAAATAAGAGTGTCGACCACGGAGCTCCTTTTTCTGGGTGGTTTGGCCCTCCGGGCCTGCTGCAAAACTAACAACCTACCTACTTCATTTTCATATTTACATGTTTATATTTTCATAATAGTAAGAATTCTGAAAAAGTGGGAATTTCCGGAAGTAGATATTACATGAAGGGTGAGTTTAAGTAAGTGTCCAATGTGATAAGTACGTAAAATAACCCAGTGTGAATTTTGAGAATTGTTAATCAGAGGAGTTAGGACACAAGTTCCGAAAGGGTCAGATCGAGATGTAGTCACAAAGCGATCTGGTCATATTAGCTACCTAGATGTGGACGGAAAGCTATTCCGTATTAGTAGAAAATTGAAACATTTTATGTGGGGATTAATGAATACCCGAGACCATATGAGGCTGTACACATCTGTGTACTATCAGGTGTGAACAGTTTCAAGCTGCATTACCCGAACACGACACTGTCGGATCAGACCTGACAAGTGGGACCGCTCTAAGGTGCTGTAAAACTTTAGAATTTTATAAGAGCGTTCACTGGAATGTGCGTAGAGATTTGAACAAATCGTACGCAGATTTTGTCCCTCATTCTAGCGAATGCTCGAAAATGCAAGTGTATCAACAAGACCTAGGCCGAATCTGCTAAGCGTCTGAACCCTGCCTATTATGCGAAGCTAAAAGAAAATGCTCTTGCTCTCAATTACATATTTATTGCGAGGATAATTTTAATTGAAAGAAGTTAAAAATTTGAACAAGCTATGCCCGAACGCCGCTGAGCGAACTCCTCCAGTGGGTGTCATGGGTTCATTGAGGTGAAGAAACGTGCAGGCTCATTTACTTATCAATACCCTTCACGGTTTATCTATCAAACCATCTCGTTTGTTTAAGTAATCTGAGAGGATTATTGCTTCAGAGGAACTTCTTCAACAACTTCAAATCTTCGCTATCCGCATACTTTTATTCTTCTTGTAGACCGCAAAGTTACTGGATGTATGCAGATTCCGCGCGACTTTTTGGGAGGGGGGAGCGTTGAATGGGAAACTTTTAGCTAATTGAGGGTCGATACTGCGCCATGCCGGCGGAGGAAGGGGCTTGTGGTACATGCATTCGATGGAAGAGGCCTTGACCTTCTTTCTAGAGTCTTCGTGTCTATCAGAGCGACATCGAGGGCAAAAACACGTTGACCCCGCGCCAGGGACGTTCCTCGAGACTTCCTTGATCCATTGAGGGCAATCGGCGACACGCTTTGAACAAGGCGGTCGAGGTGGAGAGCTAATAGGATTGCCACCTGGTGGACAGGGAGGCATCGGGAGTATTGGGGCACTCTGCATAATCGGAGGAGTCTGCGCGAACGGAGGAGCCGGCATTATTGGAGGAGCTGGGAATGTATGGTCGCAAATGGGCAACTCATCACTGGGATTGCTTGAAAATGTTATATTAGGGAAGCAGCAGCAGCAGGGACCGCAAGGGCCACAAGGACCGCAAGGACCGCATGGGCCGCATGGGCCGCATGGGCCGCATGGGCCGCAGGGACCGCAGGGGCCGCAGGGGGCGCATGGGCCGCAAGGGCCGCAGGGTCCGCATGGGCCGCAACCACCACAAGGGCCGCATGGCCCACAAGGCCCGAAGCAACAAGGATTGGGCGGTGCTATACCGCATGCGTTTCCTGGGCAGCAAGGACCCGCACATTGGCGCCCTCCAGTGTTCACGTGGTAAGGCCCGCAGAACCACGTGCCGTAGGGGTAATAATAGTAGCCGCTGATGTACTGAAGGCATCGAGGCGGCGTGTTGCTGGGGGGAGGCAGGCAGCCTCCGCATCCGTGGCCGCAACCCGCGCACGGGCCCCCACAGGGCCCGCCGCATGGGCCCGCACACACGCACGCACTTGCCAGGTCTCTTAAATTTTCTATCGGGCAACTGATCGAAGACAAGTTTACTTTCCCAGCGCTAGCAAACGGGGTTGCCCCAGCGCTAGCCAGCGGCATGGAATAGGGGCAGCAGCAGCACTGCGACAGGATGTTGCAGTGCGGGGAAGAGAATGGCGCGGGGCGCGCGCTGGCGCACCCGGGGTGCCTGGACGGGGGGCGCCCGGAGAGGAACGTGGCCGAACGCGCCTTTAGTAAACTGTTGTTAGGGATGACAAACTCCTCGGGCGCACTCCTCTTGTACGTCAGTTCGGGGCAAGAAGCGCTCTTGAACAACAAGCTCTTCGCACCCTGCGTCTCAGCTTTCCGAGGCGAAGACAGCTTCTGCATCTTCACGAACGGCAATGCGAACACAGCCTTTATATGGTCACGTAAGTTCCTCTTCACGATGCAAGCCGCTGAAAGGATGAGCGCTATGTAATATTAACCTAACAAAAACCTAAATGAAAATAAAAATCCGATAGATATACAGTGGGAGGTAGCGGGCGTTTATTGTGGGAAGGGTTACAGATACTATTTCAGCCAGTCTTATCTTAGGTTTAAAGCATTAAATATTTTGACAAGTCACTGCGTGGAAAGATATAAGGCCTATAGCACGTCTGCCTTAAGTTACGACAACACAGTCATCTTTCCTTGCTTGAATGGCCTTATGCCATAGGCCTTAAATTTACATCACGGGTACAAAACTGAGCGCGATCAGCAAACTTTTTGACCCACACGACTTCTCAGTAGTAGTAGTAGTAGTAGTTTCAAATGCTAGTATGAAATGGTATATAAAAGAAAAGTATGATAGCCACGGTAAAAAAAATATGTCCCAGAAAAGACGGCTCGTCTCTTGCCTGTTACTGGGTTGTGTGGGTCAAAAAGTTTACCGACCCATTTTAACGGAGAAGTGCGGGAGGGGTTTCAAGGTTTGTAGGGCTTAAATACGAGGTTGTCAAAGGGACATTTATATTTTTTTGTATTTAACAATGGGCCGGTTTCATCCACGACTTCCCAAATGAATTTCTTAGCGGGTTGCTTGCGGCGAATGGGAGATGTGGTCACTTTACGCCGCACATGGTCAGAGGCGGAGCAGCTGAATTTTCGGGAATGGGGAGTGTAAAGAGGTTTGTCAGTAGGAGAGGGACTCTTTACCAGCCGATCACTGGAAATTGGCGTTTGACAACTTTTATGGTCTTTCTTGTAAGGCACCAACAGCTTTTTGGGTAAGGTCTGGGAGGACTCCGCGGCCCTGGCTGTCAATGCAGAGCTGGACCCCATCGCAATACCGGAGTTAAACGGGAAAAACTTTGAAAAGCTTTTGCTTTTTCCTTTACCGGAGGGCGGCTGGGGGGGATTAGGTTCGTGCGGTTCTGGTGGTTTCTGCGAGGATAATATCAGCTGCGGGGTAACGGGCTCTGCGTGCTTCCCAACTGGAGATGGCTTTGGAACTACAGATTCCCTTGCAGGGCGTTGCCTGGCCACTGATGGCTGCCTGGAGACTGAATGCTGCTTTTCTTGTTCAGGCTGCACACATTGCGAAGACGACTGTTTCTCATATGCATACCCAGGTTGTGCACAATATTGATAATTCTGCGGATCCAGAAGAGTAGGCGCACCACATGGATACAGATTCTCATGTGAAAGTTGTCCCCCAAATGCTGACTGCACTGCAAATAAAGGATCATACCCATATGAAGCTTGGTTCGTATATGAGCTCTGACCCGTGAATTCGGGATTCGTCCCGAATGGTGGCGGCGACGAAAATGAAGACTGATTCCCGTATGGAGTAGGCTGCACGAAGTATGAAGACTGCTGCTGATATTGAGGCTGCATAAGATATGAAGACTGCTGCTGCGCAAATGGCGGCGGCGGCATACCGAAAGGTAGCGCCGCAAATTGTTGTTGAGTCGCAAATTGCTGTGGACTCGCAAATTGCTGTTGCGACGAGAATTGTGGTTGTGACCCAGATGAAGGTTGCAACCCAGATTGCGATTCAGATTGCGACCCAGATTGAGGAGACCTAGATTGAGGTTGCGACTCAGATTGAGGTGACCTAGATTGAGGTTGTGACACAAATGAAGGTGGTGACCCAAATGTAGTTAGCGGCGCAAATGCACACTGCGGCGTAAATGTACACTGCGTCGCAGATGAAGGTTGCGTCGCAGATGAAGGTTGCGTCACAGATGAAGGCTGCGTCACAGATGAAGGTTGCCTCACAGATGAAGGTTGCGTCGCAGATGAAGATTGCGACCTAAATGAAGGGAACTGCGGAGCTGTAGACTGCGACCTAAATGAAGGGAATGGCAGTGATGTAGACTGCGACCTAAGTGAAGGTTGCGGTGCAAAGGCAGTCTGCGACCCAAATGAAGGTTGCGGTGCAAATGCAGTCTGCGACCCAAATGAAGGTTGCGGTGCAAATGCAGTCTGCGACCCAAATGAAGGTTGCGGCGCAAATGCAGTCTGCGACGCAAATGAATTTTGCGGCGCAAATGCTGTCCGTGACCCAAATGAAGGTTGCGGCGCAAATGCAGTCCGAGAACCAAATGAACGTTGCGGCGCAAATCCACCCTGCATCTCAAATGAAGGTTGCTGCGAAAATGCACACTGCGAGCTAAATGAAGGTTGACACGCAGACCCACCATATGATTCATATGCTGTTACAACCTGGCTATGACCGAAACCGGTAGGATCAATCGTAGACATCAAAGGTGCAGCACCAGGGGCGATGCAGCAGCAACAGCAAGGTTTCGTGCAAGGGCAGCAACCAGGGCTACAGCAACCAGTGGATATCGCACACAACCCGGACACGTGGTAAGGTCCGCAGAACCAGGTGCCGTAAGGATAGTAGTAGTACCCGGATATGTACTGAAGGCATTGAGGCGGGACATTACTGGGGGGAGGCAGACAGCAGCCGCAACCGTGCCCGCAGCCGGCGCATGGACCAACGGGGCAAGGACCGCACGGACCGGAAGGACAGGGGGGGGGCGGGCTGCTGCAACCGCACCAGCAAGGGCACGGGCCACAAGGAGGGGGTTTCTTGGCATACGATCGCTTGCCCACACATATAGAGGTGGTGGGGTTTAAGAAACCATGGACACACATGCGGGAAGTCGCTATGGGTTGGAATGGGGGATACATTGATAAGAAGCGTGGCTGAGAGCCACACTTTCCGTAAAATATGGGCCTAGTCCTTGGGAGGCTATGATGGCGGGGCGGAGGGACGAGCCGGGCCCGCGCGACCGAGACGAGATCGGGGCACGAGACGCAGCGGCGGCGAGCCTGCGGGCGCGGCGAGAGGCGGCGCGGCGCCGGCAGCAGCGGCTCCATCTTCACCGTCTTGAGCCCCAGCGGCTTGAGCTTCGCGCCGTCCTTCAGGCTGCGTTTAAACACGCGCACCGCTGCAAAGTATTGTTATGCTATTGACCTCGATTAAAATTTGAATTATTGAAAGTTACGTTACAAGCTTAACGTTATTCCTAAATTCAGACTGGCAGGACATACTCGTGTACCAAAATAAAACTGGGCAGGTAAGTTTGATTATATTTTATTTATATTAATGTAAACATCTAAAAGCATAAACGGAAGGGGTAAACAGCAGAAACCAAAAAAAATCATAGCAGTTGATCACGCAGCTTATTCTAAAAAGTTCAGTCATGGGTTGATTTTAAAAGCGCACTGCGTCGCGCCTTGGCGTCCCGGAATGTGCTTATCCTTAAAATTGTTTACGTCTTTCAAGGGCGACGTGATGGGAGGCTGCTCGTAGCACGTCACCGGCACAGACTCAGACTCGGACTTCTTCGGCGCTTTGGGCGGGCACGGACACGGGCACGGGCAGCAGGGCCCACACGGGCCGCACGGGCCGCACGGGCCGCACGGGCCGCACGGGCCGCAAGGACCGCACGGGCAAGGACCGCAAGGACCGCAGGGACCGCAGGGACCGCAAGGGCCACAGGGACCGCAGGGGCAACGGCATGGCCCACAAGGGCCGCATGGTCCACAGGGCCCGCACGGCCCACAGGGTCCACAGGGCCCGCACGGCCCACACGGGGGGCCGCATGGTCCACACGGGCCGCATGGTCCACAGGGTCCGCATGGTCCACATGGTCCGCAAGGCCCGCATGGGCAACGGCAAGGTCCACAAGGGCCACATGGACCAGGGCAGCCGCACGGCCCGCACGGTCCGCAGGGCCCACACGGCCCGCACGGTCCGCAGGGGCAGCCGCACGGTCCGCATGGTCCGAAAGGGCCGCAGGGACCGCAAGGGCAGCCACCGCAGGTCGGGCACGGAGGACTGTCACTCTTCTCTGCGTAGAAGCGCACCGAGAGTTTCTGGTCTCCTCCGCACAGCAGCAGCGTGCGCCCGTCACACCCGGGGCCGAACGCAGAGACCCCACCGCGAGTGGCAACTGCAAAGGACATCCATGCTATATACTCCTCGAGGAAGCGCCGGCTGGTGACTTTGCTATTAGGAAGAACTAGGTGCGCCTCGACGAGTAATATAGCTTGGAAGTCCTTCGGCGGCAACCACCGTTCTCCGAAATAACAGAGGACCAGCGGCGAGCGAGGCAAACTGCCAGGGAAAATGTCACTCGGTTGACAGCTCGATTGTTTTTTAACCGTTTTCACAGAATTTCTCAAAAATAATTCTGGAATAATTTCTTTGCATACATAATATATACGCAACTAACTATTACTATCGTTACAGACTTACCTTGTCTAATAAACAAAATCGAACTAAGTGTATTATTCGTTCAAGAAACAAATGTCCTCACTTAAACCTGATCGGAAAATACCAACTAGTATATACGGCTGGAAAGCACTTTTTAATCGAAATAACCGGTACACTAGGAATTCTGTCACGGCACTACGCGACGCCAAAAGGTACGGATCGGCAAAATCTGGTTTTCTCTAGATACTACCGAATTTCGTGAGACACTCAGGACAGTTTCTTGAACTAAGTAGCTACGCAAACTTGACTCAGGAAACTAAATCTGCAAAACTACGAGATATTACATAGAGTACACTTACGCAGTGGTGCCGGGTTGTTTTTGTTGCTTGCCGTGACGAGAGTACGCCCTTTAATGCATTTCAACAGGGATACATTTCTGGGCAAAACCGCCTTCTTCAAAACTAGAGCCATGTTTTACGAATGTTTTTTACTATTTTCTTTGATTAAGCCAGTATTGTAATTGATAATTTTGATAGTTCCGGACTATTTCACTTGTTAATTTGGGCCATGGCAGGAGCTGATCGTAGCGTGTGGCGTCCGAGCAAAAGCTGATGTCTTTTATTCACAATTCGAATAATGCTGCGATTCTTCTTTTTTATCGTTCTTTTGTATTTGAATTTCAAAAAAAACAGACAGTGTTGTGATTATTTCTTCTTATGCCTAGTTTTGAAGAAGGTTTTCCAATGGAACTTGAAAAAGGTTTACTTACTTACGTAAATTTTAACGATAATTAAGTATTTCTTAGGCCCTTCTATGTTTAGTAATCTCGCCGGCCACAGGCCATTGAGTGCCACTGTCGTCGGTCTTCACTAGATGGCGTTAACACTCAAGAATAGGAAGGGCTCGGATGACGGTAGGTATATTTTTCGAAACGGTTTCGTCTTTAATACTACCTAAGAAACGATTTGTTTCGATTTCGTTCGAACGGAACGTCATGGAAAACGTTGTTTATCAGTATTAAAAGTTTAATCGTTTTTGATTAATAAAACATTATTTTTTTCATTTTCTGGGGTGCGGAGCGTCCGGTTAAACCGGTTTTTGAAAACATTCCCGTTTCGTTTTCGTTCCAAACAAAATCTTGTTTAAAGAACCGTTCGAAATGTTTTAAAAAAAACACTTCTCATGCTCTTAAAATGTTATTTTACTCTCTACACATTGGGACTAAAGCTCCTTATTAATATCGAGGGACTAAAGTTTTTTTTTTTTTTTTCCTTTGGAAACCCCTAAACAGTCAATCGCTGTGTTTGTGAACGGAGGATTATCGCCGTTTTCATTAATGACCTCTAAATGAGAACTGTGCAAAAAATAAAATAAAACGAATATGAATCTATTTAATTATATTAAGGATGAATTCATTTCATTAGAGTAGAGTGTTTAACGCGAGACTAAAAAACCATAATGACACTCGAACTGTAGCCACCCGCGCTCCGCTCGCGTGGCTAAACATCTCGTGTCATTATGGCTTGTTTTAGTCCCTTGTTGAACAATCTACTATATGTTAAATAACGTTTCCGAGCCCGGCCTATAGGTTTAATATAGCATTTGATTGACAAGCAGCCACTGCACGTGCTTTTTTGGGTTCCGTACCTACCCGAAGAGACTCCAACGGGACCCTAATAATTTGTCTACGCTGTCCGTCCGTCTTAAATTTAAAGAGCTGTGAGCTGTGACTTTTCAACCGTAATATAGATAGCGGGTTCCTTTTTTAGGGTTCCGTAGCCAAATGGCAAAAAACGGAACCCTTATGGATTCGTCATGCCTGTCTGTCCGTCTGTCTGTCCGTCCGTATGTCACAGCCACTTTTTTCCGAAACTATAAGAAATATACCGTAACTTGGTAAGTAGATGTATTATCTGAACCGCATTAAGATTTTCACAAATAGAAAAAAGAACAATAAATTTCGGGTGTTCCCCATACTTAGAACTGAAACTTAAAAAAAATATTCATCAAACCCATACGTGTGTATATGTCTTCAAAAATGATATTGAGGTTTCTAATATCATTTTTTTCTAAACTGAATAGTTTGCGCGAGAAACACTTCGAAAGTGGTAAAATGTGTCCCCCCCTGTAACTTCTAAAATAAGAGAATGATAAAACTAAAAAAAATATATGATGTACATTACCATGCAAACTTCCACCGAAAATTGGTTTGGACGAGATCTAGTTAGTAGTTTTTTTTTAATACCTACGTCATAAATCGTAAACCGCAATTTACCTTTCACGGAACCCTTCATGGGCGAGTCCGACACTCACTTGGCCGCTTTTTTTTCGGAATATATTATTACGGCGGATTTACTAACAAATAAAAATAATTAAAGAAAGTGAAATAATATAGGAGTCCATACAAGACGTTTAATTTCAGCGTATTTTAAATTTTGTTACGTAAAAACGGTACAAGCGTCAAATTTGGTATGATTATAACCAGGGTTCGGAGTTCTCATAGCACGGTAAGACGAAAAAGAGCTATGGAGTCGACATTAACATTAAAATTCAACTCTTACTCATACTCATCGACGACGCGCTAGCCTAGTTGGTAGTGACCCTGCCTACGAAGCTAGCGGTCCTGGGTTCAAATCCCGGTAAGGGCAGATACTTGTGTGATGAGCACGAGTATTTGTTTCTGAGTCGTGGATGTTTTCTATGTATTTAAGTATATATTTCTCTATGTAAGTATTTATATCGTTGTCTAGTACCCATAGTACATGCCTAGAGCTTAGTTTGTGAGTAGCTCAATTTGTGTGAGATTGTCCCTTTATATTTATTTTATTTATTTATCCTCATTTGTTCATTTAATTGCAAGATTTAATTTTAATATAAACATGGATACTAACTTTCACTTGTAATATTCATAACATTATGAGATTACATAATCTCACGCCTTCGTTCCCAGAGTGGGGTAGGCAGAACTACAGAATTACAAACATCTCTAAAAACTTGTTGATAATTCTATAACCACAATTTGCACAATTAGGCTAAGATGTTTACCAGCGTATTAGTGACAGGTCGCAAGCCCATCGCCTAACAGTACTACAAGCCTTTATTCCCTTAGTCGTCTCTTACGACATCCACGGGAAGACATGGAGTTGCACTATTCTAACTCGGCAACCACACGAGGCACGAGGCATTATGAGATTAATATTAAAAAATATAGAAATTTTGTTTATAATTGTAATCTTTCATTACTAAGCAGCTCTACTCAGGGGCTCAGGGCGGATATAAAAGCATTTAGGAATTAAATGACCAAATGAGTAGGCACCAATAATGGACACTTTTAGCTGACAGGCACCAGTAATGGACACTTCACTTTTAAATTGTATACGGACTAAAATTGATTGTTATTCATTTGTTGCAAAACAAATGAATAACCCTTATCATCTCTAAAATAAGAATCAAGTGTTCATTATTGGTGCCTTGTCCATTACTGGTTCCATCACCCTATGAGCTGTGGTATGAGTATGAGTTAGAGTTGAATTTTAATGTTAATGTCGTCTCCACTGCTCTCTTTCGTCTTACCGAGCTGCGAACTCTAAACTCCGAACCCTGATTATAAGGGTGGGTTTAGACCAAGCGAACGAACAAGAATTCTATGGCATTATCTCTTACGTTTACTTTGTAAAAATAAAGACAAAACATGTTCTAGAGCATTCGCTCGTTTGGTCTAAACCCACCCTAACACAAACCCTCAAGAAAAAAAGTACCTTCCTACTAAAACATGGTCAAGTATGAATTGGACTCGTGATGATTTGATTTGATATCGAATTTAAGTCAGAATATAAAAATCCCTCGGTACGCCAGTCTGACTCAACCGGTATTTTTCTTGAAGAAAAAGTAGTGTAGGATGACGATCACGTCGGGGTCACCAATGTAGGAAGGAGAGGACAATAGAGAGATCTCTCTCCAGGCGGGTGTTATGCCTGGGGACCGAAGTCCATTGGAAGCTCGTGGTCTTCTCACACTCCTCCTCGCGTCAGCGAGGAGGTGTGGGGCAGCCTTTTCAGGGCGGTGTGCCCTTTCAGGCGGCAGCTGTCGCGGCCCGCAACTGCGGGTCGGTTTTGGGTTGACATTGTTCGTCAGTGGGCCCTGTATTGTAACAAGGCCTCATTTCTCTCTTTGTCGGGTCCGTGGAATCTGATGCCTCCAAGGTCGAAGTGCGGCCCAGGATCGGGCCGCCAGTTCGGCTCGGCTGCGTTGGTCTTTAGTGGCGTCGGGGATCGTTTGGCAGAGCGGAAGGGCGCGCACTGCCATGGTCCGCTGTCTGGGGTTCTCCATTTGGTAACCGGGAATTCGTTTAATTCTTCCATGGTGTTCCAGGATTCTCTCAGCCGGCTACCTCGGCTGAGGCTTTCTGCTTCAAGGCCCTTGAAGAGATCCCTGTAGTTCCATTGGAATGAAGTTGGAAGTTGTATATATGTCATCTGACTGGAGAAACTTCGTTAGCGCGTTGTAGAACACTTAAGTTGCGCTGTCTGACGCTGGTGGCGCTAGCGAGGTAGCGAGTTGGTTGATACAAGTTGCCGTTAGATGTCGCTAGGTCGCCACAGTAGTAGGGAAAAGGCTTTTCTACCCTTCTACTTTTCTTAGTATTTGTTAATAATCAAAATACCAACTTCCCAGTGCTCGGCCCAAAAGTAGCATTAAGTAGTATGTAAGAAAGAAGGATAACAAATACAATGCAATGTTGTAGTCACTAAGTACATTACATAGAAGCCGGACTATAAGATTAAACCAGTAAAAACTAGTAATTCTTAAGAGGGAATGAAATAAAAACTATACCTATAGGCTGATGATACTACAAAATCAAGAAGTCGTTATTTTGAGTAGTTTTATGTCAGGGTAACCTTTTAATTTATTTATTATTTGGTACTCTTTTAGTAGGCGAGGTTACTTTTATTTAATATGTTTTTTTTTTAATTTAGAAGGTGTAGACGTAATATTCCAATTTAGACCTTATCTCGAATACCTACAAGCACATCTATTAAAAATAAAATAATCATTTATTTCAGACCATACGAAGATCCATATTATGTTAGTAACAAAAGCAAATTAAGACTATGTTAGTAGTAATTTTACAATATAAACAAACAATTAACCATTTACACGCACTATTTAACTGCTCCTATTGCCACCGTGACCCAGTATTTGGTGAGGGGCGTCGAGGCGTTCCGCCAACACCCTCAGCGGCCTGTTTTATAAAGCTACAAATTAAAATTTACAGGTTACAAGTTTCCATTTGACACAACCTCGACCAATGAGGACCAGCCGTTTGAGCAGTATTGCCAGTTTAGATCTGTAATTTTTTTACTTGTAGCTTTATAAAACGTGCCCCAGGAGGCTGTTGCTGCTGCCACGTACGTGCTTCAGCAATGAGGCTACTCTCTTCCGCCTAATGGCATAGAAATCATCTACTCTCGCCTCAGCGAACATGCCGGATGAACTACAATACCTCGGCAGCCCCAACAGCCTCCTCAGGATGTTATTATCGGCCATTCTCAGAATAGAGAATTTTTGCGTGTCCGGCCCAATATTTATCCCTAAACATGGTCAGAAATAACTGCATATATTTTTCTTATATAGATTATGGTTTTATCTATACGGTATGCTAAATATATTAGCTCTGTTATTTAGTTATCATATTTATTTTATTTTTCAAAACCTTATTCTCCAATTACCGTAGCCTGTCCGCACGCTACCTTGGTCTTCAAATTTGCTTTTAATTTCAAGTAGGAACGGTTTCTATTTGTGCCATTTTAAATCCTGGTAGGCTAAATACTGCCTGTATAATCAGATTTTTTTATAATTCACTAGGACCATTCCTTAAAATTATATTATTAAAAAACTGTCTGTCCGGCCCGAACATATAATTACCATAGCCATTGCTTTTCGTAGGGCTCATCCCCAAGTAACAAAATATTTTTTCATTCAAATTGCATGAGTCGCAAGCTGAGGGTTGTGCCTCGGCACTCAAACTATGTGAACGTATCAGGTTTGTCGTATTTTGCCACAGTGCAAGTAAGTGTCTAAGTACCGTAACTTTGGTTTACAAATTTCCTAATTCCCGTACCCCGTCTTTAAAATTTAGTCTTAAAGGGAAATTCGCTGTCGCTTATTACAACAAAAGAACTCTAAAGCCTCTGTTTACAACAATTTTGCAGTATTTTTACAACTTCAAGTTTTTGATATTTTTAGGAAAATGTAAATTATTCTAAGTACCGTAGTGCTAATTACCGTAGATTTACTAATCACCGTAGTATGAAAATATTGAAAGACTTTCAATAATATAATCAATGTTGCAAAATATTGCGCCGAAAAAAACTCACCTCCATGGTCCATTACTTTTTGAATTCCCTTCTCCTATTAATAAATCTACCCTAACTCATGCCATCACTTTTGTTAATAAAAGTTGCCTAAAGAGCCCTTGCATGTCGACTTTGGCCCCATGTTCTCCTTTCAAAGGTCCAGAACTCTCATTATTAGTCCCGTAAACTCCCGTGATTGGTAAAACCATACGTCAATAATAATGTAACATTTCTTTCTAACAACAGAGGTTCATACATCCTAGTCTGACTTGGATGGGTGCAAGAGGTTCTATAAAATAATTAAAAGTTTAGCCGAGTTGGTAATGGCCCTACCTACTCGTACAAAGCTAGCGATCCCGGGTTCGGTGAACGCGAATATTTGTTTGTCCCTTGATATTTATGATTTATTTATTTAATTTGTTCTTGAGTCTTGGATGTTATCTATCTATGTATTTAAGTATTTATTTTTCTATATAAGTATGTTTATCGTTGTGTATTACCCATTTTCGCCATTAAAAGTTAATTTTAACTATATGTTCATAAATATCAATAAAAAATTGTGGATATAAATAATTTAGAACTATAAAAAAAACATGTTTTTAGTGGTCGATTTACAAATTATTAGATAATACTTTCTTTAGTCAAATATATTTTCTAATTACCATATCCATCTCAAACAAAAAAATCTAATTACCGTTCTTATGAAATATTTGTGTCTCTATAACTCGAAAACTTCTTTGTATATTTTGATGCCATTGCGAGATATTAATTATTTAGCTTCCTGTTGTTCAAATTCTTATGATATTAAGTCAATAAAACGAGAAAAAAAATTGGCTCCGGTAATTAGGCGGAGAACAACCAATCGCGAGAATGGCCGTTATATTGAACGCGCAATTTATTAAACGCTCGCTGCGTAAATCCTACCCACAGACCGCACGTGTAATACGTCTGACAGTATGCTTTAAACAGCGTTATTTTAACTTGTTCATTACAACGTGCGAATCTGCGGGCAGGCATATTGCCTCTCACTGCCATTGCTCTTCTTTCCCATCCCAAGTGAAGGTCGTCCTTCAATTCCTCCGTGAGTATATGTCCCAGATACTTGAAGCTGTTTACCACTTTGAGGGATACTCCTCCCAGCATGATCTTAGGTACTTTTGTTGGGTTGTATTTACGGCCTTTGAAAACTATCAGTTCACTTTTATTTGCATTGTACGTAAGACCATGCTGCCCGGCGTAACCCTCACATACAGCCACCAGTAGTCAGGGCTGGGCCAAATACATGCTTTGCTTTAGTTGAAATACAAATTACAAAATACTATCTCGCATGTATTTAAAATACAAAACACCTTTAAGTAATGTATTTGAAATATAAAATACAAATTACAAAATTCTATAAAGAATAAGAAGTAATCCAGCCCAGCATGGGCTAAAAAGCAGAGTAAACGAAGATTGACGGACAGTAATAGGTGCAGTGTTGCCAACTCAACTCTAAAGATCGACATATTTAGCGGTCGCCATTTTGCTTACGAAAGCTAACGAGCGCTATTTTCTTCAGAACGCACCTATTAATAAGATCGCTAAATGAAGTTAAATGAAGGTTAAATGTATTTATGTTAAAATGTATTATGAAGCCATAAGTAATTGAAATACTAACTACAAAATACCTCAGCGTCAGGTATTTGAAATACGAATTACAAATTACATTTTAAGCAAGTAATTGAAATAGAAATACCAAATACGTTGTATTTCAATTACGTATTTTAGTTACAAGTAATTCAAATACTTCCCCACCCTGCCAGTCCTCTTATTGAGTCAACTGAAGAACCCAGCAGCACCATGTCGTCCGCATAGCTTATGTTGTTAAAACACGTTTTTACCAACCAACCTCAGACAACCCTTCGACAACGCCTTGACACAAGTACTTACAAGCAGTTAATCAACATGGCAATCAAGAGATTAACTTATCGCAATTGAGCCAAAAACATGGCACCAGGTCAGTAGCCGCTGGTAAATATGCTGTAACCAGAGTGAGCAAATACTATGGGGACAGGCTTATTGAGAAGCGCTTGCCTTACATCCTCAACAGCCTACCTGCGGCTCTGAGACCGGAGCCTAACAAAAATAGGTTTAAGAGAGCCTTATTTAAGCACTAAGTACCTTAGTATTATTTAAATTTTTAAATTACTGATTGTTTATTCGTTATTAATGTAGATTCTGATCTGTGATATATACTTATGTAAACTAAGACAAAACTAAGATTCGCGGATCCCACAGTCAAACTGTGAAAACAGTTTTGCGGGACGTAATAAAACTAAGTTTGTAAACATGTTATAATAAATAAATAAAATAATATGGCAACCGACATGCGTGCTGCTGAGCCGTTCAATGAAATCAATTATAATAGGTTAAACAGTATAGGCGATGACAGCCCACCCTGTCTAACCCCACACTGCAACCTATACTCATCCGACTCCTCCCCAGCCCATCTCACGCGATTGATTACTTTCAATTTATGTTTACTATGATAGACATGGTTTGATGATGGTTTAGATTTAAATTAAAAAAAAACTACATAAATAAACTACCTATTTCTTCTCAAAAATTAACATTTGGACTAGCTTGTCCCCGCCTGGAACAACTTAAATTTAAATTGTTATAATTATCAATAAGTACATTGCTCTTAAAATTTTCTATAGATTATAGAGCTTGCTTTTCGCTTTTCAGTAGATTTTTTTATTATAAGGTTGTCGTTATGGCTGCGTTTCCGCGTGAGAAAATGTGGATAAAACATTCGTCACTTTCTGACACGTATATAAGTACGAGAGTGACGGATGCTTTATCAACATTTTGTCACGCGATTATCTGTTATTTATAGTGATCATCACGCCATTGTTATAGAAGAGCGGGGTCTCCTGACACAGGTATATAAAAATACTTAGGTCCTAGGAGGTCCCAACCTTTGCTATTGTTAAATGTACATAATAAATCATTTCATTTCATCATTATTGTGGCATACTGGAATAAACGCCCTGCGTTGGCACCGTTTCCCGCCTAACAACCGCATCTGTCAATGAGCTGTCACTGCTGTCAGTGGGTTGGTCGCGGCGTGAGCGTGTGGGGCAAACGCATATATTGTTGTTTTATTATCCGACTACTTAATCCTAAATCTTAGGACATCACAATCATCATCATCATCATCATCATCATCATCATCATCATCATCATCATCATCATCATCATCATAATCATAATTTCAGCCCGTAGTCGTCCACTGCTAAACATAGGCCCCCCTTTGATTTCCAGCAAGAATGATTCAATGCTTCCTGCATCCACCGACTTCTGCTACCTTTAGGCTGCGGCTCCACTGAGGCGGAGACGAGCGGAGCGGTGCGGAGCTATGCCAATATTAACCAATAGAATCTAAACTAACGTGCGTAAAGCGAGCTCCACGTGACCGCATGCGCCTTCTATTGGTTAATATTGGCACAGCTCCGCACCGCTCCGCTCGTCTCCGCCTCAGTGGAGCCGCAGCCTTATTAGGTCATCCGTCTATCATTATTAGGGTTAGAACTTTTGGTGGCTAACGTGGTACTAGAATCCATGGAGTCGCTATTGCCTAATTATTATAATACATGACACTTTGCTTTTGACCTTCAGTATGGTCATATTTCAAAATGAACTAAATGCATTTTTAGTTCGGTTATTACATACCGACTAATATTTGCTTGTTTGTAACGCTTTCACAGCAGAGATATCCTCCATACCAAAATTCATTTAAATTGGTTTAGCGGTTATATGAATAAATGAATTTGAAATATTAAAAAAACATGCAGGCGGTCGGGTCACAATGCGCTTGCCAGGTCGTGGTCTCCACTCAAGAACCTTACTGCAACGGCCGTGGGTTCTTCGAGCTATTCGCCCCGCTCATTGCAACTTCAGTCACCTAAGGGCCCTGCCAAGATGCATTGCGCTCACCAGCGTTTCTATTCGTTTCGTTTTTAAGCCAACCGCGTCACTGGTAGATCACGTGACTTCGTATCAGATCATCTAACAGTGACGCGATTGGTTTAAAAACGAATACGCTAGTTAGCGTTATGCATCTTGGCAGGGCCCTCTGATACAATGCTAAAAACTGTATGTATTTGAGCTTCTTCCGTTGAATTTATTCAAAGTTTTGGGGCACCAATTGACACGAGTCGTTTTTTGCTCGTCAAACAATAAGTGCTCCAACGGGAAGACATCTTTCGTATGCCTAATTCTTCCTGTAAAATAATTTGTATTGGACTCATTCCAATACCCAAACACTATGAATCTCCCGATATGTCACAGTCTTCCTTTATCAGCTGACGCACAACATCGTTGTCTCTTGCGTGACTTGCTGATTAAATTTTTCATGTCAGACGCACAAGTTTTATAAAAAAACCGGCCAAGCGTGAGTCGGACTCGCTCACCGAGAGGTACTTCGATTTAAATTCGATTTCTAATCGAATTAGCACGAGCCCGACTCACACTTGACCGGTTTCTTTTTGTATTATTTAAGGGTTTGTACTACAATCATACCTCTGTCTGTCACCAGGCTGTATCTCATGAATCGTGATAGCTAGACTGTTGAAATTTTCGCAGATGATGTATTTCTGTTGCCGCTATAACAACAAATCTTAAAAACCGAATAAAATAAATATTTAAGTGGGGCTCCCATATAACGTTACAAATAAAATAAAATAAAATAAAATGTATGAACATAGGTTATAAATAAGATGTTATAGACAATAAGATTGAAGAAGATGCTTCGCCATAAGGCATAAAAATAGCTAGCATATTGGCCCACAGCTGGGATCACATCAATCGTCCGTCGACGTCTTAACTATAAAAATAATAAATAATAAATAAAATAAAATTTTGTTTATTAAAAAGGAACACAAATTACAGTTAGCTGGTGGTCCCACACTAGGCGATGCCTGTCACGTGGCGACCATTCGACATACAATAAAACTTTACATTGTTTCGTATCTTCTGGTTACATTAAATATCAAGAAGACTGAGAGAACAAAATGTGGAAACTATCATTACTAATATTAATATTAGACATGTTGATTTTTGGTTACTACAGAAAATTTAAATCTAATATATAAAATTCTCGTGTCACAGTTTTCGTTGCCATACTCCTCCGAAACGGCTTGACCGATTTTGATGAAATTTTTTGTGCTTATCCGGTATCTATGAGAATCGGCCAACATCTATTTTTCATCCCCTTAAATGTTAGGGGTAGTCCACCCCTAAATTATTTATATGGCAAAACAACGTTTGCCGGGTCAGCTAGTTAATGTATAAATTAAACTATGGGAGTGAATGTTAGTGTGTGTGAGTGCGAGTGTGTATGGGTGTGCTTGGTATGTGATGTATGTGTAAGGCTACTAATCCAAACAACAACTTCTTTAGGTAACAGCCTTCAGAATTCTTTCTGTCTCGTTATAGTCAAGAGTCCTCAGCCAGCCAATAACTTTTGATTTAGCTTCGCGAGGGGAGTCTTCCGAAATATTGCATATTTTCACAACCGCGTTATAAACAAAACAATGCAGAAAATTTGGCAACCGTCGTGCGAAAGCAGTTTTTGTAATAGCGATCGGGATTTTAAAAAGTCGTTTACGAATTAGTTCTGGGTAGTGTTTAGAGCAAGTGGTTTTACAATGTTCTTGCATAGTAACTCTCAGAACCATTAGCTGCCGCACACTGAGGGGGAGCCCTTCGACTCTCATAATTTTATTGTTTCGATTTTCGAAAGTCAGAAATTGGTATCCATATTATTTTTAGTCATAATTGTTGTTAGGTATAACGCGAAATAAATATAATGATTAAGTACTATAATGTTACATATCATACAAGACAAAAGTCATAAAATTGATCAGCATACTATCAAAAGGCATACCGTTTATTTTTCATAAATATCGTAGGTCATATTTTTATATTGACTATTTATTATTTTTATTCATATCATTTTATTCTCTAATGTTTTAAAGGACTAATTTTAAAATTCAGAAAGAATACATGTCGTACATAAACATAAAACACCGGCTTACAAAAAACCCCCGGCTGTCAGAAAAGTAGGTTAGGTTAGGTTAGAACTGTGACCCCTGCTTAGTAGTGCCGTGGGGAAGGAGGGGAATATAGCTTATCTTATCGGTGGAACGACGACTGCCCCATGCGATTCCGTACCGTCACCGTTTTTTAAGCAGCGGTGTGGAGGGCATGCGATAAAAACGGTACGGATACGACGCGTCACTGCGATTCCGTACCGTCGCCGTTTTTTAAGCAGCGGTGTGGAGGGCATGCGATAAAAACGGTACGGATACGATGCATCACTGCGATTCCGTACCGTCGCCGTTTTTTAAGCAGCGGTGTGGAGGGCATGCGATAAAAACGGTACGGATACGATGCGTCACTGCGATTCCGTACCGTCGCCGTTTTTTAAGCAGCGGTGTGAAGGGCATGCGATAAAAACGGTACGGATACGACGCGTCACTGCTATTCCGTACCGTCACCGTTTTTTAAGCAGCGGTGTGGAGGGCATGCGATAAAAACGGTACGGATACGACGCGTCACTGCGATTCCGCACCGTTACCGTTTTTTAAGCAGCGGTGTGTAGGGCATGCGATAAAAACGGTACGGATACGACGCGTCACTGCTATTCCGTACCGTCACCGTTTTTTAAGCAGCGGTGTGGAGGGCATGCGATAAAAACGGTACGGATACGACGCGTCACTGCTATTCCGTACCGTCACCGTTTTTTAAGCAGCGGTGTGGAGGGCATGCGATAAAAACGGTACGGATACGACGCGTCACTGCTATTCCGTACCGTCACCGTTTTTTAAGCAGCGGTGTGGAGAGCATGCGATAAAAACGGTACGGATACGACGCGTCACTGCTATTCCGTACCGTCACCGTTTTTTAAGCAGCGGTGTGGAGGGCATGCGATAAAAACGGTACGGATACGACGCGTCACTGCTATTCCGTACCGTCACCGTTTTTTAAGCAGCGGTGTGGAGGGCATGCGATAAAAACGGTACGGATACGACGCGTCACTGCGATTCCGTACCGTCACCGTTTTTTAAGCAGCGGTGTGGAGGGCATGCGATAAAAACGGTACGGATACGATGCGTCACTGCGATTCCGTACCGTCACCGTTTTTTAAGCAGCGGTGTGGAGGGCATGCGATAAAAACGGTACGGATACGACGCGTCACTGCGATTCCGCACCGTTACCGTTTTTTAAGCAGCGGTGTGTAGGGCATGCGATAAAAACGGTACGGATACGACGCGTCACTGCTATTCCGTACCGTCACCGTTTTTTAAGCAGCGGTGTGGAGAGCATGCGATAAAAACGGTACGGATACGACGCGTCACTGCTATTCCGTACCGTCACCGTTTTTTAAGCAGCGGTGTGGAGGGCATGCGATAAAAACGGTACGGATACGACGCGTCACTGCTATTCCGTACCGTCACCGTTTTTTAAGCAGCGGTGTGGAGGGCATGCGATAAAAACGGTACGGATACGACGCGTCACTGCGATTCCGTACCGTCGCCGTTTTTTAAGCATTGGTGTGGGCGTAACTTAATTATGATTTGCCCCCGCACCACGACATGCCTTGTACTAAGCAACAGCGATACTGGTAACGAAAAACACTCAGCACATGCACTACATTAAAAAAAAAAACCGACGAATTGAGAACCTCCTCCTTTTTTTGAAGTCGGTTAAAAATGGAGAGTATCTAAGCAAATTAATTGTGAAGTTATTATTTTTTAATTGATAATACTTGCAAACAATTGCTAAAGCAACATATTATCGGCAGTTTTAATAAATGCCCGCATGCGGGTAACACACTGTATATTACCCAAAAAAAATATTTTAGTTTTTGCCCAACGAAGTGGGCACGGGAACAGCTAGTGTATATTAATAAGAAAAATCCCGTACTCTCGGGGGAAATGTGTTCCAGTAGCAACATTATCTATGCACTTATAAGCTAACGCTACCGTCCAACGGCAAAACGCTGCAACTCGAGTTACAGCGTTTTGTGTTAACTTGCATCAAACGATTCCCCATAAGCGCTTCTATCATACCTATAGAAGGACTTTTAAAAATATGTTCTAGTTTAGGCGATAGAAAACTGTCAAATCGCCGTAACTCTGCATAAGACTAGCCAAAACATCATGACTGCAATTGTGATGTTTTATACCAAAACCGTCAAAGCCGTCTGCTCACCACAGAACGCTGTAAGTACTACATGACCACTACCTCGGAACAAGGAACGGACCACTTGCAGCGTTTTGTCTACTCTGCATCAACATCAATTCAACACGCGGCAACTGATTTCTAATGTGAAACTTAAAAACGTATAAACGCGCGAAGATTACGCCTATATGATTGCGTTTTAGACGTTTAAAACTATTATGCTAAGATCGTAGATAATTGAACTGATAACCGCTTACCAGGCATAGAGATACCGCTGGTATCACTTCCCTATCTGCCATAGCATGACTGTTGATATTTAGCAGAGGTTCGAGTGTTGGTGATCGAGTAGCAATCCGGTTTTAGTAGCTAATGTTTGCCCTGGTTTTTAGGGTTCCGTAGTCATCACGCCGACAAAGTTGTAAATTAATCGAATGAAGTATCATCGAATAGGTAGCTCTTAAAAAACATAATGTACCTGTATGAACTCAAAATGTTAATTTTCGCTGGAGTTGCATGTCCCTCCAGCCGAAACTGCAAGTAAGTACAAATTGACTAAGCAGACTTATCTGGTTCCTGAAATACAGGCGACTAAAGGTTTATACCAATTAAAAATCAAATAACTTTAAATAGAGAATTACTTAGTTTATACTTGTTATTTTTTGAGATAGTTTTTTGTGTTTGTGGGCTTCGGAACCGTACACTGAGCATGGTCCGATATGCTCTTGTCCAGTTTTAGGGTACCGTACCAAAATGGTAAAAAATGAACCATAAGGCGTGAAATACACAGAAGGGGCGCAGCGCAGGTAAGGCGAAGGCATGCGCCGCGCCCCAAACCTATTTCATACAAAATGTAAGAAAGCGTCAAGTTGTGAAATACACACAAAAGACGCGGCGCGCTTCCTGTAGGCGCGGAAAAGGCATGCCTTTGCCCCGTCGCGACGTCCTCGCCGCGCCCTAGCGCCCCTCTCGCTCACTCGCCTCTTCCGTATAATTTAGCATCGCGCCTGCGACTTTTCCACGCCTTATCGCGTCTTTGCCTGCGCCGCACCCGCGCCTCGCCTACGCCCGACTGTGCTGCGCCTGCGCCGCGCCCTTCTGTGTATTTCACTCCTAAGGATGAGACTTCGGTGTCTGTCTGTCTGTATGTCACAGCAGTTTTTTCTTTAAACTATAGATGCTACCAACTTGAAATTTGGCATAGTTGTAACTTGGTTGCCCGCATCTGGTTTTGGTAAAAACAATATGAAATTATTTTACTAAGGTAACGGCACCTATTACCGTGGGAGTTAGGGTAGTTTTCAAATAACAGCCAGATATTAAGGATATCAGGACACCCTAATGACGGAAAGGATTTTTTTTATAAAAGTGTGTTGATTGAACTTTGTAATTTGCACCTTTCTGGGCTTATTTTAAGTAATTATATGGGATAAAATAAATTTTAAACACAAAAAGTCGGGTTCTCCTATTACCGAGGTATTGGACTGGCTTTGACCCTATTACCGCGGATGAGGTTCCTATTACCGCGGGTAGAGGATTAATGTATTTTTCGTTCCGTACATTTAATATTTAACATCTTTCTTTAATACAATATAAAGCCCATCTCTGCTTAATACAATATAACAAATTCTATAAGTACAGTCAAGGACTTTAATTGTTATGCCACTATGGAACCCTGTCATAATGACAGCGTCGAACCACATGACAGAAATTACACTTAAATGAATGATTAACGTTATGCGACAGGGTTCCATAGTGGCATGACAATTAAAGTCCTTGACTGTACAAGATGACTGTATTGTCATCAGATTTACATAATTATGTATATAAAAATGTCAAATCAGATAACTGGAAGCGGATTATTCAACATTATGTTTACCCTAAACTGGCTAACTAACAGGCTTGTCATGTAAAAAATAACCATTTTATTGTTTGATTCTTAACAAGAGTAAAGAATTAAGTTCACACTTATACATCTCGAAATGTCAGAAACGAGTTTTTTCTAAAGTAGTAACGATATACTCTCTCGTGCGGAGCTATGAATATCCACGTTTGATAGTGAGTTTAAAATAATTAGTACTTGTGTTCATAATGTAAGTACATTATGGATGCCGCTGACTACAAAACATAAATTAAAACTATAAAAAGAGCAAATTTTACCGAAATTTTTGAAATACAAAATAAACATACGATTAGTCTTATTATCCCAGTTTTTGACAGACTAACATAAAAACCCAGTCTACCAGATAAGCGTTGTACCATCAGTTAGTACAACAGTTTCCAACAGATTAGCTTTACTATCAAAAAAATCTTAATTTTATTAAGGAATCTGGACTACGGTACCCTAAAATTGTTATTTCATTTCATGTCACATGGTAATAGGAGATAGTATGGGATCCTAACTCCGACCCATAAAAAACCTAAATACCTCGGAACTAGGTTCCCATACATCCTATTACCGAGGGTTATCTTTTTTTACCCTCGGTAATAGGATAAATTCACGGTACTATAAAACCTAATAACGACCCATAAAAAAATTAAGCTATCGTAATGTTGGTTAAACAAATAAATACTTAACATTTTAACCATCTAATAAAACTAAACTCATAAAACTAATAAGAATATATTTAAATATATCCTTCAATTTAAACGACTCAAACATTTACGGCTTTCTATGGAAACAAGTAATATAGTGCACAAGTTTTTAATAAAAAATAAGGCCTTTATTAGTATTTTTCATTCCACGGAAATTGCTCTTTAACTGCTTAGATAGATAAAGTTTTTCATAACACTAAAAAAGTTAATAACCAACAGTAAATATAAAAGATAAAGGCCATTGAACCTAAAGTACCATTTAAGCTATTACCGTGGTATGCCTCGGATTTAGGAGCCATAGCAAAAAACGAAACCGATTACCGCGGTATTTAATATTCTAATTTTAACGTATTTCCAGACAAAAACACATAAAAATAGTATTTGGAAGTCGCAAAGAAAACAATAATAAATAATTTAAAAATCTTAGCATTCGGTTTGTCATTACAACTATTATGCAAATCACTAAATAAAATGTGAGTTTTCTTACGTGTGGCGTCTCTCGTTTCTATGGCACAACCTGCTCCTGCGCCGGGTTCGCGGATACTGGCGGATGGCGAGTTGTTTATTCTATTCATAAACACTAGCGCCAAATAAACCGGTAGTCTACAAACTGAGCTTTGCTCGTGGAAAATAAGTTTCTAAGTGAGTAAATCGACTTGTTCATAAAACGCAGTTTTAAAAATACCGCGGTAATGGGTGCCGATTTTGGGGGGAGCGGTAATAGGTGCCCTTATCTTAAATATTTGAAAAATGAAAGTGTTTTGATTATAGCAAACGGGGCGCCATATGAAAGGGATCAATCTGTACATTTCAAAACTATTTTTTTTATAATTTTCCGTGACGTACTTTTTGATTTATAGCGAAAAATTAACATTAAAAATGACCGTCCTCCCCCTTATGAGTACCGGAGTTGAATTTATTTGAAATACTTAAATTAATTTTAATTTCAATTTAATTTAAATTATTTCCGAAGTTTATGGACCAAAAAATCGGAATAATTCCTACATTTTACGAGAAAAATAAAATGAAATTGTCAAATTTTAAAGTTTTGGAGTAGGTATTTATCAAAATACTTTAAAAATCTGCATTAAAATTTAGGCTAGTCAAAACCTTATTGCATAGAAAATAAAGTTTATAACAAAATGAGTTCTTATGCATTTTCCAACCATATTAGTTTAAATACGGAACCCTCGCTGCACGAGTCCGACTCGCACTTGACCGGCTTTTTATGTTCGGTTTTACAACTCCTTCTATGCTTATATTTTGAGGTCTTCAGCAACCTGATCTGACAGAGTGAGATTTTTTTATTCTGTGAACCTGGCCATCTTTTTCTTTTAGAAACCATAGATGCGACGGTTACGTTGGTTATTGAAAATAACAAGTCTGTCACTTAAAAAAAGTTGGAATTAATAAAGAAGAATAAATATAATTATTTGAAGTTGTGTTTCCGTGGCTCTGATTATGAAATCTCACGAAGATCATTGACCGTTGGAATCGCAAGCAATCCCAACACGAAAGAGAGTTTGCCAACTCCGTTATCATAATTCATAGCAAAGTTAAAACCAAAGGTAAAATGTTTAAACTCCTTTTAGAAATATTAGAAAGCGTTTTCGAAGATGCAAACAGATCCAGAGGTTTTTTTTTGGCATGATGTCTATGTGATAAAAACATACCGGTCAAGATCATAACCCTCCTTTTTGCTTCTCCGTAGTCGGGTAAGAAAAGTCAGCATGGTACGGACGGCCTTATAAAGGTGGGATTACACCGCTGCTTAAATACGGAGACGGTACAGAATCACAGTGACGTGCCGTAAATGTCAAGGTAAAGTCGTGACGTTTACGGCACGTCACTGCGATTCCCAAAGAGAAGTATTTTATCTACACTCATCAGTCCTCTACTATGCGTTCAAAACCCGTAGGCGATGACCAGCATTACCTTGCCTTGCGGCTCGTTTCATAAACCACACTCATGTTGTAATGCCTGTCATTACGCAACCGTCACGTAAACTACTATTTTGGTCTTTAAACGATACTGAATCATATATGTACTGTTTTTAAGTCTAGATTACCAAGCTGTGCACGACAGCTTGACCGTGTGCTGCTTCCGCGACATGTGAACGTCACCGAAAGTATGCCGCGACACGCGGGCTCCGTTCGCACGCGATCGGCTCCGTTCACTTGCGATCGGCCCCGTTCGCATTTCGTCGTGTCCGATCGGAACCCTTCTGCCGTGACCGGGCGAGCCCACTCATTCTCGAAAGTGTACCTACTCAACCACGTGGTAGGAACGAAACTATTTGACTGGGTGCGGATACGTTCACAAGCAATCGTACGGTGCCGTACGGTGCCGATCGTGTGCGTCGACATCCTTTCGACCGCGAACGACTGTTACCGCCCGATCGTATGCGTCAACATGCTGTGGGACGCGATCGGCTGTCGACGCATCCGTACGTATCCTTTCCGATCCGATGCGAAACGAGCCGTTTGGTGGAAATCATCCTTAAATGTCAAGGTAAAGTCGTGACGTTTACGGCACGTCACTGCGATTCCATATTTTGAGCAGCGGTGCGAGGGCATGCGATGAAAACGGTACGGATACGATGCGTCACTGCGATTCCGTACCGTCTCCGTATTTTAAGCACAGCGATGTGGTCGCACTTTAAAGTTAGTGCACACTATTGCTTTGTAAGGGCCAGCGCAAACCGGCGGACGGCAGGGGATTTTTCCCTATAAATTTTGTCCGCCGCAATCCGCTGCGATGCTCCGAGGTCGGTTTCAAAGCATTGAAATTTATACCTTATTTCAATTGAAATAGCATTCAATATACATTGACAAATTTAATATCCTCTGCCGTGCCGTCCGCCGGTTTGCGCAGGCCATAACTTTAACGTCATGTTTGAACTGCTCCACCAATCTGTCCCGCGATTATGAAACCGCGATTAGTTTGGGATTGGAATAGCTGCCAATTCATATGCACTTTGACGTAAGTATATGGTAAAACTGTCACCTCTAATCCCTTTCTCATCGCGGCTAGATAATACAGAACGTACAGCTTATACGGCCGACTGTACAAAACTTGCGGTTTAAGCCGGGTTTTCACAGTACGAGTGCGCGTGCTGTGAAAACCTAGCTTTACCGGTAACCGCGCTGCCTAAACTCTATTTCTTTAGGTACTTAAAAAAAATGTAAACAATCCAAACCACGTGGCATTGTTAAACAGCCAATCAAAACTGTTTTTTCGCACTTTGACATGTCAGTGTTCTGCTTCTATTGGCCGACGAACTATATCACGTGGTTGTTTTGTTTGAAAAAAATTAAGTACCTAAACAAACTGAGTATAGGTATGGTATAGAAGCTTTAGGTCCACATCTCGATAGTACTAGGTAGCAAATACGACCAGAGGCCCTTAACAAGATGCATTACGCTAACTAGCGATTCTATTCGATTCATTTTTTTTTATGGTATAGGACGATATGGTACCTATCGCCTGATGGTAAGCGATTACCGTCACCCATAGACACCTGTTTTTAAACCAATCGCGTCACTGGTAGACCACGTGACTTTTCGTATCACGTCATCTACCAGTGACGCGATTGGTTTCTATAAGAATCGAATAGCTAAACGCTAGTTAGCGTAGTGCATCTTGGCAGGGCCCTCAGTTCGCTTTGCGACTATATCTCAAAAAGTCAGAGTTGCAAAATGACCACTTCGTTTACGTTACTAATGGCCTGTTGTTTGATCAGTAGTTAAACTAATGGTCAAAAAACGTTACTAATGGTTAAAATCACAAGGCAATGTGTCAAATTTTCCATTCCTTTTTCGAAATTTAACAATTAGTTTAACTACTGATCAAACAACAGGGCCTATGGCTGGGATTACACCTGTAAGTTATTACGTGAGTTTTGAGACGCAACTATGGGTAAGAGTGAGTAGCAAATATCTGCACCTCTCTCTTGCATATAGCTTTGTTTCAAAACTTACGTAATAACTTAAAGGTGTAATCACGGCCTAAGGTCGGTTAGGTTATAGTCGGGCAACTTCAAATGCCCGAAGGGCAAATTGCCCAGGAATAGGAGCCCCACCACGTGGGGCTCCGTCGACATTGTTAAGACAGACATAAGATGAAAAAAAAAAACAATGCGGTCATTTAGCGACTCAGCTTTAAGAGATGCAGTCGCAAAGCGTCGTATTTGTTACCTTCTATCTATCCCGTAGGTATATCCCTTACAGGGATAAGTTCGCCTTTGTACTTGTTTTTTTTGTTATATTGCCTGTGTTATGTATTATTTTATTCTTGTGCTCTAAAGAGTATACTTACATACATACATACATATATAACCATAAGCAGCACCAGAGGGCTCAGACAAGATGCACTACGCTAACTAACGTTTCTATTCGATTCGTTTTTAAACCAATCGCGTTACTGGTAGACCACGTGACTTTTCGTATCACGTCATCTACCAGTGACGCGATTGGTTTAAAAACGAATCGAATAAAAACGTTAGCGTAGTGCATCTTGTCTGAGCCCTCTGCTCGCTACTCATGCGTTAACTGAAAGAAATTTTAAATAAGACGCCTATTAAAAATAACCCTTATTGTATTGCAGCTGATAAATCCTGGCAGGAGCTAGTTCATTCCACAATGTTATTTTGTACGCGCAAGAAATTCTCCCAAAAACCGCAAGTTAGATGACCGAGTATGACTTGAAGGAAATAAGGGTGAATATACTTGTATTACAGCCCAACCAGAAAAATGATGTGCTATAAAAGTCGAGAGCACGTTTCTATTTTTGCTTTCAATGTTATAAAAATGCTAAAAATAGTCGAGTAAAAGCGCTGTAAACGTTTATTCGACCCGAATTAGGCGCAGTTTATTCAGCCTAAAGTCCTGTAAGAGTGGAGTAAGTGCCGCTGTATAATAAGCAAAAAAGTGCAATAAACGTTGAGTAAAAGCAAAAGGAAATACGATTTGTTCTATTAATGGGAGAAGTTTACCTTTACCTGTATTCTTTACTTTACTTGTATTCTTTGATCTGTGCCTTTACTCAGCAAATTCGTTCTATAATAGCAACTGTATTGCTTTTGTCAGCAAATTTGTTCTATAATAGCAACGGAATTGCTTTTACTGAACAAATTTGTTCTATAATAGCAACCGAATAGCTTTTAGTCAGCAATTTTGTTCTAAAATAGCAACGGAATTGCTTTTACTGAACAAATTTGTTCTATAATAGCAACCGAATAGCTTTTACTCAGCAAATTTGTTCTGTAATAGCAACCAAATTGCTTTTTAACCGACTTCAAAAAAAGGAGGAGGTTCTGAATTCGTCTGTTTTTTTTTTATGTTTGTTACCTCATACTCAGCAAATTTGTTCTATAATGGCAGCCGATTGCTATGATTCGATACTAATTCTCTATGACATCAATCATTTGGGGTTGAATCGAATCTGACAGAAGTTCAATACAAAAAAAAAGTAAGTAATGTTCTTTATACCTTACCATAATAGTTCTTAAAATTTAAATATTGTTTACGTAGCGTTATATAACAACTTGCGAAAATAATTTTACTGATTAAACCAGAGGTCGTCGTTCACATATATTTATGCGCCTTCCCAATTCCTTTAATTTAAATAAACTATAAATAATTTATTTAAAATATTTTGAAAAACCAACCATTTTTGCTATCTAATTTCTATTACATCTCATTTATACGACTATAACTCGAATAAAGGTGTTTGTATTACAATTACAGCACATGATGCAGCCATGTTAGACAGATTTTAGGGTTCCATAAGTTGTTGTTTTAATTGTTTGTAGAGCATTTTACATCTTTTTAACCGACTTCAAAAATAGGAGGAGGATCTCAATTCGTCTGTTTTTTTTATGTTTGTTACCTCAGAACTTTCGACCGGGTGAACCAATTTTGATGATTCTGTTTTTATTTGAAAGCTGGTGCTGCCAGTTTGGTCCCATTTTTATCAAAATAAAGATCTGATGATGGAGTCCATGAGGAATCCACGGAACTCTTCAAATTTATAGGCGCACCTATAGCAATTTGGGTATTTTTCATTGTAACTCTTATTAATTGAGAAGTGGGAGAACACCAGCATAATAATAATTATGATCACTAAAAAGTATTAAAAAAAAAAGTTTAAAATAACAAAAACCCGCCTTCAAAAAGCAAAAAATAACTTCTTTAAAATAGTACGTAAAAGGTCAGTCCAACTGAAGTCTGATTTTGGTTACAATATTCTAGGACGCCGACTTCAGTTGTACTGACCTTTTACCTACTATTTTAAAGAAGTTATTTTTTTGCTTTTTGAAGGCGGGTTTTTGTTTTTTTAAACTTTCTTTTATACAAAATGGTGGTATACGAGTACGTGGATGTGGATAAATTCATTACTAAAGATGATTTAAAGCTACTAACTCAATTGAAATGGCCCCTTAATAATACACCAAGAACTTCTTTGTTAATAAACCAATCCAATATGGATGAATTTGTGCTGTAAATATTTTTTGATGCTTCTTATTAGTGCTCTAAGCTGAGTAAAAGTCGACTAAAAGTATTCATTCTAAGCTTTTATAGAAACGGTACAATGAGTCGAGTAATAGCCGTATAAAAGCACCCAAGCGCAGTGGATTAGCAACAATTGCTCTTACATAACTGTTATAGAACAAAACTGCTGAGTAAAAGTAATGTAGCCACTTTAACTCAGCATCTTTCCAAAGGTAGAGTAAAAGTGCTATTACAGAGTGCTGTAAACGTTTATTCGATATAATTATTGCACAATTTAGTGAAAATTGCCAAATAGTCGAAATGACCACGATTATACGACATATTGGTGTTCTGACAACTGTAACTCAGCTGTTATTCGACTACAAGTTGATTAAAAGAATTCTTATTCGACTGTTTTGCTGGTTGGGAGTTAAAGTATCGACCATAATACAATACAATAATAATAATAAAGCCACGTTTATTTCTTTATTAAGTAATTACATAGTAAGTAAAGTATATGTTACATAAATAAACCCTTTTATCTAAATCCTTATTAATATGAATTACAACTTTACTATCTTGAGAATAGGGTTCAAATTGGAATAGGACACACTTCACATAGAACCTTTTGGAAATGACATTGACTTACTAAATGCTAGACCCTGTGGTCCTTATTATATGTCACTTCCAAAAGGTTCTATGTGAAGTGTGTCCTATTCCAATTTGAACCCTATTCTCAAAATGATAAAGTTGTAATTCATATTCCTTCTTTTGTTATTAATGCATTTCATTTTGTAAAGGTAATTAGCGGTTGGGTTTAACATAAGATAACAATGCCATTCATCGCCGATAAGTTCTCAAGTGGAAATCGTGATTTTAAATAGTTTCTACTTTTTTGTTTTTGTTTTTTTATACCTCGTAAGGCCCAGGGTGCAATAGGATGTACATAATCCAGGCAATTTAATTTGAACTGTGTTGCAATAATTATAAGGTTTATTTTCGTATGTTCATAAACTGAAAATGGCATTATCGAGCAAACGTAAGTGAACTTTATTGCCTTGATGGTAGATTCAAAGTCCCACTGACAAAAACCTCCCCGTTTGTAGTATGGTCAGCCTTACGACGTTAATATGTTCAGAAACGATAAGCAAATAATGTTAAGAGACTTGTATCTGTGGTTGTATTTTAATGTTAACTTTAAAGTATTGCATGTCATTAAAGTACCGGTTATCGATGTGGTTGCATTTTAATTTTCACATTAAAGTATCGGTGATCGATACTTTAATGTGAACATTAAGATACAGGGCAACCACAGATACAGTTTTCTCACATATTTCTGATTTGCCCAAAAGAAAAAGAAGAAAGGTCAACTGGTAGAGAATGCATTAGGCATTAAGTTCACTTTTTGTACTCAACATTTGTATTTATGTGCAATGAAGATTAAATAAATAAACAAATAAATATTGTAGAAAACTATGCATGTAGATAAAGTTATGTATGAGACTGTACAAGTGTACACATAAGATTTGTTAGATGGATTCCGCGAAAGCGTTATTTCGTTGTAGTTTTTTTCCGATTCGCATTTTTCCGCGATCGATGAATTTCCTCTTCGCCTCTTTACTCGTAGCTTTATTTAATGTCTCGTTGCTCCGTGATAGTGTTTTACCCGCAGCGATTTTTTCCGCGGTCGATAAATTTCCTCTTCGCCTTTTTACTCATAGCTTTATTTAATATATCGTTGCTCCGTGATAGTGTTTTTTCCGCAGACCTTTTTTCCGCTATCAATAAATCTCCTCTTCGCGTTTACACACGCGTCTGTTGTTCCGTAATCGCAACTTTTTCGCCTCTCATTATATGAGCGATTATTTATAATTATAATAATCATTGATAATTTAAACATGCCACTCCTAATAATATACGATTGTTTATTTTATTTAGTATGTTTTATGTTAAAGCAAGACTGGCGCCCTGCATGCGACCGGCCAATCAGAGCAGGCCTGTTGTTTAGGAGGGCTCTGATTGGTCGAGCGCGTGACAGGAGTTTTTCACGTTTTTGAGCGGGAAAAGTGTCGACAGAGAAAAACTAGACGGGACGATTGAGGATTGTTTTGGTCTTGTGAATTTGACAAAGATAATATCTTGAAGATTAGTAAATACTATAAGAATTTATGAAATTGTATGTATTAGTTGGTGAATCATCACTATCATCACATATACTATAATGTAAATATTAAGACGAGGCCTTTTGCTTATAATAATTTCTGAACACATTATGATAGGAATGTAACTATACTTTCTAACCTTTACATCTACTACACTTTATACTTTTACATCGACTAGAGAGCCTACGTTAAAATAAAACAAACATCCCTCATCTAATTCTCATTTATTTCAAACGAATTATTTTCCTCTTCAAACACTAAGAACTCAAATATAACTGAACAATAACTTAAAATATATTCTAAACTAAAAAGTACTTAAGTGTAAGTGTGTACTTAAATAAGTAAAGCTTTTCTCGCTTATATTTTTAACTTTGGCATTGGCATTATTGGTATTTTAAATATGATAGTTTGTTTATACATGTCTCCAAATCTAAGTCACCAGTTAAATATCTGTTAACAATACTGTCAATTTTGAAATCCATTTCGATTGATTTCTTATTTCTTTTTCTAAAATCAGAAGAATTGATTTCTGTCTGATACAAATCAAAATCGTGTACGATTGCTTCATCTCTCAGTTGAGATATACAATAATTCAGCGATTGTTTTCCCCGGAGCTTTTTATTTATTTTGCTGTGCCAGCCTTCAACAACGTTTGTTGTTTTATGTCTCTGGCCATAACATGATAGCATCTCAATTGTTTTCATGTTGAACCATTGGGACGCACAGTAATTATTAAATTTTTCTATTTCTTTTAGTCGAGGAGCTTTCGCCAATACTATCCACCACCCTTCGAGAATTTTGGATGACGGTAAATAGGCCAAACAAGTGCACTTTCTCACATACCCGCAACCTTCTCGGGTATCTGATATTTCGTATTTTTCAGCTTGTTTCCAAATAGCTTGTTTAAAATGAAAATTACATCCGCTAATTTTCGCCGATCCAAAGATTTCTCGTAAAGCGTTAATAACTGCTACTTCGAAGTCTAATTTTATGAATTTTGGATTGAAGTGTAGTACCTTTTCTTTTATTAAATTAAACAAAAAAGTGTATGTTTCCTGATGTTTGTTTGGCAAAAACGCATAAATGAATGGTATTACTTTAGTGCATTGTGTATTAGAGCCTATATCTCCGTGAATAGTATAAAGTTGTCGATACGGCGAAGGACATACTTTGAAATCACCATCCATTAAAAATACATCGACGTTTTTTATATACTCTTTGCATAAAGGAGATATAAAAAGAAGAATATCCTTTTCTTTTGCACACAAAAATTTTTTACATATACTTTCCGGAATGTCAACATCTTCAAAATTTAAAATCATTTTTACATTGGTATTGCGTGCCCTGTACAAGCTGTCTCTTACGCTTATAAATGAGGGCAGCTTGTCAGCATATGTTTCGTTTTTCATATCCTTCATAGCTTCACTATATAGCTCTGGAATCGGTCTAAAATCTTCGCACACCTTTTTTTTTAGACTCACAATCCTTTCTTCAACATCAAGACTCTCAAAGTCTGGTGTGCAGATGTGATGCTTTTCATTCACAATGTAGGTCGATAGTGAGTCCAATGTCACAGTGCCGTTACAGTTTTTCACGGTACATCTCCAAACCTTCGTATTTTTATTAACGCGGTTTAAACAATGGCGTCGTCCCGATCTGATCAATATGTGACCGCCACGTGTGCTTGGAATAAAAGTAAAGTTATTTTTATTTGCACTTGAACTTGCAATAATATGCTCCATTATTTCCTTAACGACGAAATTACATTTATTATTATTGGTGACTTATAAATTATAAATCAAATTTTATTCAGTACACGTATGACACGGAATCGCAATCGATTTAAGACGGTGTAAGAGAGTGACAATGTCAGAATAATAAGCCATAAGTTCTATGACTCGATCATAAATATTACTTTTTAATTAATGGTTCTGTTACCTACTGAAGAGGTATGTTGCAATTGAAATACTAAATACAAGCTTTTCCACGCGTCTCTGTCCACATCAAAATAGGTGTCTAGTTTATTGATTTCCCGCCGGTTAAATTTAGAATTAATTAAAAACAAGCTATAATGAGAAACCATTGTCATGCATATTTTTCCCATTTTAACCTTTAAATATGATTGATTTTTCCGTCAATTATGGTCTGATTTTAAAAATACTTTTTTTGTTTCATAGAGTATACTTCCGAGGTGATCCCATTACTCCCATTGACACAGAATTGTAATCTGATGAGGGGATCCAAGAGAAATTGAGGGAACTCCTCAAATATTATAGGCATACATACATATACAAATTTCAGTATTTGTAGTAATAAGTTCAGTATTTGCATTCAGAAAGTATCTTTTAGTGAAGTAGAACTGATGATGAAGACCACAGATGGCCAATGGCCAACTCCTCAACGGTAACTATTTCAAGGGCGGCGATAAGATATCTCGATTAAGGTAGTTGAGTGACAAAAAAAGAACGTATAATTGTTTAAATAATGACTATGACGGGTTACCTATGTTTCGTCAAAATATTTATTGTCAAATGTTTCATTTCCCAAAATTTTCATTTGCCAATCCGCTTTGTTTTCTGTAACCGTAAATATTTCAGGATTTTATAAAAACTAACCTAACCTAACCTATAGGGTTCTACACGATGGTACTAAAATGAATTTCGGAAAAAATATATAAAATTAGTTTGGCAAATGAAAAATTTGGGAAATGAAATATTTGACAAAACGGCAGGCTCTGGACTATGACTTTCCCGCGGCGTTACTTGCGGTTAACTTGAAACACAAATGTTTTAAAAAACAAAAACTGCTTTCAAACACGCAAAAAATAACTTCTTTTAAAATGGTAGGATGGTCAGTCCAATTGAAGTCGATGAACACAATGTTTTTAACCAAAAGCTGACTTCAGTTAGACGAATCTATCTTATCTTATCTTGTTATTGGCGGGGTCCTTGCGGATACACTTCGACCCTATTTTTCTGGGTAGCCACACCCAAGGATTTTCATTCTTACTCCGGCGAGGGCATCACATTCACACAATAAGTGTTTCATCAGACGAACCTATAGTACTAACGGTTTTTTGTTTTTTTATAAGTTCAGCTTCTGCCAAATTTTAGGCATTAAGATGGCTACAAGCATGAAAATGTAAGTAGGTACCTACAGGTTATGGGTAAATGCGAGGCGAAAAAGTTGCGATTACGGAACAACAGACGCGTGTGTAAACGCGAAGAGGAGATTTATTGATAGCGGAAAAAAGGTCTGCGGAAAAAACACTATCACGGAGCAACGATATATTAAATAAAGCTATGAGTAAAAAGGCGAAGAGGAAATTTATCGACCGCGGAAAAAATCGCTGCGGGTAAAACACTATCACGGAGCAACGAGACATTAAATAAAGCTACGAGTAAAGAGGCGAAGAGGAAATTCATCGATCGCGGAAAAATGCGAATCGGAAAAAAACTACAACGAAATAACGCTTTCGCGGAATCCATCTAACAAATCACACATAATCAGGCATTAAAACAGTCGTGTGATCTTATTATGAAACACGTCTTTCGGCTCGTTTCATAAAACCACACTCGTGTATTAATGCCTCTCATTACGCGCCATTCACATAAACTACCATAAACTAAGTACTATTTGGGTCGAGGCCTCCTCCACTAGTGCGTGCACGCATGATTGAATGTCTGAATGATTGAGCTGTGTTCTATAAGGACCCCGGTCCTCATAAATATGTAAGTAATGTTTTCCAGGTGTCTCGGTCTTGTGCTATATCTAGCCAATGTTTTCCCGATGTAGTAGCAATGCCATCTGACCATCTCCCTTGTGGTCTGCTTTTTCGGTTAAAACCACTCCGTCAGATTCCTCTTTCGTCAGATCATTTTTTTTTGCGTACTTGTAGGTCAGAATTTTGAAACTGGTGACGAAACAGCAATTCTCGTGATTCCTCGTCCGTCAGATTCCGCTTTAGTCAGATCATTTTTTTTGACCAAAATTAGTTTCATAAATATGAGGTAGGTTTAGGTTATTTTAGTTCTTCAGCAGGCCACAACCCAGAAATAGGAGCTCCGCGTTAGTGGCGCTCCGTCGACTCTGTTAAATTTGACTGACGAATTATGACGAAAGCGGAATCTGACGAAAGGGTTATTAGAGGTCATTTCTGACGAAACTGAACTGAAATTATAAAAAAATCGGTTTCTGACTAAAGAGGAATCTGTCGGACGTGTTCTCAATCGCTTTTTCTGGCTCAGGGCGACTTTGTCCACAATCCTATTTCGTCACCTTCTTAACTCGTCCACAATGCCATTATGTCGTCAGCATGTAATTCCTAAATCGTCACCTTCCTAACTCGTCCACTTTCTGATATCGTCAATACCCCATTTTGTCTACATTCCTATTTTGACCACAGTGCCAACTCGTCCACTTTCTTTTATCGACCTCAGTACTCCTTGGTCAGCAGTTTCAACTCGTCCGCATTCCTGTATCGACCTCAGTGTCAACTCGTCCGCATATTTGTACTCGAGTCTGGGTGTTCAATATTTTTACTATATTGTTGACGAGTTGGCACTGTGGTCTAAATAAGAATGTTGACGAGTTGACATTGTAAACTAATAAGGGATGTTGACGAATTGGCACTGTAGTCTAATTAAGAATGTAAACGAGTTGGTTCAGTGGGCAACGTAAGAAAGCGGACGAGATAGGGAAGCGACGATATAGGAATGCTGGCGAATCGAAACAGTAGACCATATGTGAACGAGAACGACTTAAGAAGGTGACGAGATGGAACTATGGCCGAAGTCATCCTGAGCCCTTTTTCTCTTGCTCCCATTCTTGTCCATCTCTGCTTTTTTAATCTAGCAAAGTGGCCTCACTTACATTTTAGAGATTTAGAATGTCGCAGGGTATGTTCATATTTTTGGTTAGACATACTGCTTTTGTTTTCAGTGTGGCATATTGCGAACGTGACATTTTCCGACATGGTGATATTTTAATATGACGTTTCACACCGATAGGATGGTCCCACAGCAGTCTGCAGCAACCTCAAGGCAGGTTACAGTGAAGGCATGACTTACATATCAGATGGCGTTCTCCCGGGGCCATATTTAATACAGAGACGCTGTAAATAATAAATCTGGCTTTATTTTGTCAATTACTATTGTACTTTTTTTACAATTTTAGCCTAAAGTTGTTGGACGTATTGCGACTTTTCCTTCACTTTTGTTCCTTTACAAGAGCTGAAGGAACAACAGAGACCTTTTTTCGCATTACTTCCTTTGCAAAATAACAAATAAAATAATTAAAGGAACTAATGCGGAAAAAAGAGCCTTTTAACCGTGGTCCCACCGCTATGCCCCACTGGTGGGTGCACAGGGATTTTGTTTTCCCCGTAGACCCACTGCACTAGAGTGGGACTAGGGGCAATTGAAACAAAACTGCCTTTTATCCGTGGTCCCACCGTTGTCATGTTTTTTTGTCAAGTTGGGACCGACTGCCCCACGGCACTACTAAACCGCACTACTGGACCAAAACTAGTATAATAAATGAGGTAGGTTTAGGTTATGTTATTTGTTCAGCAGGCCCGAAGGGCCAAACCACCCAGAAAAGTGTAATTAGATCGTTTCCCCAAACTCGTTAATTCCGCGTAGCAAAATTTCCATTCGCATTTTTCCTCACTCGAATTTCTAGCCATCCACCTTTTTTATCATTCGTAAGTTTTACCAATAGTCGTAATTATTCAATTGCATATTATCCAGTCAGTTTTTTTTATTATTCGCGAATTTTACCAGAGTACTAATTTCCTACTAGCGTATTTATCCTGTCAGTTTTTTTATTATTCCCGAATTTTACCAGAGTACTAATTTCCTACTAGCGTATTTATCCTGTCAGTTTTTTTATTATTCCCGAATTTTACCAGAGTACTAATTTCCTACTAGCGTATTTATCCTGTCAGTTTTTTTTATTATTCCCTAATTTTACCAGAGTACTAATTTCCTAATAGCGTATTTATCCTGTCAGTTTTTTCATTATTCCCGAATTTTACCAGAGTCCTAATTTCCTAATAGCGTATTTACTCAATCAGTTTTTTTTATATTCGCGAATAATACTAGAGGCATGATTTCCTAATCGTATAGGTACTCAGTTTTATTTTGAGTAAATATTTGCTAATTTGCTGTAAAAAAAAACAAATTGCTGAGCATATCCCCAAGATAGCGAATTTTTCAATCTATTTATAACCGGCTATGGCAAAAACAAAAGGATATATGCAGGCTATGTTTATATTCATGAATCTATCCCCCCAGAAGCGTATGTTTCATGTTTACTTAACTAACTTCTGCTATTTTTACCTTCACCATTCTCCTTTACCTAAGTTTTCCTGCTCGATTGCATGGGATTGGTTATTGGCTTATAAAATAATTTGTAAAAATAAATTATCAAATTTTAGAATAATAAACAATATACTTAAACCATAGAACTATATTCTGTAACAGAAAACAAACTTAAATAACTTCACAAAAAGAAAACTTAAACATAATCTGCACTTAAACTAAACATAATCTGCTCTAATATGCAATTATCTGTACCTATAAAAATACAAAACAAATGCACTGCACTCCTAAACAGTCTCCTCAGTTGTAAGTAAAGGTATTTTTTTTTATTGAGGGTAAAGCCAACCACCACTTAGTACTTTAAGTACGACAATTGTCGAATACACATTTCAATGGATATCATGCCAACGAAATAATTGTTCACAATGGCCTGTATTTTAGTGTCCCTGTCTGTATATTTTTGGTTGCGTTTCAGATAAATGTTACATTTCATTTCATTTTGCAATACAATAAAATCTACAGCTAAAGCCTCAGCCTTTAGTTGAGAAATAAAGTAAAGCAAATTGTAATTCTTATTCATTCTTCCATTGATTTTTTTGTGCCAGCTTTCCGTAACGTTATTCGTTCGGTGCCGGTGCCCGAAGCAGGACATAACATCTATCATTTCGATTCTTATCCATTGAGTAGTCATGTAGTAATTAAATTTTGTTATATTCGGCAGATTGGGACAATCAGCTGATACACTGAGCCACCCTTCGTGTATTTTAGTACTGGGTAAATGTGCAAGGGCTACACATTTAGCTAAATAAGCACATCCTTCGCGGGTTTCTGTGAGCTCCCATTTCGCACCATTTCTATAGATCGCCTGGCAGTAATGAAGAAAACAGCCTGTTATGGCAGCAGACGGATATATAGCTCTAAGAGCGGTTATCGCAGCAGTCTCAAAATCACTCTTAATAGAATCTGGGCGAAAGTTAGGAATATTTTCTTTAATCGCTTGGAATAGCTCTTCATAAGTAGCCTGGGATTTATTAGGCAACAACGCATACATGCACGGGACGACTTTGGTAAAAGAATCATCGGAACCAATATCACCGTGTATACTGTATAGCTGGGTGTAAGGCTTGGGAACCATTTTAAAGGTTCCGTCTACAAAAAAAGATTTAACATTTTGTATCCATTCCTTGCATTGTGGAGTAATAAAGACAATAGTATCGCGGACTTGAACGCAAAGAAAATTTTGTGTTAAATTTTCTGGGATTGTAACATCTTTGCACGATTCAAAACTTGACATTCCAGAGTCTTTATGTCTTGCTCTATATAAAGAATCTCTCTTTACATAAAATGATGGCAATTTGTCCGTGTATTCGGCAGTCATAAATGTTTTCATTTCTTCTCTATAAAGTAAAGGAATGGGTCGATAATCTGTCACGACCTTTTTTTTCAAGTCGGTAATTTTTTTCTCAATATCAATACTCTCGAAATCAGGTACACAACAATGCACGGTTTCGCGGGTAATTTTTTCTTTTTTGGCATCCAGAACCACCATTCCTTTGCATGTTCCTTTTGCGGAACAAATCCAGACCGACGTATCATTTTTATTGTTGCGTTTCAGATAGTGTCTATATCCAGCTCTTACTAATATTTTCCCATGATGTGTACTATCAATGAACTCGAAAGATGTTTTCTGAATACTAGCTGAACTCTCTGGATTTGATATTTCAATATTTGTTTCCATTTTTGCGGAGAAAATTATTTAAGTAATTACGATACGATACAACAATTTGAATTGACAGTAACTGACTAGTGTCATGTCTATCAGTAAAAGATATCGATATCTCAAAGAGGGCATATTGAATCATTAATATTTATGGTAAATTGGGAAATATATGTATGAGAAATATTAAAATTAGATATTCATATTTATTTTATTTGTTGCAACCATAGACCGGCTGCAACAGGTATAGCAACAATATCACATAAAAAACAAACGTGTTGCGAAAAATGACAACGAATAAAGTTTTAGGTTAGGAAATCTATTGCGTAATAAATTAAAATATAGCGAAATAAATCAGCTGGAAGACTTTTGGTATAGGAACAATATCGCGTATACAAATAAAATGATTGCGAAAAAAATCGGCTGGGAAACTTTTGGTATAGGAACAATATCGCGTAATAAATAAAATTATTGCGAAAAAAATCGGCTGGGAAACTTTTGGTATAGGAACAATATCGCGTAATAAATAAAATTATTGCGAAAAAAATCGGCTGGGAAACTTTTGGTATAGGAACAATATCGCGTAATAAATAAAATTATTGCGAAAAAAATCGGCTGGGAAACTTTTGGTATAGAAACAATATCGCGTAGGAAATTAAAATATTGTACTAAATGTCGGTTCGGCATATTTGAGAATAGAGATGCAAGCGAATGATAAAAAAGGTGAATGGCTAGAAATTCGAGTGGGGAAAAATGCGAATGGAAATTTTGCTACGCGGAATTAACGAGTTTGGGGAAACGATCTAATTACTCCCAGAAAATGCAGCTCCGCAATAGCGGAGCTCCGTCAACTCCGTTAAATTTGAATTAGAAATATAAATAATTGGTCAGTAGTGCGGCTTAGTGTTGCCATTGGCAACCATTTAACAGATCAGTGGGTCTACGGGGAAAGAAATTACCTGAGGAATTATCCGTGGTCGCACTGGCACTGCCGGAATGAAAAGGATATGTTAAAACTCTAGTGCAGTGGATCTACGGGGAAAAAAAATTACCTGTGCACCCACCAGTGGGGCATAGCGGTGGGACCACGGTTAAAAGGGGGAAAAAAGACCTCGGTTTTTGCAAAGGAACAAAGTCGAAAAAATAACGCAATACTTCCTTCATCTCCTCTGAAGTAACTAGTGCGAAAAAAACGCAATAGTTCCTTCAAAGGAACATCCATAGGAACTACCGCGAATAATCCGCGCGCTCGTAGGCGCGGGGGGAGTTAGGTGCCTATCGCTTCGGCAGAGCTGCTTTGTCAAACGTGGCCGGCACATGCTCGTTTGCGCTCTCAATACCAAAATAGATTTAGTTTTTTAAGCTGGAGTTCCATTGCGGCGTGCGTCACACGTGAGTACGATTCGCTTATCAAAATGTATATGAATAGGAAAGAACATGTGTGTTTAGTCACTTTAAAAACAAAGTGAGATTAAAGGACACCGCACGGAAAGTATGGAAAAAGAAACTTCGGTGAATTTTGATAAAAAAAATATGTGTTACGTGTCTTGGTCAATGTATAACAATACTTGGTGTGCATTAAAATCCTAAGACTAGTTTTTGAGAAAAAAAATAATGTTTTAGGGACCATTTAATTAATCAACTTCATCAAAGAAACTGATATGAAAAAGTGTTAAGTTTTTAAGTTGTAGCGTTTCAAAAAAGTAAGTAAAATTGGTCTGCGTTTTTTTTTTTATATAATTGTCATATTTCCGTTTTCTGCAATAGTATAAATAACTAAAGAGATACTTTGTGCATATTTTTTATTAATATAAGTTTGGTGTCACAGCCTTTAATTCTTCAGTATTTAGATTAGAAATGAATTTTAACGAAAAATACTTGGATTTTCATGTTTTTTTTAAATTAATCGGTGAAAAGTTGTGGATTTTAAACATTTCATAACTTGTTTTATTGTTAAGATAAATGATTCAAATTCAAACATATTCCATACTTTCCGTGCTGTGTCCTTTCATTAAAAAAAGGTAAACAAAAAACAGCCTTCAAAAACGCAAATTACTTTTGTAATGGTAGGTTAAATAACGGCTTGTGGTTAAATAGCTCGCCGCAAGCAACGCCGCGGGAAAGTCATATTCATTCCATTTAAATGTGCTTCGTCATAGTCGCCAAGATAAGATATCGAGATCTTATCGCCGCCCTTGAAATGGTATCGCTGAGGAGTTTCGGTGGCCTTAACCTCGTAAGGCCCATCATACTACAAACAGGAAGTTTTTTGTGAGTGGGACTTTGAATCTACCATCAACGCAATAAAGTTCAATTACGTTTGTTCGATAATGCCATTTTCAGTTTATGAACATAGGAAAATAAACTTTATTCTTATTAAAACACAGTTTAAATTAAATTGCCTTGATTATGTACATCCCATTGCACGCTGGGTCTTAACTTTTTAACCGTTATAAGTAGCCAGTTGAATTTTTCACAGAATACGTGATATTATAAAATCTATCGTTTAAAATTATACAATGAACAATAAATCAAATCGCAAGAGGGGTCCCCATACAAGAAACATGAAAATAAATCAATTTTTTAGCATTTTTATACGGATTGTATTTTTTATAATGGCTTCTTATTTTGATGCTATTTTGAGCTTAAATTGTAGTCAAATTTTTGTAGTTTACGACTAAATAGCAATATCAAGTAAAACTGCTACAAATATGTGACAAAACTGATTTTATCAACACGATATTTTCAGCGGTCACCCATCCTGTTTTAGATTATGGCGTAATAGTGTTTTCACCAACGTAACGGTAATCCCATGTCGTAGTGTGCGTATCACGGCAATAAAAATTGCGATGTCAGATCGGGCAGTGATCATTGTGTGTGTCTACATGCCTACGGATTGTCCGGATAACTTAGTAGACTTTGCGGAATGTTTGAGTGAAATAAGTGCATTGATTGAGACCGAAGGCGTTGAATCCGTAATGGTTTTGGGTGATTTTAACGCACATCCAGGTGGGCGTTTTGGAAAGGAACTGGTGAGTTTTTGCACTGAACAAAAGTGGAGGTGTGCGGACTTAGATAAACTGGGTGCGGACTCTGACACTTTTACTTATTATAGTGATGCCCATGGCACTACCAGCTGGCTCGACCATTGTCTTGTCACGGACGCCGCGTGGGATACTCTTGTCGATGTTAGGGTTAATTATAACGTGTTTTGGTCGGATCATTTTCCACTTGAAATTATTGTTAATTTTAATAGTTTAAATCGGAAAACCAGTGTCGCTCCAACACATAGAAACGAAGTTCTCTGGGGAACAAGGGAGCCTTCACAAATAGCGAAGTATACTGAAACGTGTAACAAGTTACTTGCAGAAATAGATTTTCCATCTGAACTTAGAGATTGTTGTGACACAATGTGTAGTAATGTGAATCACAGAGAATATATTAGTAAGCTATACACTAGGATAATAACTGTGCTTAGTGAGGCGGCTGTCCTTAGTTATAATTGTAAAAAACCTAGTCATGGCCGGTACATCACTGGTTGGAACAAGCATGTCAAAGATGCTCATAGAGGGGCTCGGCTTGCTTTTCTTGACTGGGTTAGTAGTGGTAAACCTCAACATGGCCCTGCCTATCAGAAAATGTGTTCTACCCGAAAGTATTTTAAAATGAAACTGAAATGGTGTCAAAATAATCAAAGCCAGATACAAATGGATATTTTGGCATCGCATCACGATGCTAAAAGGTTTGGATCCTTCTGGAAAAAGACCAGTCGTCTGGATACCAGGCCGAGCCTACCTGTGAGTGTCGGGGGTACGTGTGAGCCGGTGGATATTGCAAATCTTTTTAAAACACATTTTGAAGTTCAACCCAGGCATAACTTTATGAGTGGGATGCCCACGACTGAGGAGCCATGTGAGGGCGTGTGTAGCCGACCTATTTATTTTTCCGCTAGGGAAATATCAACTGTCCTACGGAATATGTCGCGTGGCAAGTCGCCTGGCCATGACAGCCTCAGTGTTGAGCATCTCAAGCACGCCGGTTCTCACCTGCCAAGGGTACTAGCAATGTTCTTTGCATTATCCATCGGGCATTCTTATCTGCCCGACGATTTAATGAAGACAATTGTGATTCCGATTATTAAGAATAAAACCAGTGATGTATCGGATCAAAACAATTATAGACCCATCTCTCTGGCTACTGTAATTGCAAAAGTGCTGGATGGTCTGCTTGATCAACAGTTAAGTGCTCACATAAAGCTGAATGACGCTCAGTTCGGTTTCCGAGCTGGGTTGTCGACGGAGTCAGCTATTTGCTGTCTCAAGCACACTGTCCAGTATTATGCGAAACAACGAACCCCTGTGTATGCCTGTTTCTTGGACCTTTCTAAGGCCTTCGACTTAGTGTCGTATGATATCTTGTGGTCAAAACTATCCAAAGAAACAGACATGCCTAGGGAGCTGGTATCAATATTTAAATATTGGTATAGGCACCAGACCAATGTTGTGAGATGGGCTGGTTGTGTGTCGGATGTATACAGGTTGAATTGTGGAGTGAGACAGGGGGGGTTGACATCTCCGAAGCTGTTCAACCTGTATATGAATCGACTGATCGAGGAGCTTAGTAACACGCCAATGGGTTGTTCCGTTGGTGGAAAAGTTATAAATAACATCAGCTACGCGGACGACATGGTGTTGCTGAGCCCTTGCATCAGTGCGTTGAGGAAGTTACTGGTGGTATGCGAGAGCTATGCTGCTGCCCATGGCCTTAAGTACAACGCGACTAAAAGCGAGCTGTTGGTGTTTAAGGCGGGCAATAAAACCTATGACATTGTCCCGCCAGTTGTACTTGACGGCACACCACTGAAAAAAGTCACTAAATTTAAGTACCTGGGGCACTGGGTAGTGGAGACGCTATGCGACGACCTCGACATAGAGAGAGAGCGCCGAGCATTGGCAGTCCGGTGTAATATGCTGGCTCGTAGGTTCGCGCGGTGTAGTGAGGGTGTCAAAATTACTTTATTCAGGGCATTTTGTCAATCCTTCTACACGTGTGCGCTATGGGTCAGTTTTACGCAGCGGGCTGTCAATGCATTAAGAGTGCAATATAACAATGCGTTCAGGGTGCTGATGGGTCTGCCCCGCTATTGCAGTGCATCAGGCATGTTCGCGGCAGCGGGCGTGCCTGGATTCCACGCTATAACGCGCAGCAGAATAGCGTCACTCATGCGTAGGGTGCGGAGTAGTACCAACAGCATCCTGAGCACGCTTGCTGAACGGGTGGATTGCCCGATAATACGGCATTGGGACGAGGCACATGCTCCGGTGCGTGCCCCTGCCCGCCGATATTAGCCATTAAGTTATTTTGTTCCTAACCCTAGTTTTAAGTTATTAAATTGTTACTAACAAAGTATGGAACCAGAGTCCGAAATAAATGATTTTTAATTTTTTTTAATTTTTAATTTAGACTACGCGTGTAGTTGCTTAACTTTGGAAGGCGAAGTACGGGTTGTATTTGTATAATAGCTTTTTATTTCGGTGCCACATTAAGTTTAGATAATAATCAAAACTCCATACAAACATATATAGTTTACGACCAAACGGTAAACTGTAGTAAAACTTTTACAAATATGTTAAAAAGTGCCTAGTTTAAATCAACACGATCGATGTTTAGGTAAGGGTGGTTGCTTAACTTTGGGGGTAGGCCTTTCTTTACAAATTTCGTGTTAATTTAGAATTAATATCGCTACTGTATAAAAGAGTGAACTATAAAACATGAATTTTTGATTGACCTAGCAGTAGTTCTGATACTTCGTGTATTAATTTCATCGATTTCAAATTTTGCGCGCGGGCGCTACCAAGTCGATAGACGTACCTACCTACATACCTACAACACTCTCGCTTTGCTAGGTCTAGGCATTATTGCCACTATCCCAAAATTTTAAGTGCTTGATTATTATTCTAATTTTATTAAACCAACTTATTCGACAAACATTACAAATAGAAAAGCCGGTCAGTGACAGACAGTTAGTTATGTAATACAAAATAATAGATAAACATAGCTGCCATAGTAACATCAAAACGACTTCGTAAAAATATTACGACTTACAAAGTTAAGCAAGTACAAGTAGTGACCGCCTAAAACATCGTGTTGATAAAATCAGTTTTGTCACATATTTATAGCAGTTTTACTTGAGATTGCTATTTAGTCGGAAACTTTGAAAATTAGACTACAATTTAAGCTTAAAATAGCATCAAAATAAGAAGCCATTATAAAAATACAATCCGTATAAAAATGCTAAAAAAAATGATTTATTTTCATGTTTCTTGTATGGGGACCCCTCTCGGGATTCGATTTATTGTTCATTGTACAATTTTAAACGATAGATTTTATAATAACACGTATTCTGTAAAAAAATAAAAAGGCTACTTATAACGGTTAAAAAGTTATAGCCCTGTAAACTTACTTTTTCATGTAAGGGCGCGAACCGCTGTTAAGCGATGACGTCATCATCCGTGAGCGCTAGCCGCCGGATTTCGAGCGCCGCATACGAAGTTTAAAATTTAATATCTCGAAATCTATTTGACGTATCAAAATGATTTTTTACAGCTATTTTTAGTTTTTAATGAATAATACGGTAAGCCAAAAATCGAAACTGGCTGACATTCTTTATTGATTAAATTAATTTATGTTGTACGTTGATGATATTGCTACATACAACATGAATCTTTCTTAGTAAATAATGCTTTAGGTTAAGGTAAAAGAGTTCAAATTAAATAAAATATGGAATTGATTTTTAAATAATAAAAATCTCGGAAATTATGCGATATTGGACCACATTATACACTCCAATTAGGGTCTAGAATCGATGGTAAAAATCCTTCAGGTACGTCCCGGGCACGGAGTATATTCCTATCAGTTTGTTCAATTATGAAATAATCACAATGATACGATACCGGACCGTGGTTTAATCATTTCCGATTAAGTCTGGGTAAATTCTGTTGTGAATGTCTTGCAGTCATGCCAAGGAATCAAAAAGTCCTTATTTATTTAAATACTTTTCTCAAACATGCAATGAAATACATATTGATGTTATGTTAGGCTGCGAAGTATGACGTTTCAGGTGCGGCTAGGACAAGAGGTCGTTCATGGAATTTCATCGTAGAGGGAGAATAGAATGGAGTGGGCATTGGACTAGTACCAGGTGGGAAGTCTGAGATGCGTTTATACATTATTACGTATGTATAAACGAGATGCACTTACTTTTACTGTCCCTCTCGCGCGTATACCTTTTCGACGTGTTTGCCACAATGATTGTGGCAAACAAACCCTGAGAGCTGATGCGAGTCGTATGAGTTTTTAGTGGTTTTTAGCTGTTTTCGGAGTTTTTTTGCAAAATACAAGGGTGAAGTTTACGTGTAATGTGTTAAAGAACAATTTCGTGATGGTGAATTGCAGTATTTTAGGCTATAAAAGCCGGAGTGAGCGGAAATATGAGCACATAACCTTTCTCACGTAAGTGGATACATTATACTATTATTGCGGTCTTATAAATCCTGATTGACTATGTAAACAACTAATTATTTGAAATAACGTCTCCTAGTTACATTTTAACATAAAAAAGGATCGGTTTTGTGTTCAAATAAATCGTATTTTTCTTCCGCTAACCGTCCGATTTATGTTGATAACGATAATACATAGTAATCCTTGTGATTGCTGACATTTAAATTTAGTCGTATATAACCAATTTCGTGTTGTCATCCATCTAAAATGCATTTTACCCAACAAACGGGGTAATATATAATTATGATATTATTGGGTATTTTGTTATACTAATAAAACAAGTTTTGTTGATTTGACAGTTTTTTTTTAAAGTAACTCTTATATTCCCTGAAATTTACCTTTTTACGTTCACAAAATTTTAGAACATTTTTTAATATTTTTCGGATACCCATCTGATACTGAAGCAAGGAAGTTTGGATTATAGCTACATGTAGCATAAATTGGCAACCAACAAAGTTTTCTCGTATCTGCTCAGAACACTTCGAAGCACATTGTGAATATAATCTAATTGTGAATATATTGCTAATAAGAGCGGGTTCCCTATCAATACGGAGACGGATATTGACTTTATCACACGCGTTGCTGTCAGGAACGACTCCGCTGACAGGAAACCAAAACCAATTATTATCAAATTTCAAGCACGATACAAAAAGGACGATTTTTTGGCAACTATTCGGAAACTTAAGAATCTCAAGGCTGGTGATTTGGGTTTTTCAGGAAGCAGAGCAAATGAACGCATTTACATTAATGACCACTTATCTGCGTATAACAAATCCCTACTGATAAAGGCCAAAAGCAAAGCTAAAGAGAAGAATTATGCCTATTGCTGGGTGCGAAATTGTACAATAATGGTGCGTCGTTCGGACAAATCACCGGTTATACACATCACGTCGGAAGATAGTTTAAAAAAAATTACTTAATAAGGGTTACGAATATTTTTTATACAACTAACATGTTGTATTTTATAATTTTTAGTCCTGTATACTTTAAAGTTGAGACTCCTTTTTTTGCAACATTGGATTTGGATAGTTTTAAATTATTATTATGGTTAAGTTTCGTGTTTGTAACTTCATTTTTGCTGCTTGCGTATTATTACGATTGGGGACTCGTAACGTCAGCTCATCTGTTGCGCAATCATTGCTATTGTATTGTTCCGGCTGTTAGTTCAAAACAAGCTATAACTTTCCATAACCTATGGGGATATATAATATTGGAACTTATATTAGTGGCTACATACATTAATGCCTGTTATCGCATAGCTATGGTTATATCGAAGTGTCTGCAACTAATTAGACCTGGATGTGTTGCGAGTATTGTATTTGCATTGTATATGGTAATTCAAATCGGATTTTACATTATTGGGTATAAAGTATTATCTATGAGCATATATTTCTTACTTAGGGACCAATATGGAAATTAATGTCTATTACCAAAACGTTCGCGGTTTGCGAACGAAAACTAAACCTTTTTTTAGAAACCTTTTAAATTCCGATTATGATGTCATATGCTTGAGCGAGACGTGGTTGCTGCCAGGTATCTTTGATGCCGAGTTGTTCGATAGCAGGTACAATATTTATCGGACTGACCGAGATTACCAGCGTGTCGGGATGAGCATGGGCGGCGGCACGCTCATAGCGGTGCGCCGACCTTTCAGTGTAGACATGCATAACTCGAGCATCCTGCCACTCTTTCCTGATGCAGACATTACCAACGTCAATATCTCTCTGACCTTCGGATCCGTCAAGAAATGTTTGCACATATTTTGTTGTTATTTCCCTCAAAATTTTAATCAAGCTCTTTCACAACTAACGTTTTTTGAACATATATCTGACGTTTATATGGATTGCCCAGGTGACGGGTTTATTTTGACTGGAGATTTCAATGTACGAGAAGCTGTTTGGATTCCAAGATTTGTGGATGCAAGTTTCATTGTACAAAATCCTTCTGTGGATGTGTTGACTTCTCAAGTGTTTACTTTTATGTGCTTTACGGGGTGGAATCAGTACAATGGCATTCAGAATGCGAATAATAGATGTCTTGACTTGGTTTTTGCCAATAACGTCTGTTCTGTTACACGCGCGGAACCACTTTCTCTCCCGGAAGACCCTCATCATCCCTCACTAATATTAAAAACAGATTTTGGGTTCACCGAGTCCTTCCTTCGGCCTGCATCACGTGTCTCACGACAATTTTTTGCAGCTAATTACGATATTATCAATGCGGAATTATCTGAAGTAGATTGGGACTCTCGTTTGAATTTGGATGACATCGAAAGGGCTGTTCAGTGTTTTTATCGAGTAGTAGATGGGATTGTGGACAATCACGTCCCTTCTAGAGTCGTTACAGAAAGTCGAAAGTATCCAGTTTGGTTTACTCGACCATTGATTAAATTAATAAACAAAAAACTTAAAGTACATAAGAAGTGGAAAATATATAGAAAACAAAGTGATTACAGCTATTTTTCTTTGTTGAGACGAGAGGTTAAAGGTTTGGAACTAATTTGTTATGACTTATTTATATCGCGTGCTGAAAATAATATAAAATATAGCTCTAAACAATTTTGGTCGTTCGTGAAATCTAAGCAGAGTAACAATGCCATCCCTGATTCCATATACTTAGATAACCAAGTAGTATCGGATGGCCAGGGCATGGCAAATGTTTTTAATACATTTTTTCAATCAGTATTTGAAGTGGACACAACGTCTCACTGTTCTTTATCCGTCCCAGAATCTAATGAAACACTTATTAGTGTGGTAGATATTAACCCAAATATAGTTTTAAGATATTTGACGGAACTTGACGTCTCTAAGGGTAGTGGTCCGGATGGACTGCAACCCATATTTTTAAAGCAGTGTGCTAAGCAATTGGCTTTACCCTTGTCAATTTTATTTAAAGCTTCTTTAAAAAAAGGTATTTTACCAAAAACTTGGAAAAGGTCCCTTATTGTTCCCATCCATAAAAGTGGTGACAAGCATTGTGTAAATAATTATCGCGGTATATCCAAGTTGTCTGTTATCCCCAAACTATTTGAAAAGATTGTGTATGACTGCCTTTCCCTGGCCGTCAAATCTTTATTAACCCACCATCAGCACGGGTTTATCAGAGGGCGCTCAACAGAAACCAACCTGTGTGAATTTCTGGACATTATTCTAGAAGCTATGAGTAATGGCTATCAGGTGGATGCAGTGTATACCGATTACTCAAAAGCTTTCGACAAAATTTCACATAATTTATTAACTAAAAAACTTGCAGCAGTCGGTATACACGGCGACCTCCTGAGGTGGCTTGAATCATATCTTCGGAACAGAACTCAAGCCGTTGCTGTAAAAGGATACATATCAAGTTTTATTCCCATTAGTTCCGGGGTGCCTCAGGGGTCCCATCTCGGGCCCCTGCTGTTTAACATTTTTATTAATGACGTGGCTAATTGCATACAGGATTCCAATATATTACTTTACGCTGATGACACTAAACTTTTTAAAATTATTAAAACCGAATATGATTGTGTGAACCTTCAGAATGATCTGAATCGTTTGGGTCAATACTGTGTTGCTAACAAACTAATTTTAAATACTGACAAGTGTTGTACAATTTCATATTCTCGAAAACGCCAACCTATCATTTTTAATTATAAAATGTTTAACGTTGCTTTAAAAAAAGTACTTGAAATTAGGGATCTGGGAGTTCAACTTGATCAACAACTATTACTCTCATCACATATTGACAGGATAGTTACGAAAGCGTACAGGATGTTGGGGTTTATTTTTAGGCAAGGTAGAGACTTTAAAAATGTAAGTACTTTCATTTTGTTGTATAACGCACTTGTTCGTCCTCATCTGGAGTATGCATCTGCAGCTTGGAATCCACAATACCAATGTTACATTGATTCTATCGAAAGCATTCAAAGTAAATTTAAGAAACGCTTAGCTTATAAGTTTAAAAATCTCGAGCTCAAAGACATTGTCCCCTTAAAAATGCGTAGGGAACATCATGACCAAATTTTACTTTATAAAATTTTGAACAATATCGTCGATTCTCCATATCTCCTCAGTAACATTTCATTGAAATGCTCATGTTTAAGTACTCGGTCCAAAAATATGTTCGCTATACAATTTTGCAAGAACAACTATTCAAAAAATCGCTTCCTCACAAGGGCGTGTTCGGCTCATAATTGCAGATATAATCATACGGACATATTCTTTGACAGTTTTGGCAGCTATGCAAGTGCAGTTAAAATGATTTTGTAATTTAGTTACCTATCTTTTATCTTTATGAAAACTATTTCATTCCATTCCATGACGAGAGTGTTTTAAGTGCATGTTTTAATATAAGTGGCTGGCTTTGTTTAGTTATTTCCTAAAAGTGTAACATATATTGGTGAAAACTTTGTTGGCTTATGAATAACTCACCTCTGTTTTAATATTAATGTATAATGTAAGCTGTTTGTTTTCCTTAATAAATAAAATAAAATAAAATAAAATAAAATATATGACTGTACCTTGTGTATATTTATATAAATAAACATTTGCAAAAACATGCAAGTAGCATTTTAATCGTAGGCATTTCAGACCTAAAAACATATATAGAATTCTATAATTACTGTAGATGTTTTGACCGTTCGATATTGTAACTTTCGATATCCAAATACGTACATACATTTGGAGGTTAGGTGGTTGCGAATGTGATTTAAAACAGTAAGCAACGCCGTATGAAAATTATAGTGTATTATGTTCTAGAACCAATGTCACAAGCACGAGGATTATATTTCCGACTCTCAATTGACCGGTTGTTGTAGTAAGGTAATAAGTAGCTATTGGGGAAATTTAGCAAATTGTTGGCAACTCAGAATTGATTGCATATATACCACACTTATATGTATAGATACTATCTCCATCTCAGGTATACGCGCGGGCCAGGTCTATTCTATACTCTGTTTACGAATTTCATACAAATCGTGCAGGCCTAGGCCGGCAAAGTCCTCTTTTTTAATTTCCATTTCACAAATTTGTGGCACAGGCATCATGACATTCGGCCACTGTGCGTATTAAAAAAATAAAACTTTAATTTTTTTGTTGTTTATTGCATTGCATGTTTGAAAAGAGCACTATACATACCTCGGCGGAAATATGGGGTTGCCCGCCTCAGACCTATCCGGCCTCGCTTTGCTCGGCCGTCTATATGTCTTCGGCCGGCAACCCCTTTTGTCCCGGCCTCTGTAGTAATGTACTATTATTGCACAAAATTAAAGTAGTGTACAAAAGACGCACTTAACGCTACAAGCATTATATACCAGCCTTAAGATGAAACAAATTAAAAAGTAGGCAGGTACAATAAAATGACAATCTCAGTAAAAACAATTTCGTTGTTGACGTTATCGTATTGTCAACGTTTTGATAGCTCTTATTTACTTGACAAAAATGGCGGCCGAGTTAAAAACGATACCATAACAAGACAAAGACAATGCGGTTCATGCCGCCTAGAATACAAGCCCGGCGGGCTAAAGTCTGTTCCTACCTATTCAGACCGCCAATGTTTGACAATAACAAGTATACCTGAAAATCGAAGTTCGAAGTTACGTTAGCTCCAGCCCTTTCTCTCGATTTAGTCTCGAAGGACATGTGACAGAGATGGAGCTAACGTAACTTCGAACTTCGATTTTTAAAGTAGGGCCTCTGACTATAGACTCTGTTTCATGCACAGAAGATAGACTAAACAAACTGAAAATACATTATGGTTCACTTCTCTTTACTTATGGTTTTCATAGTGAGTTGGAAAGAGATGAATCTATAGCTGTTCTTTCGTTATTTGGTACATCCTCACAAGTAAGGCGTGATTTGGACCTATAAGCACCTATATTATTTGGACCTATAGACAAGGAAAGACAAATCCTTCCCATAGGAAGGACAAAGAAATCCGTGTGTAAAACCTTGTGACAATGACAGTTAAAGAAAAAAAACAACCTACTTTTTGTTTAATTTTTTCTCATGTAATACGTAATCTAAAAAGTAGAGAAAGATGCTGACGCAAAGTACGTCTTATAGTCCGGTTTCTATGCTATATGTTCTTATTATTATTATTATTTATTTATTTTAATGGCGCCTACAAGTTATGTAATTTTGCCAATGTCAAGTATATATAATCAATTGTACGGTGAATCGTCGTTGTCGTCGGCGTCTTCCAGTCCCAGTCGGCACACGATTGAAGTTGGCGGGCATCCACTTCAATGGCTTGGAGTGTTCTTGACCGCTTGCTCATTCAGAATCAACTTTTCACTGTTATTTTATTTGATGCATATTCTTCGTCAGTGTTGGAGGTTACTTCACAAAGTGGCCCTGGATTTGCGAACCAAAATCAACGATAAAGTAATTTACAAAAAAATAAATAAATAGACAAATGTTTTCAAAATGACAGCTAGACAAGAACCCCATGTTCTTATTCTGTGATTCAGACCGCCAATGTTTGACAATAACAAGGATACCTGAGGCCCTACTTTGAAAATCGAAGTTCGAAGTTACGTTCGTTCCATCCCATTCTCTCGATTTAGTCTCGAATGACGTGTGACAGGGTTGGAGCTAACGTAACTTCGAACTTCGATTTTCAAAGTAGGGCCTCTGACTGTACACTCTGTTTCATCCAAGATGATTCTTGTGAAAGCTCATATAAACACGTATTACACTTGTTTCTTTAACTTTACATAAAAACTACATTGGTGCACACCCAGCGACGCCGTTCAGGGACATGAATCGCCTATTTTTAAGTACCTCACATGTGAGTATAGTAAGTTATTGAAATTACGAAATACGGCTGTCACAGGAGTCATCCTAGATGAAACAGATTATAATTGTCTTTAGATAGAGAATGAAATAGAGACGAAAATAATGTAACCTCTAATTACCTAGTTTATTAAAAAGGTAGAATATATATTCACCATCATCATCGTATAAATAAAATATTATGCTGAGGTTTTTATAGTATGATTGCGTTTATCGCGTCAAGTCGTGTCAAAAAGAGACGGAAGTTTTATTCACATTTTTGTCACGCAACAAACGCAGCCATAGGTATTAGGATAGGACCCCTAACTAACTTAAACTTTTTAATTCCATGCTCGTGCCGAATGTTTATTTTGGTACAACTATATTGTTTAATTCAACAAACAGCGCCTCTATTCTAGGTTTTTCACTCGGCCGCCATTACAGTCAAGTAAATGGGTAATAACCATGTAAAAACCAAAATAAATGTACATAAAGACGCTATTTAAATGTCACTTAAATGATGTCTAACCATTCTAACTTACAATTTCGTTGCAAAAATGTGTTTGACGTTAATCGACAGTTTCGTGACGGTGACAAAATTGGATATTTATTTTGATTTGATTTTGATTTATTATACCCAAATAAGAGCTATCAAAACATTGACAATAGGATAACAGATCAAACACGATACCGTGTTGAATAGAGGCACGCGTTCGCTTCTATTGTCTACAATGGGCTCAAGTCCCAGCTAAACCAACATTATCAATTAAAGTGCTGTAAGTTTCTGAAGGTCGCAAATTTTCCAACCAATAACTCCCATGAATGACTCAACATGTCTGATGTAATGACTCCTTGTTTACGACCGCGGTTTCGTTGGTGCGATTGCGTTACGAAATAGTAGCCGTTCGCATTTTTGCCTAAGTTCCTACACATATGTACATACATAAAATCACGCCTTCATTCCCAGAGTGGAATAGGGATAGCTACAGATAATAAAATCGTCTTTCTAAATCTTAGGCGAAGTATACCCATTATTCTAAATAGCTCCGCCATTTTGTCATAGTAAGTAGGCGAGGTTACTTTTATTTAAGAAAATATTTTAAATAGCAATAACACTTTTAATAATGAAATACTTCAATTTAGATCCTTAAAAAAGGCTATTCTGTCGAATAAAACATGTAAAAGCAAGCACTTATTTTTTTTTGGTTTATACTCGAAAATCTCATTTAAGACCAAAATCCTAACCTCAACGGGCGCACATTCGCTGTGATTACTGCATTTTGGTTTAAGTGTAGGTATTTTTATCAATAAAACTTACCCTAATATTACTGGTTCTCGTTCATATTTTTATGAAATAATGTTAAAATAACGAAATAATCAAGATGGGAACTGTCAGATTTTTGTCTTTAATTAGATTTTTGAGTACAGGTATCCCAATTACCAACAACTCTATAAGTACTTAAACTTGTTCTTATCAGCAAGTCAAAGACGATATTTTTTTTACCACGTTATCTCTGCCATCTGCGACTAGACGCTCCAACGAAACCTAACCCTAACCCGCTCTTTCCAATCTTCGCCATCTACAAGAAACTCCTAGCAAAGAGAATATAAACACTTCGATAGCGCTTAGTATATCTCCGTCCTTCGCCGCGAGCAGTCGTGTATTAATACTAGTAAATAATAGTTAAAGTATTAAACACGTAGTTAAGTTGTTGGCGAACATGTCTGCCAACGTTCCGGTTATTTTCAACAATGGGAAAACTTGTCCAGTCCTCGGGCTGGGCACGTGGAAGGTAGGTTAAATTTTAGCTGAGTTCAAAAAGAGTTTCTATGTTAGACTGTTATTTTTTTGGGTTAATGTTGCCTGTAATTATTTTTAGTCATAGTGTGTTTTAGGTCAAAATTATCGCAAGTCGTAAGGTATTTTTTACAAGTTTTGTAAAAAATGTACGGGTCAAATCTTGCAAGTTACATTTGACTAGCAATGTGCAAGTTGCAGAACATTCTCAGAATATAAGAAATCTTCTCAAGAAATTACTGAGAATATTATCGGAAACATTTGAGAGCATTGAGAATGCTCTCTTTCCATACAAAATTTAAGAATATTCTTAGCAGTTTCCAAGAATTTCTCATAAGAAACTTTCACAATTTGAGAAGTTACTTTTCGATACAATGCTACATTTGACCCACTTCCCGGTTTCCACCGAAGCTGAAAATTTGCATACACCTTTAGTTCTGATGACAATACAATAATATAGTACCATCGAGCTGGTCTGATGATGGAGACGTAGCATGGCCATAGGAACTCCTAAATGACACATGATAAACCCGTCGTGTTAGGGCTCTTTAGAATCGTCTTGACGAGTAAATAACTGCAAAAAAAAGGACGTTCATACTTGTCCTAAAAATGAAATTCTCGACAAACTTTTTTTAAGAAATGGTTTTTACTTATTGCAATGTTCGGGTCAAATTTTGCAAGGTAGGTTTGAACCTCTTCCCGGGGACCGATTGATCTGATATTTGGTATACCTTCGTAACTTTGACGATAATATTAATAATATGGCACCAATGATATAATATAAAAAGAGGTAGATATACGGTATTCCGCGTGTAAAAATGGCCCGGCTTACGCACACATAATCAGAACATATTTCATTAACAAACTAATTCATAAATGACAAGTGAAAGCAGGATGGTATGCTAATATCCGGGAGCGAAACAGAGACGAGTGTATGTTGCTCTGCAGACTAGTTCACGGTTCCGTTGACGGCGCAAGACTAAGTAAAGGTGTACCAATTGGCTTGGCTTTAGGGTAACATATCTACCTCTTTTTTACTATATTATATCATGGTATGGCACCATCAAGCTGGTCTGATGGTGGAGTCGGAAGGTGGCGACAGGGTCTCCGCTATATCTAACGTAGACCCACCGTGATGGGACTCATTCGATTGGTCTTGATAAGCAGTTAAAGACTTTGGGAAAAAAATACAATCGGCAACAAAACGCTTGTCTCAAAAATGAATTTATGGATAGAAACTTATTTCAGGATTATTATTAATCAAACCTAACCTAAGCTATCAAGGCTAGGTTAGGTTAAGTTATCTACACTTTAGACATTTAAGAATTTTAGAAATGTCTACGGCTGTAGCGATATATAAATTATGACCAATCAAGACCAAAAATACTTAATTATGGGAAATACCATTTTTTTTATAAAACTACTAGCTACCCGTGCCCGGCGCCGCACGGGTGTGTTTTAAAACCTTGTCCTGGTATTTACAAACACAACAAAAAAAGAATTACCAATTCAAATCGGTCGAACCATTCTCGAGTAAGGACGTGGCCAAGGTAAACAGGGATTCATTTTATGTTCATCGATTCAATTGTGGACCGATTTTAATAGTAGATTGTTCAACAAGGGACTAAAACAAGCCATAATGACAAAAGATATTTAGCCACGCGAGCGACCGAGCGAGCGAGAGTGGCTATAGTTCGAGTGTCATTATGGTTGTTTAGTCTCGTGTTAAACACTCTACTTTTCACTTTGAATGCGAGGAAAAAACGACGTTCACTGCCGGATTAGCCACGTAGCAAGAGTAGCAAATGCTGCGGGCCCCGCGCATTGGGTGGCCCCGCGCACCCACGTCTAACCTCTAAATAAGCGGCCTGTATACGTACCCCCTTACTAATAAACGTTGAGTAACGGTGGTATAGCTATACAATGTTTTGTCCTTATCCGTCAAATTCAAATGTCACAATGACAGATAAGGACAAAACATTGTACAGCTATACCACCGTTACTCAACGTTTATTAGTAAGGGGGTTAGAGTTCGGACCGCGGGAAACGCCAAGCGCCATTCCAATCTTCTTGCCGAACCGTACGTGTAAATGCAACTGTAATAGTAAAATAGTAAAAATGTACGGTTCGGAGCGAAGATTGGAATGGCGCGTGGCATTTCCCGCGGTCCGATCTTTACGTGTAAAGGCCGCTATTCTCCTGTTTTGGTACTTACATCAGTATGCGTGAACTCATATCCATCAGGGTTGACGATAGGATGAATAATCCAGTCGATATTCTTCAGCAGAATAACCTAAAACAAACCCCCACACAAAATAGGCGCATATCTAAGTCGCCCAGTTGCAGAAAAGAGCCCGCCACAACCTGTAACCTAAAGCGAACCGGGGTCTCTTTATAGAATTTGCTACGGACGGGGGTCCGTAGCTGCTCAATCCGGCAATGACGACGTTCTTTAGAAAACTACAATATTGATTATAAGAAAGTTTCTTACTAAATCGTTACGCGGTTTTTTCTTGTTTATTATTTTTTTGTACAGTGCCGCTTTAAATGCTTGATATTTAGCCAACAGGTTCAAACTTGAAAACTATTTTAATACTAATTGCACCATGCATAATAAAATGAATTCATCCTTAATATAATTAAATATATTCATATTCGTAATTATTATTCGTGTTTCACGAAATTAAATCGTTTTTTAAATATTTTTGCTCAGTTGTCATTTTGAGGTTATTTCCATGGCCTAAAAATGGTCCATACACAATCACTGAAAATGGCAATAAAGGCAATAATCCTCCATTCACAAACACTGATTGGCTGTTTAGGGGTTTCCAAAGTAAATTAAAAAAATAATACTTTATTCCCTAGAGATTAATAAAAGGCTTTAGTCCCGATGTGCAGAGACTAAAGTAATATTTTAAGAGCATGAGAAGTGAAAAAGTTATTTTTTCCTACAGGTTCATAATTTTTTATCAAATTCCAGTATAAATTAAAGGGATTGGCGAACATTATATGTACGTATACACAAAGCAATTTTCGTATTTTCAGTGACAAGTTCAGTATTTGCATTCAGATTCAGAAAGTATCAGTTGGTGGAGTTGCTCAATAGTGCCTACTTTAAGAGAGGTGATAAGCTGCCAATTAAGATAGTGAAGTACCTAACAATGACAAAGTTAATTTACTTAAATGGTTTATCTACATCCATAATTTCCCTACAATATGTTTTCTCTACAACAGGTGTTACAATGTTTTATCACGATTATTATTGGAAAAAGGCGATCGTTAAACTAAAAAGTATTGAGATTTGTATGGTTAGTATGTAAACCACCTTAATGTAAAATAGAAACAATAAAAAAGAAACAAAGGCACGAGGTTTTAGGAATCTAATCTAAGCTAAATACTGTTGGGTAAATTTTAGCTTGGTCCTTTTCTTTTATTTTACATAGAAAAGGATCAAGCTAAAATTTACCCTACAGTTACTGTTGATGATGGATGATGATGATGAGGGGGACGCCGCCGAGGCAGGCGGGCGGTCGAGTGGCTCTCCATTCATTCCGCCCAGTTCCCCTTGATCCAGTCTCAGGTTACTGGCTCTGCGGCGCTCCCATCCAGCACTGATCCCATCTTCTTGTTTTCTTACAGAACAATAGTGCGTCCTGAAGGTTAATGCTTTTAAGTGTCTCTGCCGATAGTGCGTCCTCCACGAATGTGCGATGTCTCAGTGACGAGTACGTTACACACTCGGCTAGAAGTTGCCTAGTTTCCTCTTTGCCGCAGTTTGGGCATCGAGGATCCTGTTTGACTCAACAGTTACTGTTATCTGGACATTGAAAAATCAGGCCTAAGTTAACTTTTGAGTGATTTCTAAATAGTTAAAAAACCGGGCTAGAGTATGTTGGGCTCGACTTTTTATTGGTATTTTATGTTCGTTTGCTTCCGTGGCAAAAAAAAAAAGTAGCGATTTGGCCCGCCAAGGTTGATTTCAGCTGTTGTGAGTTGTTATTATTAGATTTGTCGTTGTAGCTCAGTTCGATCTTACGGAAAGCATGGAATGATTGCAACTTAAGTATGGATCTATTCTATTCTATCCTGTTCTCTGGTGTAGGGTACCTACTGGACTCATTTAGGTGCATAGTATAAAATTAAAGAATGAGCGCTGTCTCGCCAACAAACTGCGTAAGCAGTTTGGCGAGTAACTTTAAAATTAGTTATGTATATGTGCCTTTGAAAATTAAATTAAAAAAAAAAAAAAAAAAAAGGTCGCCGAGCACTTAGCGCCAACGACATGATACAACACGCTGTAGGTATCACTGTACCTATTATTAAATAGGTAATTTGATATTTCTGTTGAGAATAAAATCTCCCTTAGGGTTGGCATGCATCACTGACAAACCGCTTTTAAGATATACTAATATTCAAATAGGCTAATTATATTTTTTTGTAGGTACCTAATGTATTTTTAGGTAGTAAGTGTATAATGTGTATAATGTATAGTGTGTAATACAACTGTATTCATTAATATTTAATTAATGTAGGTATTTCTTAGAGATGTAAGTTTTTTTTGTTTTTTTTTTGCCGGAAAAGAAAGTTTTATATTTTATTTTTTAAAGTACCTACAATAGGCTAGTGTCCTAAAAAAATCTAATAAGTCCGTCATTTACATCATCAAAAAATATTGAAAGCACATTTTTTCTTTTGTCAATTAAACAAAAACTGACGAAGATAAAGTGCGTTGAAGTTTCGCGTGACGTCACGCCGTGGGACACTTTATACCACGTTGTGACGTCACGAGCCCCACTCCGAAACTTTGGTGAGCGTTATATTTTTAAATTTTGATTGATTTGATAAAGAAAAAAATACGTGTTCAATATTCTTTTGATAATGTTTCTGACGGACTAATTAAAATTAAGTTTTTCTTATTTATTGAAACGATGGTTTAAAAAAAGTTGGCAACCGAAAACCAGGGGCCCGTTCCAGAAAGCCACTCTGCAACTCTGCACTCTGCAATTTGCAAATCCACGATAATACAAAGTGCAGAGTAAACGTGTTCCAGAAAACACTCTGCGTAATTTGCAAACTCTGTAAAGATTCTGTTCCTAAAAGATACTTTTCAAATCCACAAATCCACACTCTGCATTTGACTCTGCCTCTTCAACTCTGCAATAGCTTTGTGGGACAAGAATACGTTTGATGAGTGGAATTTGTGGAGTGCAGAGTGGCTTTCTGGAACGGGCCCCGGCGCTGCGGTCCCCCGACCACAGCATTCTGCTGAGTTGGAAACTTTTTGGCACCACAACTCGTGCATTCCGTGTATTGTTCTGTGTTGTTTATTTTTATTTATTGGTGTCAAATAAATTTATATTCTATTCCATTCTTTCTATTCAATACAATGGCCTAATTTCAGAGTATAAGACACGAAAATCATTTTTCAACGGGTGATAAATAAATTGACCTCATTGTTGGAAGGTTTACTCTAGCCAAGGTTACATTTATTATTCGTAGCTTGTTTGATGCACGAAGACTGATCGATCGACGATGACGACGTTAACCTAGTTACTATAGTCGGGTCAATCTAGGAGGCGGTGTTACAGACAACTCACATAAACCGAAGCAAACCGAGAGCGGGTCGCTTAATAAGTATACATAATTATATACACATACAGACACAAACTCACGCCTTCATTCCCAGGGTGAGGTAGGCAGTGCTACAGAATTACCAACAACTCTAAAAACTTGTTGATAATTCTGTAACCACATTTTGCACAATCAGGCTGAATAGGCTAGTGTCCTAAAAAATTCTAATTAGTCCGTTTTTTACATATTAAAAAAATATTGAACACGTACTTTTTCTTTTGTCAATTAATCAAAAAATGACGAAGATAAAGTGCGTTGAAGTTTCGCGTGACGTCACGCCGTGGCACACTTTATACCACGTTGTGACGTCACGAGCCCCCACTCCCGAACTTTGATGCGCGTTATAATTGTGAATTTTGATTGATTTGAAAAAGCAAAAAATACGTTTTCAATATTTTTTGATAATCTTACTGACGGACTAAAGAATTATTACTTTTCTACCCAGGACACACCCCTATTGTTTAGTAGCGTATTAGTGACAGGTCCATAGCCCATCGCCTTAAGGTGCGTTTAGACCCAGCGAAGGATTGCTCTAGAACATGGTTTGTCTTTATTTTTACAAAGAAAACGTAAGAGATAATGCATAGAATTCTTGTTCGTTCGCTTGGTCTAAATTGGGCCTAACAGTACTACAAGCCTTTATTCCCTTAGTCGGCTCTTACGACATCCACGGGAAGACACGGAGTGGCACTATTCTAACCCGGAAACCACACGGGGAAAGTAAGTTAATAAGTACCTATATAAAGTTCAAAATACATAATGGGTCATAAATTCATAATGGTCATAATGGTACGTGCTAATCAGGATTTTATAAAAGACCATTGTTAAGTTGACCTGAAAAGTTTACGGTTTCAGATAAAAACGTACACCCGGGTTGCCGTAAGAAAAGGCTAAGGACTTGTTTACGGAGACGCGGAGCGTCGCGCGTGGCGTGCGGCTTGGCGTTGCGCGGCGCGGCGGGCGTTTTTTCCGTTTACAGAGAGACGGCGCGTGCAGCGGACCGCGTCATCACACGCGCAAACAAACATATGGCAATGTACGGTGTTGTTTATAAAGATGCGGGGCGTCATGCGGCGCGTGGTGCGGGGCGTAGAGAGTAGCGGTGTCCGCTACATCCGCAGCGGACTCTCGAGCGTGTAGCGGAGCGCACGGCGGAGCACAAGACTGTCAGAAGGTTCCGCCGCGGGCCCCGCTGCGGGCGCAGTAGCGGGAACCGCCGTTATTGACGCGTGCAACGCGGCGATGCCATCCGCGGGCTCCGTCGCAAGTAACGCTGTATATGAAGCAAACGCGCGTAAAACCGCTTCTCCGTAAACGCTTTTCTACAACGCCATATGTTTGAATTTAGTGCAGACCACGACGCCCAACGCTACGCTACGCCCCGCGTCTCCGTAAACAAGCACTAACCCAATATTCTTTATAATAAGCCAGCCTGTAGGTACATAATGACAAGCAAAAATGTCAGTTCAATTCAAATAATGTGCATTCCTTTAGATAACGACCTATATATTTTGTTTTACTTCACAATCGTCAATGGTATCAGGCGTTCAGACAATCAGGCGCTTATGCCTTCATCTAAACTTTATATTATATAATAGACCTATTTATTATATCTTTTAATACAATGGACTTATTTATCTAAAGATCGAGGTTTATCAATTTTATCATAGTCATGTTCATTTATCGCTATCTATCTATCGCTCGAACAGAATCGATATTTCGGTTCTGATCAAAGAACAAAATAGCCCAGTCTATAACGACATCATAGATCGCAAACGCGCATGTAACTTCTTTAGAGAAGTTTTTTCGAAAAAACTGAAATAAGTGCCAAAAATACGCAGTTTTTCGAGCACCATGGGGGGGAAGCACAGGGTTTTCGGGGTTGTAAACTTGGATGTTAAATACTCTCAACGGACCTAACAACATATAAAAAAATCGTAGTTGCGGGTTTAAGATGTTTGCCTTTTTTTGTGTTGTTATAGACTGGGCTAAAAATAAAACTGTTCCTGTTCAAAATAACGGTTAATTTCGATCGCTAATTTGTTCGCACCCCCATCGTTTTCTCGTCTTTCCTACCCTACCAGTTACATTTTGACTTGCTCAGCTTGAAGCAAGCCGGCCTTATCATTTTAGTCGCCACGCCATGCGCCATCCAACTGCGAGAAGAATCAAAAAACCAAAAATACCAATTAATCTCAGTGATCATAACGCTCGTGAATCGATTCCGCTCCGAGCGAGCGTTTACGAAAAACCTGGTTAAGAACCATAATTAACCGGCCTATTTTTCGAACCGTTCCCAAGCCCGTCTTTGCGTGGCTTATCTTACTTAAAAGCCATGTATTTGCAGACTAACCTGAGAGTTTTTGTCTCTAGGAACTAACAGCCAAAATAAAATAAATAAATCATTCATTTTTTAAACAGGCGTGGTATGATCAATGTTCCATAAACTGCACAATTCGTTTGTAGGCCTTTGTTTTTATAACATTTAATTCGATTCGGTATAAAATTAAATGGTCGTCTAACAATTAAGTTGCACGTTGGCATGACATTTAACAGGAGAAGTATATACATTAGGGACAAAATGTTTCTTACATAACTATACTTTATTATAACTTACTAGCGACCCGCCCTCGCTTCGCTTCGGTTAAAATAAGTTAAAATAATCCAAGTTCATCTGGAATAATATACTTTTCAAATTATAGATAGGTGCATTATGCATAGAGGTTTTACTTCATGCCGATTTTAGAAAGACGTCCAATTTTGCGAAATTGAGTTTTTGATGCCGTTAGATTTTAAATTCAATTCAAATCATGACTGCCAGCTATCACAGAATCTCTCTATATAGAATGTTTACAGCGGACTTCTCATTGCACAATACAAACAAATTTTGCCTGGAAGTGACGCGCGAAAGGGCTACATACCTCTATGGGAAAAACACTCAACGCTCAGGCCTAGTAGCATGGCTGCGTCAATATCGCGCGTCAAATGTGCGTTATTAGGCTAGCAATACGTATCGGAATAATTTTAGTCGGAAATGTCAGTAATCAGGAGTAGATAATTACTTTTAGATCAACTTGAAACGTTACGACTTTTTCTTGTTTTTACAAAATAAAAAGCAATCATTAGAAACCCGACTTTTATATAAAAAACGATTTAATTCACTACACTCGTTAGTTAAAATCTGTTCAGGCTTATCAAGGGAACAAAGACCTCACATACCCGAATACATACATCTACTTAGCTCTTGTTTACTTAAGAGTATCTAATGGCGGCAGAGTTAATAACAATATCATCACGGGTAGCACAAGTTGTATTTTCTCGTTTGTCGCTCAGTGCGTCTCCATCGTTACTGACTAGGTAGAAAGGAAGATCCGAGCGACAAACAAGACGCGGACAACAAGTCCTAACCGTGCATAACACGTCAAAAGGGGATAGAAGCTCTAGGTCCACATCACGTTAGTACTAGGTAGTAAATACCTACATCTCGATCTGACTACATCGCTTTGTTCCAAGATCGCAATACGAGCAGATCGCTTTGTGATCAAATCTCAAAAAGTCAGAGTAGCTAAATGACCACACATTGTTTTTTCATTTTATGTCAGTCTTAGTAATGTCGACGGAGCCCCGCATGGGTCCTATTTCTGGACAATTTGGCCTGCGGGCATTTGAAGTTAACCTAACGAACCTAATCTACCTAGTAACGCAAACGAAGTGGTCATTTTGCGACCCAGACTTTTGGAGATGTAGTCCGAGCAAGTGTTTATGTTTACGAAAAACCTGGTTAAGAACCATAATTAACCAGTAAAACGAAGAAGATCCCTACCACCATCCTTGAACCACACTAGTACTTAGCTATTTCAATCGTAATTAAACACGATAATTAATTAATTTTAATTAGACGAGCCGTGGGATGATAAGTGGATAATAATTACAATGTAAGTGTGCAAAATCTTATAAGCCGCGAAAACAGCTATTCGTTTTAGTCCTGTAACAAACAACCTAAACATTGCTTAACTATGCCATCTGCCGTTCGGTAGCTGAACTAATAAATAATAAAACCTAAACATTGCTTACCTACGCCATCTGCCGTCTGGTAGCTGAACTAATAAATAATAAAACCTAAACATTGCTTACCTACGCCATCTGCCGTCCGGTAGCTGAATTAATGAAAAACCAAACCTAAACATTGCTTACCTACGCTATCTGCCGTCCGGTAGCTGAACTAATAAATAGAAAAACATTGCTTACCTACGCCATCTGCCGTCCGGTAGCTGAACTAATAAATAGAAAAACATTGCTTACCTATGCCATCTGCGGTTCGGTAGCTGAACTAATAAATAATAAAACCTAAACATTGCTTACCTACGCCATCTGCCGTCCGGTAGCTGAACTAATAAACAACAAAACATTGCTTACCTGCGCCACCTGCCGTTCAGTAGCTGAATTAATGAAAAACCAAACCTAAACATTGCTTACCTACGCCATCTGCCGTCCGGTAGCTGAAGTAATAAATAGCAAAACCTAAACATTGCTTACCTGTGCCATCTGCCGTCCGGTAGACGAATTAACAATTATTAATAATATTTTTCATAAAACCTTGAACCTAAACGGCAACATTACTTTTCCCATATTTTAAGATACCGATGAGAAAAGACCACAACTGGTTCATTTACCCTATTATTTTAACACATGAAGCCCAAGGCTTTCAATGCGTAGAATTTAATTAAATATCACGGCTTGCATTAAAATATGTCATGAATGTGGAATCTATACATAGACTTGATATTAACCTCGATTGATTGAGGTGGCCCAGGGCTATCGATATGCATCGGTTTCGTCGAACCACCAGATGAGGTAATTGACCCCATTTTTTGGCATTATGAATCATGTCTGACCTTGAAACCTGCTAGGGTTGAGGCTGGAAACCTATGCGGGTTGTGATCACCAAAGTTGTCTCTTTCGATGGGTAAACGTTTCGTTCAGCCGCCTCATGATGTAATTTTCAGTTAAAATAGCGGTATGAGGATGGACAAAAAATAATGTTCTTCCAGGCTATGCGACGGCAACCCACAATAATCCAGTGTTCCTAAGTATTATCTATTGCTGTAGTATATGTCGGATCTGCCACCGTGTGAGGTGAGGTATAATGCAATAGGAGCTTCGACTATAATAGATCACCAAACATTTTTGTCATGTATCGAATCACAACCAACTAGAGTGTGTGTACAATATGGGTTCTGGATACCCGAGCCTTTATTGGACAACTTCCTATTTGTGAAAAGCTTTCCTCAGTAAATAGAGCTCGACCTTAATTTATTCGTAGATTTTAGAAACGTGGTGACAGATAGAATTCAATTTGGGCTCAACGGTTATTACGTCAAGAGTTATTAAAGCAAGGTCCACACGATGCGATATCCAAGTAAGCGAGTCATAAACACTGAACACATTGTTGCAGTCTGCCCCCGGCGAAGTGGCGCGCGCAGTAAAGGAGGCGGTCACAGTCGGCTACCGTCACATTGACTGTGCACACATCTACGGCAATGAGAAGGAGGTCGGCGAGGCACTGGCGGAGCTCTTCGCACAGGGCGTAGTCAAGAGGTGAGTACACTGCAGGAGGAAAGCCACATCGACTGCACACAGCTACAGCGATGAGGAGAATGGCGAAGTGCTAGCAGAGCTCGCACAGGGCGTAGTCAAAAGGTGAGTACAGTGCAGAAGGAGAGCCACGTCAACTGCACGCGGCTACAGCAACGAGGAGGTTGGCGAGACGCTGGCCAAGGGTAGTCAAGAGGGAGTACAGTGCAGGATGAGAGCTAGTTTAGTACTACGATTTGTTAGCAAGTTGGCATTGATATTGACTTTCGTATCGTCATCGAGAAGTAAAGGGGAAGTATACCTGCGTAAAATATTGTATGAAAAATGAGTATGGGATTCGTGCTATGGAAAGGTGTAAACCTTTAAGACCACGTTTTCGAATAAGTAGTAAACTACTTAATTGAAAACGCATGAACTCGAGCTACAGGAGTCCTTTTCTGCCACGTGTTACTTTTTTTACTTGCTTTATCTTTCCTCATTGCAAATAATTTAGGTATATCACGAAACTGAAGTTATAATGTATACTATCCATTCCATACTAATATAATAATGCGAGCGTAACTCTGCCTGTCACTCCGAACCGAACCGATTTCGCTGAAATTGGTATCAAGATAGCTTGGGTCCCGGGGAAGGATGTACCCTACTTCATATCTCAAAAAACTGAACGTTTGCCGATAAACGCGGACGCGGACGGAGTTGCGAGCACCAGCTAGTATGATAAATTAAAATATCCCAGAAGCTGCGAAGGCAACTTGTTCTGTAATAGATAACGCGCGGCTTTGATATTTTATCGCCTTTTGTTTGATTTTGCGATGAGCGGACGATGCTGCCGCGATAAGTATGATATGCCAACTCGGATAATAAAATTATGGAAGGCGTGTTACAATGACACAGTTTTACTGTCATATTAACTCTTCCGTCTATAGGGTTGCCATCTCTAAAATTTGGCAACCAGGACAAGATTCCGTGTATTCCGTGTGTAGTTTAGTTTGAGTTCTGAAGGCATTAGTTTACACCGCCTGCCATGTATTTTTGTCTTTTTTATTTCTCTGTCCAAGGTTGTCTGGAAGAGATCGCTATTAATAAAATAAAAATAAAATAAAATGAAAATAAAATGCTTTTATTATCAGACAACTATTATGGTCCATAGATGTTAGTTTACACACTTACTTATACCTACTGTTAGTACCTATACCTGACTACTACATAAGGTAGAAGATTAAGCGGTAAGACCGCCTGTTGTATACCTGTAGTTAAAATGTACTGTTCCGTGTTTTGTTTTTTGGTGTTCAATAAAGAGTATTTGTATTGTATTGTATTGTAAAAATATCCAAATGTCAAACAATAATAGCCCAATATTAAAATACCGTAAAAAGACCACCAAAAGTGAAACTAAAATTAAAATCGGCCAAGAAATACTGATGATAGGTGTAAAAGTTAAGTTTTAAAGATTCTAACACCAATCTGTACAACTTCATGTGATGACAATGAATAAATGAATATGAATATGAATATATTTATATAAGTAGGTACTAGAGCGGCCCGCCATGCGCCAGCGGCTTCGCCCCGCTGCAAATTTCTGACTTTCCCGGTAGATTTTTCAATTATTTTCTTTCATACAAAGGTTTAGCCGTTCTCATGTTGTTATACCGTGACCAGGAGAAATAGGGGTTGATTTATATATATAAATCAATTGGCACATATTTTTTATTGTGTCAAATTACATTATTAATAAATTAAGTTAAGAGCTGCATATTTCTTATGTACTATTTTTGTATGCCAATAAATATTTATTTCTTTCTTTCTTTATTTCTTTCTTATACAGGGTGGAAAGTTGAGATGGGGTACTGCCCCATCCAATCCTTAATATAAATGGGACCGATTGGCATTAATAAAAAAAACTGTCTTACTACCTTTTATCAGAAATCTGTGAATGACGATTGTCATCACTTAAAAAGTTAGTATAAAGGTCTCATAAGAGCATTTTCGCGTAGCAGCAAGGGATCTAATAGCTGCCCTTACTGCCCCATCTGAACTTTTCGCCCTTTATATAGAATAGAAGATACCTGTATTGAGGCCTTGATTCCTATATTTTTCTGTGCAGAGAGGACCTCTTCATCACATCCAAGCTATGGTGCACGTTCCACCGACCAGATCTGGTGCCAGGCGCGCTGCGCACCTCCCTGAAGGACCTGGGCCTCGACTACCTGGACCTCTACCTCATCCACTGGCCCCAGGCCTACAAGGTATGTTGAAGGTTACAGGGTAATCACACTGAGGAAAAATACTTTAAATGCTGTGATCTTATCTTATCTTATTGGTGGGGGGTCCTTACGGATACACTTTGACCCTTTCGATCTTTTGTGTAATTACCCCTCTTTTAGCGCTAATGTTGTTGATAGGGAAATCTGCTCGTCAAACGTGTGGTTTACTTTTAGAAATTACGCTGGCAACACTGACTGACTGAGTAACTGACTGGCTGTATGGTTGGCTGGATGAATAGTTGGCTGAATGGCTAGCTGTAAGGCTGGGTGGATGACTGGCTGGCTAGCTGGCTGGTTGGCTAGCTGGCTAGCTGTCTAGCTGGCTGGCTGGGTAGCTGGCTGGCTGGCTGTCTATCTGGCTGGCTTGCTGGCTGTGAACTGACAAACAACGCACAGCTTAAACCGCTGAACGTAGGGACTTGAAGTAGTTGGGATTTGGATTGAGAAAGCATTAGCAAGAGAGTAATTCTATGCAAACGATGCAGGCTTCCATTTTGCCACATGTTTTGCAGGAAGAAGGTGAGCTGTTCCCCACCAAGGACGGCAAGACGCAGTACTCCGACGTAGACTACGTTGACACGTGGCGCGCGCTGGAGCCGCTGGTCGCCGAGGGCCTCGTGCGCAGCATCGGGCTCTCCAACTTCAACCGGAAGCAGGCGGAGCGCGTGCTCGCTGTGGCCACCGTCAAGCCCGTCGTCAACCAGGTACGGTCGAGGAAGTTAATTTGCTACCCATTTCAAAGAAAATCTGCTTGAATATGTCATTGTCAATAGAGATGCCAAGTCATTTGTAATTGATAGGAAACTCAACCTTATTGCTGTAGAATGTTTCGATCGGGTTTTCCTGTAGGCTCAACTGCGTGGCACAACTGACCAATGACTTATATTCCAAAATCTAATTTAACAGGGTCGACGGAGCTCCGCTAGCGGAGCTCCTATATCTGAGTGTTTTGGCCCTTTGGGTCATCTGAACAACTAACATAACCTAATCCTTGAAAGTGACAGCGATACCGAACGCGCGACTGCATCGCTACAGAAAGTCGTCGTGGGCGAAGGCCCTAAATGAACGTTCAAAAAGAAAAATGTATTTATGTATGTATGTAAACTTTTTATCGCACATGAACAATTATAAGATATTTTTGCATCAGTATAGATAATATACATAGGCGAATAAGCAAGGACAGCTCAAGAGGATAGGCAAATTTACAAAATAACAGAAAATGACAAATATTACTAAACCGAAAAACAAATATATAAAAAATAATATCTGCTTTAATAAAATACAAATATAGGTAACAAAATATACTAATATATACTACCACATACGTAAACAGCAATTAAAACCTACAACAGAGCATAGGAACAAATAAATGATAAAACAAACCGAAAGATGATTTTTAAATACCTATTCAATGATAACGCCGTGTCATAGTTCGTCGTCTTTATTTTTTTCTCTTTTTACAATATGGCGTCTGGTTGCCGCGATATTGAATTTTGATTACCTACTGTCTCTTTAGTGACACTCACAAGATTACGACAAATCGATAGACATCAGAATCATTAAAAGTAGGTCATTGAGAGTAGGTTTGATTGCCCCTACATGGTTCACTGTATGCAGCTCCATGTAGGGAGCAATCGTACTTATTAATTGTGTTTTAGTTTTTTAGTTGTGAAAGTTTTGTGTAATTTTAATTTTAATTGGGATTTTTAATTGTAATTTAATTTGTTTGTGATTTTATTTTTAAATTTGATTTTTATTTTTATTTTAATGTTTATTTAAATTTGTATGTAATATGAAAATGTTATTTCTGAAATAAATAATTTCGAATTTCAATTTGAATTAAAATCGGCCCACGCGTTTAGTTTCTAGAGCGCCACAAAGGAACAAAAACACACATAACATACATACACGTGTATCAGCTTAAATAAGCTGATAAACACATTAACCCTCCTTCTTCGGAAGTCGGGTAAAAAGAATGTACTCGTAATAAAAATTAACATCAGTCGAGTCAAAAGTCAACATCATTAAAATGATCCTTAACACTATAATAATAAATAATGACACTTAGTAGTAAATGACATAAGGTCACAATGTCAAGATGGCGGATCGAGTTCCGTAGCAGTAGGTTAAGTAGAAGGTAATGAAATTAGTAAGTTGTAATAGGGAATATTAATGACTTTTTTTACAGCTTCAATAAAAGCTGATTCATGTAACAAACAGGTGAGGTTTTTTTTGCATAGGGCTAAAAATAACCAAGATAGCCAACAAAGATTTGTTCCTCTCTTTCTAGCAAAACAGAATTTAACATGGAGTTTATATGGCCGACCTGCTACATGACGTCACAAGGCGTATCGGATCTCTCTGTCTGTTTAAAATGCTTGTATCATCTGTATTTCTTGACCGATTTTAATTTTAATTTCACTTGCGGTGATCTCTTTTACGGTATTTTCATATGTTGTTGAAAAATGCAATTTGAAAAAAACCACGCATATTCCCTATTAATACATTAGACAGCAGAGGGGAGCCCGTTGTTTCCCGTACCTATATATTTTTTAGTCATTAAGGAGATGGCTCCAGTCTTGGACACGTGTTGGACACTTTTAGCTGACAGGCACCAGTAATGGACACATAACCCTTAATTCAAAGATCATACGGACATAAATTGTTTGTTAAACAAATGAATGACCCTTATCGTCTGTACAATAAGAATCAAGTGTCCGTCATTTTATTTGGTCCTTGTCCATTACTGGTTCCGTCACCCTAAGACTTTGTTTACATAATTATTGATAGTCATAATTTTGTACACCGTTGATACCTTAAACTTTTCAGAATTTCTGCAATATCTATAGAGTACCTCTATAAAGATGGGTTAGGTTTGACATGTAATCTTGATAATTTTTACATTTATTTGTAATGTTTTTAATTTTGAATTTGTATTTTTTTTATAAGTGATAGTTCTAATAATTTATATTTGTTGCTTTATTACCTTGTAATGTAACTTACTTTTAAGTATTATTGTATTTTATGTTTGAAAAAATGACCTTCTGCTGGAGTTTCTTGCGGCGCTTCTTCTCCGCAGTGATGGTCTTGTCCGAAGCGCTAGTAGATTCACTGTATATTACCGACGTGTAAAAGAGCCCGTATGTGGCCAATTTACTGAATAAATATTTTGATTTGATTTGATTTGATTAGCTTAGGTTTGATTTAGTAGAAAACAATCAATTTACCACCTTATGATCTTTGAATTAGGAGTCGTGTCCATTATTCCCTTCAGCTAAAAGTTTCCAACATTCGTGCCGTCACCCTAGTTATGACTTTTGACCTTAAAAAGAACCACTGCGTGGTGTTCCAGATCGAGGTGCACCCATACCTGAACCAGCAGAAGCTGTTCGACTGGTGCAAGGCGCAGGACATCGCGGTGACGGCGTACTCGCCGCTGGGCTCCCCCGACCGGCCCTGGGCCAAGCCGGGCGACCCCCAGCTCCTGCAAGACCCTCGGCTGCAGGCCGTCGCCGACCGCCACAAGAAGACTGTCGCGCAAGTGCTTATAAGGTTGGTTTCGACAAGAACTCGGAGCGGGACTTGTTTATTGGTTCATTGAAATCTGGGGCACGTTTTATAAAGCTACAAGTTACAATTTTACAGGTCTTAACTGGCAACACTGCTCAAATGGCTGGTCGTCATTGGTCGGGGTTATGTCAAATGGAAACTTGTAACCTGTGAATTGTATCTCTCTCGTAATATTTTTGTCATGTTTTCCTGCTGAACTACGCATGATATTTGATATTATATTTAATTGAATATGTATAGCTTTATATGTACAGTACCTGGAAGACCGAGCGTCGCTCGGGTTGAAAACGAAATTTCCCGAAGATGACAACTTGACAGATCGATTTTTCGCCCCCTTAAACCCCTATATTTCAAATTTCATCGAAATCGGTGGAGCCATTTCCGAGATTCAGATTATATATATATGAGAAAAAACTGTACATTCGAGATATTAACTTAAAAATAAATGTTTTAAAAAACAATAAAACCGCCTTCAAAAACGCAAAAAATAACTTCTTTAAAATTGTAGGCACCTAATAGGTTAGTCCAACTGATGTCGGCTTTTTGTTGAAAATGTTGTGGTCGCCGACTTCAGTTGGACTAACCTATTAGGTGCCTACAATTTTAAAGAAGTTATGTTTTGCGTTTTTGAAGGCGGTTTTTTTGTTTTTTAAAACATTTATTTTATTTTATACATTTTTAGTGATCGTAATACGCTGTTACGTAGTCCCACTTCTTAGTTGATATGAAACTTTAAGTTATTTCAAGCGCGCCGCAAGCAACGCCGCGGGAAAGTCATAGTCATATTTCAATAACCTCCTTTTTTGAAGTCGGTTAACAAGTAAATATTCTTCGTTGTAGTCGCTCAACTATCTTAATCGAGATATCTTATCGCCACCCTTGAAATCGGTACCGTTAAGGAGTTCCGGTGGCCATCCGTGGTCTTCATCATCAGTTCCACTTCACCAAATGATACTTTCTGAATGCAAATGCTAGACTTGTTACTAAAAATACTAAAATCGCTATATGTTTGCCTACAATATTTGAGGAGTTCCCTCAATTCCTCACGAATCCTCTCATCAGATTCAAATTTGGTGACAATCGGACCACCTCGAAAATATACTCTATCAAACCAAAAAAAAAATTTTGAAATCGGTCGACTATTGACGGAGTAATCGGTGAACATACATAAAAAAAAAACATACAGTGGAACGTATAACCTCCTCCTTTTTTGAAGTCGGATAAAAATACTATAGGGGCCCTCAGAATAAGCAGCAAAACACGATCACACGACGATAAGCAGAAAAGAACAATGATATCCCTGCCATAACTGGAGCGATCAGAACAACAATTATTTGGCGGAGCTATCCCATAGCTGGCAGCAGGACTCCATACACGAATGAACATGTGCTTGAAATAAAAGTGGAGCAACAGCTGTGCTAGTGTGAAGTACCGTCGAACCGAAAACTCTTTGGAGCTTACGTGACTTTTCAGTTGGTTGGCGACCTTTTTTCCTACCAGGCGTTTTTCAGCGCGCTTTCCTCGCCGTGGTGTAAACGTCGTCGTGGATATCATGTTTCATGTTTTCTGGGATGGCAATGACGACAGAAAATGACGTCAGATTCGGAATTCAAGATGGCGGCCATGATGTTTTTAGAAAAAACCGTCATGGTTATCGTGTTTCATGTTTTCGGGGATGGCGAATTCGAAAATGATGGCAGATTCTGAATTCAAGATGGCGGCCATAATGTTTTTCAACAAAGTCGTCATGGGTATCGTGTTTCAGGTTTTCGGGAATGGCAATTTCGAAAACGATATCAGATTCGAAAAAGTCGTCGTGGGTATCGTGTTTCATGTTTTCAGGGATGGCGATTTCGAAAATGATGTCAGATTCGGAATTCAAGATGGCGGTCATGATGTTTTTTGGAAAAGCCGTCATGGGTATCGTGTTACATGTTTTCGGGGATGGCGAATTTGAAAATGATGGCAGATTCTGAATTCAAGATTGCGGCCATGACGTTTTTCGAAAAAGTCGTCATGGGTATCGTGTTCCATGTTTTCGGAGATGGCAATTTCGAAAACGATGTCGGATTCGGAATTCAAGATGGCGGCCACGATGTTTTTCGAAAAAGTCGTCATGGGTATCGTGTTTCATGTTTTTGGAGATGGCGATTTCGAAAATGATCGCAGGTTCTGAATTCAAGATGGCGCCTAGATGTTTTTCAATAAGGTCGTCATGGGTATCGTGTTTCATGTTTTCGGGGATGGCAATTTCGAAAACGATATCAGATTCGAATAAGTCGTCATGGGTATCGTGTTTCATGTTTTCGGAGATGGCAATTTTGAAAATGATATCTAATTTGGGACTCAAGATGGCGGCTATGATGGTTTTCGAAAAAGTCATCATGGGTATCGTTTCTCATGTTTTCGCGGATAGTGAATTCGAAAATGATGGCAGATTCTGAAATCAAGATGGCGGCCATGATATTTTTCTACAAAGTTGCCATGGGTATCGTGTTTCATGATTTCGGGGATGGCAAATTCGAAAAGGATGTCAGATTCGGAATTCAAGAAGGCGGCCATGATGTTTTTCGAGAAAGTCGTCATGGGTATCGTGTTTCATGTTTTCGGGGATGGCAATTTCGAAAATTATATTAGATTCGAAAAAGTCGTTATGTTTTCGCGGATAGCAAATTCGAAAATGATGTCACATTTGGAATTCAAGATGGCATTCGAGTAATTCATCAGTTAATTTAATGAAATGTAAGAATATAAGAAACTGTGAATACTTTAAGTAACAATTTGCAACAGTCTGCTAAAGATTGTAATTTGCAGTATAGTCCATTCGCTTGGATAGTGCCGCTACACTGACACGTTCTTGTGGTTATTGTTATAAAATATGAATATATTTCGATGTAAACTGCCAAATTCACTTGCGGGTGTCACGCCGTAACTGAATCTGGCAGTTTACATCGAATTATGTTCGTATTTTATTACAATAACCACAAGTACGTACGTACGTGCGTACATGCGTAGCGACACTATCTAAGCGAATGGACTATGTACCTATGAGTCCTCCGTACATTTACTATGTCTCATCTAGCCATGGGTAGTGCGTTTTTATTTCTGTTTACGCTTGTCATCCAGTAATCCTTTCAATTTGTATTCACTGATGTGTGCGTACACAAAAGTTACTAAAGAAATAAACTTTTAGTTCTCCATATACGGACTAGATGGCGCTAGCTCTGATTTAAAACTCTGTATCGAAGTGTTGCCTTGATGTGGTCAATAATTCTGAAGTCAACGCAGACGAAGTTGCGGGCAGAAGCTACTGAAGCTAGTACTGAATAAATGTCTTTTTTTTAATCTTGTCCCACAGGTACGCCATCGACCGCGGCATGATCGTGATCCCCAAGTCAGTGACGCCGGCGCGCATCGTCCAGAACTTCGCCGTGTTCGACTTCCGCCTGACGCCGGAAGACCTCGCCGCCATCGCGAGCCTGGAGTGCAACGGCCGGCTATGCTCTATGGGAGAGTAAGTGTCGGGTTACATCCAATTATTTATACTACACACCCTGGTTACCCGTCATTCTATAGAATTGATTGATTAATCACATCGACTTTTATTTCATCGAACTCTATATGAAACCATGATCTAAAACATTAATTACGTAGGTTAGGTTTCGTTAGACTAGTGATAACTATTACCAAAAAAAAAACTAATGCGGCAAGAAATGCCGCCATGAAATGAAAGTTCTCCGTAATGATACGTTCATTGGAAGGCGTTAAAATAATAGGTAGGTACCCCTAAGACCACAAACACCCTACTTAATAGTAGATTATACACCGAGGGGATAAAGCAATGTTTTATGTCACGGGCGTGATATTGAATCCTGAGCAAATGAGGGACCCCAGATTTAACTCCCGAGCGCAGCGAGGGTGTTACGAGTTAATTTCTGAGCGAAGCGAGGGAATTAAAACGGGGTCCTGAATGCAGCGAGGGATTCGAGCTCGCCCAAGACGAAAACAGATTTATCCCAAAGGAGAATACTCTACTTTTCTCACCTTTTGTTTTATTTTCTTTGTTTTGCGTATATGGCTTGTAGTCAGAGGTCGGAATAGGTAGTGCTTATTAACCTAAACTTGTTGCATCTTCATTCAATAACGTATTCCCATCTCACTCACGCATGAATGAACATGAGTCAAGTTTAGGTTAATAAGCACTACCTATTCCGACCTCTGCTTGTAGTGGCCAGTTCGATTTTCAAATAAGTTCTGTTTGCTGTAGGTTTCTATGGAACAATTTTTCATACGAATTCAAATCTCATTATAACCCGCTGGTTGGCCGATGGCTATAATCACTTACTTTAGGTGAGGTTTGCATGAAATATAATTGAGCAATTTCGAGCATGTGGTGTGAAAAGTTAATTCGCATACTAGTGCCTTTCGATGAAATGGATGAATCGGATAATGAATACGTTCGTGGAAACGTATTTAGATAAAGTAATAGGTACCCAACCCACATACTCGTACCCGATATATGCGAACAAAAAAGTCGAGATGTTTGGTCAAGCAACATTAGCGCCATCTCTTAGATATCTTATAAACTCCGTCTCATTAAATAGCACTATATGACAGATTTCAAAACAAGACAATTCAACATTTTATATTTTCAATATTGCATGCATGCTTGCAAACAGCACAAGATAAAAATGCAAATGAAGATAAAAAAGGACCCATGATGGACACTTGATTTTTATTTTACATAAGCTATTGGTTATTCATTTGTTTTCCAACAATCAATTTATGACTGCATGGTCTTTGAATTGTAAGAGTTAAGTTCCATTTTAATGCCTGTCAGCATGAGAAAAACTATTTTTAAATTAAGTAACTTTCAATTTGATTGTTATTCAGAACTATAAATGTCCCATTTTATTGTATTGAACAACAGTGCAGCGGTTGACACGCTAGCTAGATCGTTCCCGTATCGCCTGTCCATCGTTATAATACCTCCTCTGTATTTTTGTTCCAGCACCGACCACCCGCACTATCCCTTCCACGATGAATACTAAGCACGAGTCGAGTACTGAAGTGCTATTCAACAACAAACTTGGAAGCATACTAAAAAACGCGTAGAAAGAGAACTACAATTATTTTCACTAGCAACACTTGTTTTTTTCCATATACGAGGACGTGGGAGTTGTCATGCAAACACGGCCTTGACACATGCTAGGTTTACACGAGCGTAGTACTTGTTATTAGTGTAAGTGATTAGGGACTTGTCTGCAGGGTGACAAGTGACAAGCAGCCGTCTACACGTTGGTGTTACAGAATGGTATTAGTAGTTACAAGACTTCACTTGACATCAATGTTCACACCATCCGACAAGTAACAAGTATTAGTAGATTTTTAGATGGGGGTAGGCACATGTCGGTTAGTAAATAGGAAAGTCTTTTAATCACCCGCACTTGCTGTTGCGCTAATATTAAGCATTTATGCAATATGTTTACACTTCTGACAAGTGAAAGTGACAAGTACTAAGCATTAGCTACTAAACCCGTCTAAACCCAGCAAGGCGCCCTTCTACTTTTTTTGCTTAAGTTCAAGAAATACGAAGATTTTGTGAAATATGTATGGGCTCGTTTCCACACTTTGGAGTGTCTTGTGTATATATTACTTAATTTACAGTATATGTTGGAAAGCACTGAGGACACTCGTTTGGACCAAATTCATATACACGCACTATTTAATAAATTGTTATTAATTTAATGTAGTTTTTCTTTTCCTGTATCAGTGTCCTACTTCTGGGCAAAGGTCTTCCCTCTTTTCCGCCATTCGTCACTATTAGCCGCGTAAGGTCCACCATACTACATTCAGGGAGTTTTTTGTGAGTGGGACTTTGAATCTACCATCAAGGCAATACAGTTCAATTACGTTTGTTCGAAAAGACCATTTTCAGTTTATGAAGATAGGAAAATAAACCTTATTCCAATTGCAACACAGTTCAAATTAAATTGCCTTGATTTATGTACACCCATATTGCACGAGGTTAAGACTACGCCGAGGGTCCTGTGGCGCCCTCATTACTATTATTGTGTTTTCTAATAAATCAAAGTATTGTCTTGAAATCGAAGGATGGTTTTTTGTTGTACAAATGAATACACAATTTATAGGGTAACTTAATAACAATTTAACTATAAGTGAGTAACCTTGACCTTGTAAAGATCGCGGGTACGCGGTGGATGCGAAAAGCACAAGACCGGTCTGAGTGGAGAGCCTTGGGGGAGGCCTACGTCCAGCAGTGGACGTCTTTCGGCTGACATGATGATGATGATGAGTAACTAAATTGAAACAAGTAGTACAGTCACCTTCACTTCACTCCAGCCTCCAGACATAAATTTTTTCGTTAAATAAAATTACATCCACAACACATCTCATCAGGTACCTACACAAACGAAGACACTTAACCACTTACCTAAGCTTAAGAGCGGTTCCGCACTACGTCCGATCCGAATCCGATCCCGTGAAAATACGGATCTATAGAGAAATCGGATGACGGATGGCTTCCGGATCGGACGTAGAGCGGAACCGCTCTTAGCCTTCTAACAACTACACGGGTAAAAATCAGCTACAAGTTTCCTCACACACACACACCCTAATTTCCTCCATGATTGAAACCAAAAGTGCCGAAAACACTTGCAGCATTACCCCGCTGAATGGCCAATGAAAACTGTCCCTGTCCCTGTCCCGCGCATAGCGCTAGGTCCCCAACAAACCGCTTAGCTTCAGCTCACCAAGTCGTTAAATTAATGTTTCTAACGTTCAAGTCTAAATAAAAACATAGTGTAAGAAAAAAATATTAATGTAAGTAAATAGTATAGTTGGTTCTCACGAAATCGGGTTTGTCATATATTTGTAATGCGTATAGACACGCGCTATTGTGTACAGTAACCTGTAAATTGTAATTTGTAGCTTTATAAAACAGGCCCCAGCCATTTGAGCAGTGTTGCCAGTGTAGACCTATATAATTGTAATATGTAGCTTTATAAAACAGGGGTTTGGTAGCGTTCGTCCGAATTCCACGATTTTTGAATATGTTGTAGTTAACAAAGAACTAGGTCTGTACGTTTCTGTTTTTTGTTTTTTAAATTTGTTTCATTCTAAGAGATATTATATTGGAAAGGAAAACGTACAGATATAAGTAAATTTTCATAATATCTACAATATACTCAAAAATCGGACTAGGTTTAGAGGAGAGAAATGTTACCGCATTTTGTATGGCAATTTTTAGCTTCACTCCTCTTAAGTTCGTTTTCAAGTTTGCCAATTCGTTTTTGTACGATATGAACACCTTGGGTGTGATTCTCTCAACAACGACGGACGGACAGACGAACGAGTGATTGTCCAAGCGGCGAGTTTAAGTAGTCCCGTCAGAGCGAACAAAACACATTTTAGCGCGTGTATTCAATTTGGCAGCATTGCTTCTCGAACGTATAAGGCTGCCTAATTGAGAATGCACGCGCTAAAATCTGTTTTGTTTGCTCGGACGGGACTACTTAAACTTGCCGCTGCGCTTTCGCTCGTTCGTTCAACCGACCGCCGTTTTTGAGAGAATAACACCCCTTATATTGTGCTCCGAATGACATCAGCTGTAAGCTAAGTCCATCAAAGTTTACTTTATTTCCTGTACCTACTTCTTCGGTTTATAATCAGCGATTTAAATTTTATAGCTGTGCGTTGTGTTTGTGTGCATCTGTCTTTTTTAATATTTCTCTTTCTTCATTTGATATTTTTTGCACTGTTCTTTCACTGACTACCGTCGCAACTGGTGAGTTTTATAAATTTTACGCAAAAAATAATTTGAAGAAATTTTTGTGAATTCATAAAAATCTTATTTTTTAAATATAATTAAAAAACACATAAAAAATAGATTAATAACATCGCGTTTAACATTTTTAATATTGAACTGAAACTCAATCAATACCTACATTTATTAATTACACACAACAAAAATGAATAAACAAACATTCATAATAATGTCTTACTCACTGCGAACAACTTATCTCATTTAACATGCTGATGGTACAATGGAACAACATAGAGAATATGCATGGATTTTAAAAATCACATTTCTCAACAAAATATGAAAATACCGTAAAAGAGATCACCAAACGTGAAATTAAACTCAGCCAAGAAATACGGATGATACCTTTGAGGAGGGTCTATATTGACTGACATAATTGTTTTTAGTCATAATGTGCTTTAGGACATAATCATCGCATGTTTTTTTAAAGAAACTGTTGCTTTTTCAGGATTTTTATAAATCAAACCTAACCTAACCTAGCCTTGTCTACACGTTAGATATTTCAGAACTTCTGAAAAGTTTACAGTTTCAGCGATATAAAAAATTATGACTATCAAAAATTATGTCAACAATTACATTATGACCATGATTTGAGTATGATACAAGCATTTAAAACTGCGATTTGTCTAACACACACAGAGACATCCGATATGCACGTGATGTCATGTAACAGTTCGGCCGTATAAACTACATATTAAATTCTGTTTCGCTAGAAAGAGATATGAACAAATCTTTGTTGGCTTATATCTTGGTCAAAAATTGATTTTTCTCAACTGTTTGAATAAGCTTTAATACATGAATCAGCTTTTATTGTAGCTGTGAAAAAAATACACGAATATTCCCTGTTATAAGGGAATACAAACAATGTCACTGAAACTATTTATTTATTATAACAAACATTTAGCTTATAAACCTCTAAAATACCTGCATAGGTACATAATTGAATTCCTTCCCTTTCTATACCTCTATATAAGTTACACCTTATACATAGGTACGAGTAAGACCGCTGATTGTTTACCTTTATGCACCAACTGAACTAAACTATAATAATAGTACATTACTACAGAGGCCGGGAAGTAGGGGGTTGTCGGCCGAGTTTATATAGACTATAGGATAGTTTCGAGGCTGGCAACCCCTTTTCACGGCGAGGTATGTATAGTGCTTTTCTCAAACATATAATTCATTAAAAAAATTAAAACAAAAATTACAACGTCAAATACGTACTAGGATTGCATAAACATTAAAAGTAACCTACAGTGCTCAGTCATCCGCGCTGTGCCGGGTGCGCCCCGCGGTGCGCCGCGCCGTGCTACATCGCCTGCGTCTAAGTTGCGCTACGCACCCCTAATAACTTCTGCCCTCCTGGTACCTGGTGCCTTTATGCAAACGCTTTGGTTGGATGCACGGCTAAAAAAACAGCTATTTAGCCTGTTCATAAACACAACCGCCATGTTTACATGAAAATTAAAAAAAAAACTACATCCCGGCATAGGCCTTCAATTTTGTATGAAATTCCTTTACAGTTCTCTCGAGGTGTTCCGCCCGCAACGTGATACTTTGAGGCCAAAAATAACTAACATAACACCAACATTCCATTGCATGTTTGAAAAAATAAAATAAATGTAATAGTATGGGTATAATAATATACTATGGGTAATAGTCAGAGGTCGGAATAGGTAGTGCTTATTAACCTAAACTTGACTCATGTTCATTCGTGCGTGAGTGAGATGGGAATACGTTATTGAATGAAGATGCAACAAGTTTAGGTTAATAAGCACTACCTATTCCGACCTCTGATAATAGTACAAGCCTAGAGCTTAGTTTGGGATTAGGTCAATTGGTGTGACATTGTCCCCATATTTATTATTTATTATTATTTAGCCGTTTGGTTGCCGGCTTAGAATAGTGTCACTTCATGTCTTCCCGTGGAAGTCGTAAGAGGCGACTAGGGTCTCCCCACACCAATCGGCGCTGAATCGGCGTTAGCTGATCAAAAAACTCTTTATGTCTACGCAATAAGAGCGAAACAAACGTCAATCGGCTCGGCCGACGCGAAACGACGTCTATCGACCGGAAAACGACGATTTGGCGTAAAGCTGTTCGCATCCGTACGACGCTGTCAGCAGCCAACCGCACGTGTTCGCATTCTTACATCGCCGAGTACCGCCGATCGGCGCCGGCGAGGGCTGAACAGTTACGACCACGGCCGAGTAGCTACGATGAGAGCCGATTAGAGCTGGGGACAGCCGTTCAGCGTCGATAGGTGTGGGGAGAACCTTACGTTTACATAGAGGGCTATCTGAGGGCCCTGCCAAGATGCATTGTGCTAACTAGCGTTTCTATTCGAATCGTTTATAACCAAACGCGTCACTGGTAGATGACGTGATACGAAAAGTCACGTGATCTATCAGTGACGCGATTTGTTTAAAAGCGAAACGAATAGAAACGTTAGTTAGCGCAATGCATCTTGGCAGGGCCCTCTGACGTCTCGGCGGCAGTACGGGGCACGCGAGAGCTGACCGTACCCAGGTTTACAGATGCTGCGATAGCAAATCGCAGGCGATCGGGCGTCTCTGCGGCCGTAGCAGGATGTGACTGCTGACCGTAGGTTTACAACCGCTGAGATGGCCAATCGGCTAAATGCGAATAGTGTGGTTTAAAACACTCAGCGAAAGCCGATTCTATAGGTGTGGGGAGACCCTAAGGGTATAAAGATTTGTAGTATTGCTAGGCGATGGGGTTGCAACCTGTCACTAATATACACACTGGTAAACATCTTAACCGGTTTGTGTAAATTGTGGTTACAGAATTAACAACAAGTTTTTAGAGTTGTAGGTATAGATGTAGTGAAATATCCTTTCACATCGTATTATCTCGGAAATGTTCGTATTTGTCATGCTACTTCCGTCTGACTCAGTACCCATCAAGACAACGTGGGAGAACGTCGCATCGCGAGAGTGATAATCGATATAGAGTGGTTAATACCAGAGTATTTATTTGTAAATTAAGATTAAGTTCGTTTTCAGTTCTTTATAATAGGCCATACCGAAAACATGGGAAACGTTTAGATCGACGTGGGACGTTTAGATCGACGTCATGCCGAAAGCATGGGAAACGTTTAGTCCAAACGTGGGAAACGTTTAGATCGACAAGCCTATGAAATTATTTTCAACATTTACTTATATTTCTTCTTGTTTACCTACACCTAATTTCTATATATTTGATCGTGGTGGTTTTAACATCTCCTCGGTGTGATATACTTCAAACTCGTGGTTTGACATTTGACACTGATAACTAAAGTACTCTATTTATTTAATACAAACATACAGGCACTATTGTATTAGGGTAACCCTGTAAAGATAGTAGCTCAATGAAACAATAAATAAAGTAGGCGTGAGTTCCGAGTTTTCACGACGTGAAAGGATTATTCACTAGATCTGTAATTCTGTAGCTAGTCTACCCCACTCTGGGAATGAAGGCGTGAAGGTATGTATGTATGTATCTAATTATGCTCATCATCATCATCCGTCCCTCCCCCGCCGCCTACCATATCCCCCAACCCTGAGGCCGCCATCATGAGACAGGGGGAGATGGACGCGCAGCTGGCCAGGCAGCAGCACATCTGGGCGCACATTCCCAGGCAGCCCGCTGAAAAACATAAACAAAATCTAAAATTAAGGGGGGCTATTGCCTAACGTACTCGCAATCACAATCGTTTTCATTTTGAAAATCGAAGTCGAGTCTGCATAGAAAATGAAAACAATAAGCTAGTGTCGTAAAAAAATTGAATTAGTCCGTCTGCTGCGCACGCTACGCACGGACACGCTATACACGTCGCCCACGTGGGTCCATTGGTCTGGATACGTGTGACAACATTTTCACAGCAACCAATGCACGCACACGTAAAACGTGTGGGCCACGTGGCTACGTTGGTCAGCTGCGTGTGTCTACATTCCCCACTGCGCGCCACGCACATCCACGCGCGCGGGGGGGCTGCGACGCCCTTGAAGCCACCGTTCCACTGCAACACACGGGCAGCGTGGGTCGCGGTGGGGCTTTGCCTGCCACGCGCGCTACCGTGTGCGTGGCAGGCACTTCGGAACCGACCACGCGTGTATCAGTGACGTCATTTCGTGCGCAGCGTGCTCGTGGACTTCTGTGGAAGTATCTACCTACATTTTCATACAAAGCGTTTTTGTACCCACGTGTGTTGCTTGACCGTGCGCAGCAGTGGGGCTCCGGCCTTATCAAAAATATTGAACGCATATTTTTTCATTTGTCAATAAAAAAAAAGGACGAAGATAAAGTGCGTTGAAGTTTCGCGTGACGTCACGCCGTGGCACACTTTATACCACGTTGTGACGTCACGAGCCACCACTCCCGAACCTTGATGCGCGTTATATTTGTCAATTTTGATTGATTTGATAAAGCAAAAAATACGTGTTTAATATTTTTTGATAATCTTACTGACAGACTAATTAGAATTATTATTTTTTCACCCAGGACACACCCCTATTGTTCTACTTTAAAGCCGATTGAGATTGAGAGTGCGTTAGGTAATAGGCCAGCCCAAGCTTGAAGAGGCATATCATCCCTTTACTTTGTATCTGATCGAATAGTTAGATAGGAAAAGCAAGCATGTTCCCTATCTAAGGCTGCGGCTCCACTGAGGCGGAGACGAGCGGAGCGAAGCTGTGCCAATATTAACCAATAGAAGGCGCATGTGGTCACGTCGAGCGCACTTTGCGCACATTAGTTTAGATTCTATTGGTTAATATTGGCACAGCTCCGCTCCACTTGGCTCATCTCCGCCTCAGTGGAGCCGCAGCCTTAGATAGGAAAAGCAAGCATGTTCCCTATCTAACTATTCGATCAAATACGAGGTTGACAATGTAAAGAGATGATATGACCGACAATACTCGTTCATTTTTTTATTAGGGTTCCGTAGCCAAATGGCAAAAAACGGAACCCTTATAGATTCGTCATGTCTGTCCGTCTGTCCGTCCGTATGTCACAGCCACTTTATTCCGTAACTATAAGAGCTATACTGTGGAAACTTGGTAAGTAGATGTATTCGGTGAACCGCATTAAGATTTTCATACAAAAATAGAAAAAAAACAATAAATTTTTGGGGTTCCCAATACTTAGAACTGAAACTCAAAAAATTTTTTTTCATCAAACTCATACGTGTGGGGTATCTATGGATAGGTATTCAAAAATGATATTGAGGTTTCTATTAGAATTTTTTTCTAAACTGAATAGTTTGCGCGAGAGACGCTTCCAAAGTGGAAAAATGTGTGTCCCCCCCCCCGTAACTTCTAAAATAAGGGAATGATAAATGTAAAAATAATATATGATGTACATTACCATGCAAACTTCCACCGAAAATTGGTTTGAACGAGATCTAATAATTAGTTTTTTTTTAATACGTTATAAATCGTAAACCGCATTTTACCTTTCATTCAATCAACTCCAATATAATAAAGAATAAAGAAAAACATTTATTTAGATGTATAGTTGTACGGAACCCTACGTGCGCGAGTCCGACTCGCACTTGGCCGGTTTTTTATACATAACTATAATCCCATACGCCTAAACGGAGATCAGCTTAAAAGAGTAACACACTTTAAATATTTAGGACATATTGTCACGGATACGTTACGAGATGACCTCGATACCGAAAGGGAACGCAGGGCGCTGGCGGTCAGAGCAAACATGTTGGCCCACAGGTTCCGACGATGTACAGCGCAAGTCACTTTTTAGAGCGTCATCATGTCAGCCGAAAGGCGTCCACTGCTGGACATAGGCCTCCCCCAAAGCGAGAGCGTACTGTCGCTTTATACCCTGAGGGCCCCGCAAGGTGCATTGCGCTAACTAGCGTGTCTATTCGATTCGTTTTTAAACCAATCGCGTCACTGGTAGATGACGTCATACGAAAAGTCACGTGATCTACCAGTGACGCGATTGGTTTAAAAACGAAACGAATAGAAACGTTAGCGCAATGCATCTTAGCAAGGCTTTCTGCAGCCTGTGGGCAAACTACACGCAGAGAGCTATCAGCGCCCTTCGAGTTCAGTATAATAACGCGTTTAGGGTGCTGTTGCGGCTGGGTGTCATTCGCGATCCATAATATCGTTTGTCCTAAAATCATATCGCATAGCACGTTTGCCCTAAGTAATGTTTGGCGTAACATACGTTTGCCATAATGACACTTTTGGCATAACGTTATTTTGTCCTAAACATCATTAACCATAATTTTACATTACCTAAGCGTCTAAATATCTAATCTTATTTGCCCTAATTATGAAAGTCATAATGCACGTTTATTATAATAATTAAATAAATAAATAGTCAGAGCAGAAAAGGAGGGATGGGGAGTCGAATTAAAATCATTGATTGCTCAACTAATCTATAGGTTATGTTAGGTTAGAATTGTGTCAAGGCGCGAAGCGCCACAACTAGGCGGAATAGGAGAACCGCGAAGCGGAGATCCATCGACTTTCCCTCAGAGTCAGGGTTCATTTCAAATTAGTGGTAACAATATTCGGAATAACTCAACTCCCCCCCAACCCAACCTTCTTCGTTTTTACCATTTGCCTACGAAATCCTAAGCATTTATTTAACTTACACTGTTCGTATGTATGTTTGTAAGTTGTCCGTGAAAATTTGCAAGTCAATTTTGAACTAAGTAGTTCCTGTTAGGTTAGGTTAGGTTAGGTTAGGTTAGTACGTATGTAAACCCGATGACAATGCAATATTATGGTATCTAAGAATCTGATTATGGAGTTGGAAGGTTCGATAAGATCTCGGCTATATTTTACGTAGACCCACCGTGTTTGGACTCATTAGTTTGGTCTTGATAAGCAGATAACGACTTTGCAAAAAAAATGTACTGTCGACCACAAAAGCTTAAGCAAAAAGAGTACCCTAGTATCTCTCTCAAACCTCGTCGCAAAAAGTCACCTACTTAATGAAATTTAAACTGTTTGAAATCTGTCGGATATCATGATTACCTCTCTTCTTCAAGACCTCTTCCATCGCCTCATGGCGTCCAGAATTACCCGCAACGATCGACCTTTCGCGTGCAATATTACTCTCAATACTGCGACCTTTATAGGGGAAGATGGGGTGGCTTCGTACAAAGGGAGCATTCGTGCAGTGGTCATATCTCGACTATCCAGCATGCTGAAGCGTTCATATTTGTATGCGTGACTGCCGCTCATATGCATAGGCTACCCTCAAAAAGCGATGGCAGTGCGGTAGCAGATTTCGCAAGAAATACTTAATACGTATGTGTTTAGCCGATAGTAATTTTTGGTTCTCCTTTGAATGCGTCTTTCTTTAATAAGTTTTACTCGTTTAAAAAAAATATAGTTTGTAATTAGATGCTTGAGATTAATATGTAAACAATGGTTTTGGGATTACTGTAACAGTTATTTTTTATTTCGTTTTTTTTTCGGATCGTTTTGGTTGGGGTACCTTCGTATAGTCAAAATGTATGTAATTTTATACTGTACGAATGCACCCCATGAAAGTTAAATAAATGTATATCAAGAATAATTATAATCACAAAACCAGGTCAGTGAGATATGCCTAAAAGGTGACTGAACCAGGTGAAATAGCTGAAAATCCAATGAATCCTGGGAAAAAACGAATAGTGTACGAAGCCACCCGACGTATGGGGTGCATTCGTACGTTTCCCACTTTTTGGGACAACCATTATATTTTGGCATAGTTGCTTTGTATCCAAACTGAAATACACAATTATTATAGCCAAATAAGTGGAAGATGAAGTAACATTCATCTCATTTAAAAATAGCGGTTAGTTTTTTTTTACAAGGCTAAGAGTAAAAAGTGTACGAAGCCTCCCCATCTTCCCCTGCTTGGCGACCAAGTATAAAGGTTGGGGATGTAGCATTGTAATTTACTTAATTATCTTCTTAATGAGGCATAATGAGTTCGGATTATTACTTTGAGGAGCCTGCTGCTGCTGTTGAGGCGGTCCGTAGCCTTGTTGCGGACCATAATGGCCCTGTTGAGGCGGACCGTAGCCCTGCTGAGGCGGACCGTAGCCCTGCTGAGGCGGACCATAATAGCCCTGTTGAGGTGGACCGTAGCCATGTTGAGGCGCACCGTAGGGCTGTGGAGGTGGGCCGTAGCCTTGGTGATACGGGCCGTAACCCTGTCCTAAAAATGAAAATTAAAACTTTCAAGTTTGATTCTACCAGCGCTTTTCAAGAGAATCGTTTTTCTTTTTTAGAAGAAGCTCCGCAAGAAACTCAACAGAAATAATGAGATTACAATCGTATAATTTAAGCTAGCATTATACATAAACAGCGGCAAGCGACTTTGTTTTATAATATGCAGTGATAATAATACAACTACAATGTCAATACGAAGAAGAACAATAAACATATCATGGGTGTGTATACTTATACCTACGTCTCTCGGTCAACTTCACCACATACTAATTTAAATGTCACAATGTCTTAAGTTCAATCTTAGAGATGTTTAAAGTCTCTAAGGCTCAAAGAATATTGAAATGAAATTAAATGCTCAGGGTCACTTTGTCCATATTCCCATTTCGTCCACATTCGCATCTCGGCCACATTTCCAACTCGTCCACATACCAATCCCAAATGGTCCACTTCCTATCTCGTCCATATTCCCAACTCGTCCTCATTCCCAAAAGGTCCGCATTCTCAATTAGTCCACATTACCAAATTGTCTTCTACCTTTAGGACTGTAGTGCTGTTCGATATCAATTCGATCACTCGGTTGTTCACTAGTCGTTGGGAATGTGAACGAAATGGGAATATGGACGAAATGGTAATGTAGACGACATGGGAATGTGGCCGAGACGAGAACGTGGACGAGATGGGAATATACCGATATATCATGGGAGATGTATAACGTCTCTCGGTCAACTTTACCAAATACTAATTTAAATATCACAATGTCTTAATTTATGTCGAATGCGCCGTCCACACGCTTGGCAAACAATGGCAAACAGCGAACACCAAACAGCCAACACGAACATGTGGATGGGTGTTTGCCTGTTTGTGTTTGTGTTCGCCAGTGATCGGCGTTGGTGTCGGTTTTTTCCACAAATCAAAGGAACGTGTTTGCCAATTCGGAATGTACTACCACGTTCGCCAAGCATGGGGATGCGTGTTTGTGTTGGCTGTTTGTAGTCGGTGTTCGGCACGTGTTCGGTGTTTGTGACAAACAGCCAGCATGTGGAGCCCGCATTAGAGATGTTTAAAAGGCTCAAAGAATGTTGAAATTAAATTAGTAAAAATGTATCTCTACTGTCAAAATATGAGCTGCCGGACCATAGCTTTTTTTATAAGGGAGCATTTAGGTTACGTGATGGGAAGTAATCACCACCGCCCATAAACACCAGCAACTCAAGAAGAGTTGTCGGTGCGTTGCCGGCCAATTAGGGAACTGAAAGCTCTTTTCTTGAATTCCCATGTCACTGGTTTGAAATACCGCTGAAGTACGTTCTACAGTTTCACTGCACGAGGCCAAAACTGGCTAGTGAAACGCACGGTGGAACAATGCCATTCATCACGGTGATGTTGATGGAACCTGACTTTACGACGAGTGCGTACCTAGTTCGATATACAGGGTGGTACTCGATAAACTTTAGGTCGTTAGGTCCTTTTTTATTTTTGGTTTACATAAATGACTTGCCACCAACAGTAGATAAACTTTGTGATATTGTACTTTTTGCTGATGATACTTCACTAATTTTCAAGGTAGATAGAAAATCCGTAGACTACAGTAGGATTAACACCACACTAGTTAAAGTACTTAATTGGTTTACTAGCAACAATTTGCTACTAAATGCTAAGAAAACGAAATGTGTTAGGTTCGCTTTGCCTAATGTTAAACCGGTACATTCTAGTATTTTTCTAAATGACGAGTGTTTGCAAATGGTAGATAAGGCAATTTTCTTAGGCATAACATTAGATAAATATTTGCAATGGAGTCCCCATATAGCTGTACTGGCAGGTAAACTAAGTTCGGCAGCTTACGCCGTTAGGAAAATTAGACAACTAACCAATGTTGAGACAGCTCGCTTAGTCTATTATAGTTATTTCCATAGTGTCATGTCGTACGGTATTCTGGTTTGGGGTAAGGCAGCTGACATACAAACTATATTTGTGTTACAAAAAAGGGCCATTCGTTCTATTTACAACTTAAACTCCCGTGACTCTTTAAGAGAACTTTTTAAAGAAATTAATATCTTGACTGTAGCGTCTCAATTTATTTATGAGAATATTATTTACGTTATTAGAAATTTAGATTCTTTCACCAAAAATTCTGATATACATAATTTAAATACCAGAAATAAAAATAAAATCGCTATCCGAAAATTCCGCGTCCGTAAAGTATATAAATCATTTGTTGGTCAATGCATTCATTTCTATAATAAATTACCTGACGAAGTTTTAAAGTTACCCTTTCCAGCACTTAAAAGTTACTTGAAAAGGTCGTTAATGTCTAAAGCGTATTATAGGATCGAGGACTATCTAACAGACAAAAATGCATGGCCTAAATCCGAAACTTAGTCAATAATAATTTATTCAAATGCAAAATCTTTATCTTGTCTAGGGGACACCGTTGATGTAGGAAAACATATCGAAACTTTTATGTGGTCGTCTCGCACCATCTTATATACACATAAGTATGTGTTTTTTTTTTCTCTCTATCTCTCCCGTAAGATTCTTAATTGGCATGTTTTCCTGCTGAACTACGCATGTTATTTAATACTATATTTAATTTAATATTTATAGCTTTATATAATGCTAGACTAAGTAGTACCATTGTAATAAGAAATATGTTTAAAAAATGACTGACTGCTGAGTTTCTTGCGGCGTTTCTTCTCGGCAGTGGTCTTCTCTTGGGAAGCGCTGGTAGATTCTTGACGTGTAAAAGTGCCCGTGCGGCCTACTTACTGAATAAATTTCTTTTATCTTTTTTATTTTTTAACTGTACATATTGAAAGGGTGAAATTTTAGGTTAATATCTCGGTAAAACAATTATTAATTAAATTAAATTAATTTTGAGAAAATCGTGTTTTTATGAAAACAAAATGATATTTTTGGAGTAATTTTCCACAAAAAAAGCAGTTACTCAGTTATTTTTTTTAATTGGTCTAATATTGTTATCAATTATTATAAACCTCACTAATGTCAATACAATGCATTCTGTTTTATGTTTTTTGGGCTATTAGGTCAAAAGTTACACCGTCACAAGTAAGTGTACTACCCAAACTTTATTAAAAAGTTTGACAATCTGTAAAAAAAAACTAGTGGAAAGAAAGTTTAAAAAAAAATTGTTTTACCTATAAATTAACCTAAAATTTCATCCCTTTCAATATGTACAGTTTATCGAGTACCACCCTGTATTATTCGGTAGCTTGTCCCTAATGACTAATAGGGATGTGAGGAAGGAAGAACATGCTGGGCCGACCCCTGATGATTGGGATAAGGGCGAGGAGGTGCTGATGATGATGATGAGCTGCTGCTGGTCTGAATCCGTGATTCCCACTGGCGCACACCAGCTTTAGAGATCTCTCAAATCCCTTTGGCGGAGGACGAGAGCCTGAGACGGTTGTAATAAAACGATGTAAACATTTATACAATAAATACAAGAGGCCATTTCCAGTACTTAAAAATTACTTGAAAAAGTCGTTGATGTCTAAAGACTCGGCCAGACAGCACCGTCGCGGGCGCGCGGCTTGCGCGCGACGGGCGCGCCGCGCGATATTTCCATACAAACCGCTAGCGTGGTCAAACAGGCCGCGCCCCGTTGGCATCGCGCCCCGCTTCAGCACGGGTAGCACAAGTTGTATTTTCTCGCTTGTCGCTCGGTGCGTCTCTATCGTTACAGACTACATAGAAAGGGAGATTCGAGCGACAAACAAGTCGCGGACAACATGTGCTAGCCGTGCTGTCGCGACCCGCCAACGCAGCCAGTCGCGCGCAGACCAGTCAGTGTGACATCAGACAGCGCAGCGCAAAACGAATGACCAAACCACAGAGAGCGAGCGGGAGAGCGCGATGCGGGAGGGACGCGCGCGCGATGCTGGCGGGTTGATGGCGCGATCCTGGAGGGTTGATGGCGCGAGGCCAACCCGATGCGCGCTTGCTCTATGTCACTCACTCATCACGCCCCGCTACCGTCCCGCTGGCAGTCTGTTCGAGCCTTAAAGCTATAGGGTCGAGGACTATCTAACAGATAAAAATGCTTGGCCTGAACTAAACACCTAAATAACTTAATAATAATGTAGTCATAAACATATGTAACCATTGTATATTGTCTAGGCGACATGGTTTCTGTAGGAGAATGTATCGAAACTTTTTATGTGGTTGTCTTGCACCGTCAAAGGTAAGTATAATATTTTGTGTCATTATTATTCTTTTATTACTAGGTACTTATTAACTCTTGTGAAAATTCAGAGTTTTGACACATTTTCCTGCTCTACTATGCATATATATATTTTATTTTATGTTACAATCATTGTTTTATATAATTCTAAGGTCTGTTCATTCTTACTTGTCTTATATAGTAAACAACTTTCTATTCTTTCTAACCTCAAAATGAAACTTTTTTGGCTAAAACAGCTATTTTAAACAAAATAAAGCAATCACAGACAATACATTGGCCACGTGATGTCCAAAATGTTAACTCGGTTTACTTTATTTATGATAAAAGAGCTGTTTTAGCCAAAAAAGGTTCATTTTGAGGTTAGAAAGTTGTTTTCTATATAAGACACGTCAGGATGAACAGACCTTAGGTTAAGTTTTGTAATTGTATAATATCATAAGCTATATTTAAAAAACGACTGACTGTTGAGTTTCTTGCGGCGTTTCTTCTCAGCAGTGGTCTCCTCTTGGGAAGCGCTGGAAGATTCTTGACGTGTAAAAGTGCCCGTGCGGCTTACTTACTGAATAAACATCTTTTATCTTTTTTATCTTTTAGGCTAATAAACTGACTCCTCCGCGGCAGCCCTGCTTCGAGCCTGGCGCGGTAATCAAAAACATCAACACTATATAAATAAATATCAAGGGACAATACCTAGCCGCAAACTAAGTTCTAGGCTTTACTATGGGTAGGTACTAGACGACGATAAATATACTTATATACAGAAATACATACTTAAATACATAGAAAACATCCAAGACTCAGGAACAATTATTCGCGGTCACGCAAATACATACATTAAATCACGCCTGTTTCCCAGAGGGGTAGGCAGAGACCACTTCTTTCCACCTGCTACGATCCTGACAAATGTCTTTCGCTTCTTCCACATTCATACATCGAGTCATGCACGCACGTATAAATAATATATATAATATAATAGATATTATTTATTCTTACCTGCCATATTTTGAGTTTTGTAAACAAATCCGCAGAAATATCTTGTCCTGTCAATACGCGATCACTGATATCATATCAGTATTCAGTACTAAAATGTCACGTACAAATTTAACTTTTCGTCCAAGAGTGACGCAGTCCGCCATCGGTGTATGGAATTATGTATGAACTGAAAGGAAACTTGAAGTTTCCCAACGGCAAAAGTGAGTTGGTGCATTTGACAGAACAATTGAAGTGAGGAACGATTCACCAAACCTCTTAGGAGCAGATAAAGTAGAAATAACGACCTCTTTCCAGTAAACTTATGCTTCTGCTTGGGTTAGTATCATGCCGACTAATGCCTCATGCCTCTACACGATGGCCCATCATGGGCCAACGTAAGGGACGCATCTACACCTTAGAGCGAGCAACATATTCTTGCATCTCACTCTTACGCATCACTCCGTCCCTACGTTGGCCCATGATGGGCCATTGTTTAGAGCAGCCATAACGAAAATTAGCAATATATTGACGGCCGCAATGTATGGCAAATTTTCGTCACCAAACTGACAAAGTTAAAGTTCCTTAATTTAACCCCTCTAACGCAGAACGCCCCTAAAACGCAGATGGTCTAAGTAGCAAGTGGTCTAAAACCAAGATGGTCTAAGTCGCATTAAGTCTAAAATAATTACAAGAGGCCCGATGTGCAGTTCAAAACACAGACACATACAAAGTAGGTAGGTTAGGTTCGTTAGGTAACTTCAGACGGCCGAAGGGCAAACCGTCCAGAAAAAGGAGTTGCGAACTTAGACCACTTGCTACATAAGACCAGCTGCGTTTTAGACCACTTTCTACTTAGACCAGCTACTTTTTAGACCACTTGCTGCTCAGACCAGCTGCGTTTTAGACCACTTGCTGCTTAGACCAGCTCCGTTTTAGACCACTTGCTGCTTAGACCAGCTACGTTTTAGACCACTTGCTACTTAGACCAGCTACGTTTTAGACCACTTGCTGCTTAGACCAGCTACGTTTTAGACCACTTGCTACTTAGACCAGCTCCGTTTTAGACCACTTGCTGCTTAGACCAGCTACGTTTTAGACCACTTGCTACTTAGACCAGCTACGTTTTAGACCACTTGCTACTTAGACTAGCTACGTTTTAGACCACTTGCTACTTAGACCAGCTACGTTTTAGACCACTTGCTGCTTAGACCAGCTACGTTTTAGACCACTTGCTGCTTAGACCAGCTACGTTTTAAACCACTTGCTGCTTAGACCAGCTACGTTTTAGACCACTTGCTACTTAGACCAGCTACGTTTTAGACCACTTGCTACTTAAAGTAAAAAGTAAAAGTAAAAGTCATTTAATTCAAATAACTAGGACTCATAATAAGTAGGTTTACAATAAATAACATACAATCATCCACAATAAAAATAAATTAGATTAAATTAAAGACAGTCAAATTTCATCAGATACAAAATAATGTTAAAACTATAAAACTAGAATTTAAAACTATTAAAATGAGGTTAAAATGCATTAAAGTAAAAAATAAAAAAATAATAATAATTGGACCAAGTCGTTAAATTTCACATTATTAAATTAAATTACAATATTTTGATGCGTGATATGTCTGGCACAGCAGTGCCGCATATAGGGACAATCTAGCCTGTCGGCAATCATGTTGGCGCTGACGCGCACTCCGCGCACTAAGGAGGCGGCGCGCACGCGCATTGTCGCGTGGAAGCAGAGCGTGCGCGCCTCGGCGAACATGCCTGAGGCGCTGCAGCAGCGCCGCAGCCCCATCACCGCCCTGAAGGCGTTATTGAACTGTACACGGAGGGCATTGTATGACTTTTGAGTGTAGTTTTCCCACAAACTGCACGTGTACAATGATGTACAGTAAGATTTAAAAAGCATAACTTTAACTTCGCTTGAACAACGCGCAAACCTTCGGGCGATCATATTGGCTCTCACGCACAAAGCCCTCCGCTCCCGTTCGATATCGGCATCATCTTTGAGATCAGACGTGACAATATGACCTAGGTACTTGAACTGTGTCACCCTTACCAACGGCGTGCCATTCAAACGGACGGGTGGAACGCTAAACGGTCGTTTGCCGCCGGCCTCAAAAACCATGAACTGACTTTTGGATTCATTATATCTTAAACTGTGGCCACAAGCGTACTCCTCGCAGATCAGTAGGAGCTTTCTTAGGCCACAGACCGACGCACTCAGCAGCACCATGTCGTCTGCATAACTCAGATTATTGACACACACTCCATCTACATGGCAGCCGAGATTCTGGCTACTGAGCGCGACGATCAGTGCGTTGATGTAGAGGTTGAAGAGTGACGGGGAGCTCAATCCCCCTTGCCTCACCCCGCACTCAAGCCGATACGACTCTGACATTGCCCCAGCCCATCGGACAAAATTGACCTGATGATCATACCAGAACCTAAAGATGTTAACAAATTCACGCGGTAAGTTAATTTCCTCCAACTTTTCCCATAAGATCTCGTATGATACCAGGTCAAAAGCCTTGGACAGATCCAGGAAACATGAATACACTGGGGTATTACGATCCGTATAGTATCTGACGGTATGCTTAAGGCACAATATAGCACTTTCAGTGGACAGTTTAGGCCTAAACCCAAACTGGTTGTCGTGCAGTGTCATGTACTTGTCTAATTGTGCATTAAGCATAGCGTCAAACACTTTGGCAACTACTGTTGCAAGAGAAATGGGTCGGTAGTTACTCACGTCACTAACATCTCCAGTTTTATTTTTGACTACTGGCACAACAATAGTTCGCATCAGGTCAGAGGGTAGATATGAGTGACTCACACACAGCGAAAAGAACATTGCCAAAACTCGTGAGATATGCGGCCCAGCGTATTGGAGATGCTCAATAGAAAGACCGTCGTGGCCAGGACTTTTACCCCCCGATATTGACTTAATGGCATTTGCGACATCTTTTGCAATAAATGGAGTCACCTCTTCTTCGCTTGCATCAACACTGTTAGCCGTAGTCATCTGAGGCCCACAAGCAGACTGTACACGGAAATGTTCCCTAAAATTGTTAGCAATGGCACACGAGTCACTCACACCACCGACACTCACCGGGATGCCAGGCCCATCGTTAACCTTCTTGGTCCCCTTCCAGAAACTGCGGAAATTACCCTTCGCATGTTGTTCAGCCAGGGCATCCATTCTTAACTGATCCTGATGGTCTTGGCACCATTTTAATCGAGATTTAAACGTTCTCCTACTCTTACACATGTCATCATAAACAAAGCCACTCCGTGGCTTACCACAAGAAATCCAACAAAGAAACTTAGACCTAGCATCACGATGAGCCTCGCTGACGTGCCTATCAGACCAGCTACGTTTTAGACCACTTGCTGCTTAGACCAGCTGCGTTTTAGACCACTTGCTGCTTAGACCAGCTACGTTTTAGACCACTTGCTACTTAGACCAGCTACGTTTTAGACCACTTGCTGCTTAGACCAGCTACGTTTTAGACTACTTGCTACTTAGACCAGCTACGTTTTAGACCACTTGCTGCTTAGACCAGCTACGTTTTAGACCACTTGCTGCTTAGACCAGCTACGATTTAGACCACTTGCTGCTTAGACCAGCTACGTTTTAGACCACTTGCTGCTTAGACCACTTGCTGCTTAGACCAGCTACGTTTTAGACGAGATGATACTAACCAGTTATGGTATGATATATTTTTTATGACTTTCGACATCATATGACTCACGAAAATCGGAACTGCAATATTTTCTAATACGAGGGGTGATCCAAAAGTTTTGATAATCGGTATAAAAAATGGGAGATATGTAAATCGTTTTTTTTAAATTGGAATGAGCACACTTTCTATATTTCCGAACACTTATTAACGTCATTCAATTGTTTTATTTTACCACTAAATAGTACATTATTGCCTAGGCATGGAAGTAGGCAATTGCGGGCTGAGTATTAGATTAAACGGACGAGCTTGCGAGTCCGTTTAAAAATACGAAGCCCGCAATTGCTGTTCCTGCCGAGGCAAATATAGTGCTTTTCTCAAAAATCGCAAGAAAAAAATTGTGTTTGGATTCAAATCTTCATCGCTTGAACTCATTTTTTGAATTGCATACAAACAGAAACTTCATGTAAAAAAACCGTCACTCCTTACCGCCTTTTTGTTTATGACAAGGAGAAATGCAATTCTTGTTTTAAAAAAAACATAAGCTATTCCAGGCACAAATAAAAAAGTTATGTTTCGAGTAAAATTTGGATGTATAAGACTTGTGCCCTCATTTTATTATGGCCCTTTTCACTTTTTAAAAAGTTACAAGGTAGATAGTAATGGAATTTGTATGCAACATTGCGGGCTTGTGTAGCGAGCACGCAATGTATTTTTTTTTTAAATTTGAGAACTGTCAGTAAACTATGTACTTTGCGTCTCAATATGTAGATAGGAATGTCAACATTTCCGGACATTTTTGAGAAAAATAATTTTACTTTTGGAGGCCAAATTTTGTACCTTCACTATGTCATCACCAGCTCGTGAATTTTATGTAGTTGTTTTTGAACATTAGCGAATGAGAAATAGTAGTCGAAAGTTAGGGCTTAATTATTATTTATTTATTTATTTATTTACTTTAAGCATTACATGGTTTCTTATTGTATACTCGTGCCAAACTACAGAGCAGTTTGTCGGCACTTACTCCTGGAAATCATTTTATCAATAACGCTCACAAGTAACACTTAACAGAAAAAATGTAATCTACGCACTAGTTAATTTAACCCAATTTAGTTTGACATATAAAACTTTTTTAATTTAGACTTAAATACATTTGGCTTTATTTCGTTTAAGTCATTAATGAGTTCACTGGGTAGTTCATTGAATATTTGAGGAATCAAATAATTACTTGTTCTACAACCATAATAATTAGTGAATTTAGGCATGATATATGTTTTACTCTTTTTAGGTCGACTTGAGAAGCTCCGGAATTTAATTAATTTAGAATTTAATTTATCAAAATATTCAGTGGCCAGCAAAAATTTAACTTTCCTATCAACAGGCATAATTTTACAAATTTTAAAAAGCTTTTCATAATCTCCGTTACATTGATCTTTAACTTTTTTAGTGACTAAACATTTAAGGAATCTTATTTAATAACGGGGAGAGCGGTTATCAGTTCTGATCTTTGGCCGACGAGCAGCACCCTTATCAATTAGAAGGCTCTGAAGCACAATTCCTGCCGAAAATTTGTAATATTTTTTCTTTAGCTTATTTTTATTATTTTGCCATAATTAGGATACAATAATGTTATATAACTCTCCTAGATTATTTGAACTCAATTGCTAATAAAGAATGTCGCAGTATTTATTTGTAGGCCTCAATAATCCTGGAAAAGGCCGAAAAAACCACCCTAAATTTTGGTGACACAGCTGGAGATAGAAAAATCCACTGCAATGATACCTTATTTATCCTTTAAATTATAATGATAAATCAAGGTTTCATTTTCAATAACAATATTTTTTATTAGTGTACCAAAACTTTTTCCACACAACTCCAAATTATTACAAAACTAACTCTTCTTTTTGCCGTCTTGTAAAATTGTTAATACAGATGTTTTTTGTTTAGCTATCACAGGATAACAAATGAATAATGTATACATTTTTTTTCTCTAATTTAAGTTTCATTAGTGCCATGGTAGTCCACATTAAAAGAATATCATTATGTAGATGGTTCTCAAAACTTTTGGATCACCCCTCGTACTATGACTAACACTAAAATTATAATGAAACACATTACGGGCTGTAAGAAACGGAACTTTAATTTTATAGCAGACAATATACATATTTAGACCCTTGGAATAAGTACTGAAAACACCGACTCGTATTGTAAATGTGTATAATGCTGATAGAATTGTGTGAAGACTGTGATCTTAACAAACGGATCTATATTGTTTGGCCTAAAATCATTTGCTCTAAACTCACATTATACTATTTCATGTGAACTAAAAATCATTCGTTTTCTCTATATTTCACTGCACATCAATATCTATCTATCTATACATGCAGGGTGTCCAAGAACTTGACGTTAATATTTACGGATTAGGACAGCCCTTTCTTTTTTTGTTGTGTTCGTGAATATTAGGACCTGTGTATATAAAAAATACATCACGGGCAACTAGTATCATATGAAGGAGCGTCCACAACGACGCGTAAAATACGGTGACGTTGCGTAAACAAAAGAACGACGTCGCTATTGCCTAACGCACTCGCAATCGCAATCGGCTTCAAAGTGGAACAATTGTTTACATTTCGTATGCAGACTCGCCTTCGGACTGTCAAAATGAAAACGATTGCGATAGCGAGTGCGTTAGGCGATAAGCCCTCGGGTCGTAGTAACAAGATGGCACAGAATAAGAACATATAGCATAGAAACCGGACTATAAGACGTACTTTGCGTCAGCTATCTTTCTCTACTTTTAGATTACTTATTACATGAGAAAAAAATTAAACAAAAAGTAGGCTTTTTCTTCTTTAACTGTCATTGTCACAAGGTTTTACACAGGGACTTATTTGTCTTTCCTTAGGATTTGTCTTTCCTTGTCTATAGGTCCAAATACTATAGATGCTTATAGGTCCAAATCACGCCTTACTTGTGACGATATACCAAATAACGAAAGAACAGCTATAGATTCATCTCTTTCAAACTCACTACGAAAACCATAAGTAAAAAGAAGTGAACCATAATGTATTTTCTGCTTATTTAGTACGGTTTCTATGCTTTTAGTCTTTATTCTGTGAAAAGATGGAGACCAATTTTGACGGACCGTTAATTTCGAAATTTCTAACATATCTATTATAATCTGTACAATCATTCGGATTAATATTTTACAACATAATCTGCAAAAAATGGCAAAAGTGCGAATTTGTCAAGTCTCTTTGAAGGGATCCAGTTTGTCAAGCTGTTCTAATTTGACAATCATTCAGATGAGGGTGTTTAGTCATCCTATTACCAGGAGCTCAGAACCTGTAAGGGTCTGCTCCGAACTGGCTGGCCTTACGGTTAATCAGATGTTAATTGAAAATAAAAGCTCAATGACCGAAGAACAGTGGCCAAGACTGACTGGAATAACCTAAACCGACATCTCTCTTCACCTCGTTGATGATGTTTTAGGTGAAGCAGGTCCATCAGAACCGAATCGTCTGTGAATTAAATGACCACGACTTCAGATTGTTTTAAAAGCACATGTCCGATTATGTTAATTGTCCATTGTCCATTGTCTTAATCGTAAAATACCCAATTCGCATAACGTCCATGAAGGGACACGGCCAAATAGCAACAAGTCTATGTAAAATGTCCAATGTTTAATTCGTCCATAACATTACTTATTGTCGTCCATAAAGTTTAACGCCAAAATAGCAAAACGTCTAACTTATAATGTCACGTAGGTCCTAGTAAAACCATGCTTTTTTGGGTGATAGTGTTTTTGACAATATGACAATATATAGTTTGGACATTAAGCTACACGGACTAATTGCTATTGTGATGTCTGCGTTATGGATATTTTGCTAATGGGACAAAATGTTAATAGGACGTCTGACATTTAGCTTCTTAGTCAATTTGAGTCGCTGGACATTTTGCTACATAGACGATTCGGTACTGAGCCACGCAGGTTAGATTTTTCGAGTTTCAGAAAATATTTTGTTATATATTTTCCCCGTTATTAATAATGCACTATAAACCTATATTAGTTAAAGTATCTTTGTCACTTTCCGTAAAATTTTAATGTGTCTACGACAGATGAGGACAAACAATATTTAAAGTACCTTTTAGCTATTGTGCCTTTATGAATAAGGGGTATTGACTCTTATACCCCATAAACATTGGAGCGAAGGACTGTTACAGATTTTGATTTTATAGATACGTTTCGAGATTTTAATGTTTATTTTAAATGATTATTAGCACATATTCTGTTTTAAGACCATGTGATAGTTATAGCAAATGAAATTAGAGATTATGAAATGATAGTATTTGATTTTAGACCAAACAAGGGTAAGTATACCAAACAAAATAGGTAGAAAAATCTACTACATTTTGATTCTTAATTTTTTTTAAACTCTGTACTACTCCGGGGGTCTAAGTTTTTTAAAATTACAAGTGTTTCAGTAGAAATAACGTTTTTTTATACAGTCATCAGCAATCATTATACCGGCCATCCCACATTGAGCTCAAAAAATTGACACAAGTTACCTCTAGTAATCCGAAGAATAGCCAAACTTAAGTGGCAGTGGGCGGGGCACATTGCTCGCAGGACTGATGGCCGATGGGGTCAGAAGGTTCTTGAGTGGCGTCCGCGGACCGGGAGACGAGCTGTAGGTAGGCCTCCAACAAGATGGAGTGACGACCTTGTAAGGATCGCGGGAACGCGGTGGATGCGAAAAGCACAAGATCGGTCTGAGTGGAGAGCCTTGGGGGAGGCCTATGTCCAGCAGTGGACGTCTTTCGGCTGACATGATGATGATGATGATGACCTCTAGTAAGAGAGATGTTTTGAATATTATCAAGCCCAATGTTAGATGACATTATACGTATTGGTGTTGACTGCCAATAGTCATCAACAGCATAAATACGGAACACTCAGAGCGTAAGCCCGGCTTCAACATGGCTGGCTTTTAAAATTTCAGAACAATTGTTAAGCCTGGTGTATCATATCTTGGAATCATAGGGAGAACCATGATCATCCCAGATTCACCCCCCTTTTGAACATTTATCCTTTGCATCATCACTCGGAGGTTTGGCATCTTTTATTTCTTCTTCACTATCTTTTTCATTACATTTTTCAATCGCATCATCTATTGATTTCTGGCATGCTGCATCTGATACAGCTGCCGCACCACGAGATGTCGAGGGCATATCATTTATTTCTGTAACATCACCGATTTTCACACTCTTTTTCTCGATTGAGGATTTACGCGGCCCTAAGTTTGGTTCACACGGATCCTTGACGTCCTCTTCCACTTTATTAAGCTTTGAATCGTCGCTATTAATTTTGTTCTCACATACAGATGAAGATTCTGAATCGGCAAGTGAACCTGCACTCTTATGATCAGCTCTACTGCATGCGTCACTTATTGACGATTCAGAGTTTATCCACGAAAACCAAGCAGTACTTTTTCTGCTGTCTATATCATTATTGCCATCCTTTTCACTACTTTTATTGCCATCTCTTTTATTACTTTTGCCGTCTGTATATTTACTGTCCTCTCTTTGACCACCTCCTACTAGACTGGTAAGACTACTGGTAAGATATTTATAGGTATCGTCTAGTTTAGTACTGCTGTCTTTTCTAGAGCTTTTTCCAGAGCTTTTTCCGGAGCTTTTTCCAGAGGTTTTTCCCAAAAACTTTCTCCAGCTTTTTTCCTTCTTGACGGGACTTTTAGCTGATGTTGTGTCCGTACATGTTAGTTTGGATAAGATTGAATAGAAAAACGAAGAAAGAAAAAATGGGTCGTCACCGGAGCTGACAGTTTTATCGTCTTGTTTTTTCTTGATAGTTTTACCTGGCGATTTAAAAAAAATAAAGCTTATCTTTATCAGTTTAAAGCGAAAGCAAATATGTGAAAAGAAAATCCGCTCAAATAGCTAGAGCTACCTTTCACTCCAAGCTTCAAGTTGAAATGTCAACCACAAGTATCAATATAACCTAACCTAACCTACTTTTCGGTTATTAAGTATGTTAAGTAAGTTTCGCTCAATCGATAAACCTACCCTACTTTTCTGAGGGCTCAGACAAGATGCACGACGCTAATTAACGTTTCTATTCGATTCGTTTTTAAACCAATCGCATCACTGGTAGACCACGTGACTTTTCGTATCGCGTCACTGGTATATGACTATCGGTGACGCGATTGGTTTAAAAATGAAAAGAATAGAAACGTTAGCGCAATGCATATCTTTGCAGAGCCCTCAGGTCGTTTTTGTTAGGCTGCGGCTCGGCTCCACTGAGGCGGAGATGAGCGGAGTGGAGCGGAACTGTGCCAATATTAACCAATAGAATCTAAACTAATGTGCGCAAGGCGCCCTCGACGTGACCGCATGTGCCTTCTATTGGTTAATATTGGCACAGCTCCGCTCCGCTCGTCTCCGCCTCAGTGAAGCCGCAGCCTTATGATGGCAGTTCTAACCTAACCTACTTTTCTGGTAGGAGTTAAGTTTGTAAGTATGCAAAGTTAGTTTCGGACAATCGATAATATGCCGAATAAAATTATGCTAAACAGAATTATGCTTAAAAATAATAATAGTATGCGAACTTAATTTCGGACTAACTCATTTTCAGGATGTTAAAAATTATGCCAAATAAGTTTACTGCAAATAACATTCGGCGAAAACCGATTATGGCAAGTCCGTTATGCTAAAACAGTTTCGGACAATAAATGTTATGCCAAATAAAGGGAACCCGATTCTTTCTCAACTATGTTAACTACTATTTTTCCGCTAGAAAGGCCTTGACTGCGTCTCGACCGCACTAAGGGTGCGGCTTCACTGAGGCGGAGACGAGCGGAGCGGGGTGGAGCTGTGCCAATATTAACCAATAGAATATAAACTAACGTGCGCAAGGCGCGCTCGACGTGACCGCATGCGCCTTCTATTGGTTAATATTGGAACAGCTCCGCTCCGCTCCTCTCGTCTCCGCCTCAGTGGAGCCGCACCCTAAAGGTTCATTGCGCATACTTTTCGTGATACATTGCGTCGCTTCAATAGCTCCCGGCTCAATAGTAGTTTATGTGACTGTGCATAATGAAGGGCATTAAACACGAGTGTGGGTTTATGAAACGAGCTGAAGGCGAGTTTCATAATAACATCACACAAGTGTTTAATGCCTAATTATGTACAGTTACATACACTACTTTATCTACCCACATATCATAAGCCTCCATGATGCACTCAGGAGCCCCATATTATGACCGGCATCGCGGCCTTGTTCAGGGCCACTAACAGTCATTGTTAGTAAAATGAAGTTTTCTGGCAGCTGTCATAGTTTTTTTTAATTCAGAGGCAAAATAGAGTCGGCTCCAAGTATCATATGGTTCGATGTCTTACTTACGTGCGACATTTGTCAAATTTGTATGCAAATTGACAATTCATTTCGAACTAAACGTCATCTCGACTGATATTAGAATAGAGGTCAAATCAAATTTCTTTGTTTTTCAGAGATGTTCGAAATTTGGATGAATAATAATATCGAAATCGATGTTATTATTTAGCAATAATAACATTTTTACAGATAAGAATTTTGTTCTAACAAGACAGTCAATTTTTATGGTGGTTCTTGAACGCATCATGGAGGGTTTATGATATTTGAATTTTATTTTATTTAAAACAATCCGTCAATTAAACTGAGCCTTAATTCATTCTCGTCCCGCAACAGCCTTTCCCCTGTCTCCGCGGTCTCCGATTCCATAATCTAAGCTCTGAAACCTTGATCGGAAATAAGTACTCGTATGAAGGAATCTTCATAATCTAAAAAAAAAACGTGGAGGAGAAAAACTGGATTTTTTAAAGATTTACCGTCATTAGGTACAAATGGAAAATCGTCCACTGGAAATTATACGTCAGTTCAGCCAATAAAAAGGAAATTTGTCCATCCTGAATAACGTGTAAAATGGAAACATGTCCCATGGTAAAATTGTCCAATATGATATTGGTCGAAAAAAATATGTCTATTTATATTTACGTACACTCAGAAATATGACCAATTGTAAATACGTTCTACCTGGAATATGCACAATTTTTATAATATTTATTATTTCTATTATATGGTCTTAATTCATATTAGACTACATTCACTTATTCAATTGTGCGTATTAAATTTGGCCATAATTTGTAATGGACAAAATTCCATTGGGAATTAATTAATTTACAACGAAAATAAATTTGGTTATAAATACTTTTCAGCACAATTACATTTTGACAATTCACTTTGGATACAAATTTTGTCTCTGTCGCGGTGGAGACATCGGGACCTTGGGGTTTGGAAGCCAAGGGGCTTTTTAAGGAGTTAGGCCGTCATCTGCGTGACAGAGGGGGGGATCCTCGTTCTGGGTCGTGGCTGGTTCAGCAGGTTTCCATTGCAATCCAGCGGGGCGATGCGGCCGGTGTAATGGGAACGTTTGAGCCAGCCACGGTGCGGGGTTGGTGGTAATTAGGATAAGTCTGTGTTTTAAAATTTGTTTTGTTAGTGTTAAGGAGATTTTACGAAGCGGTTGCTGACGATCATTCCTATGTAAAACGTTTTGACGAAGCCTGTTGCTGATAATATGTTAATGTATTATTTTCTTATGTGTTATACTTACTGAAATAAATGATTTATTATTTTTGTGACTTTGGATACTATTTCTTTTGACCCAACTTCCGGATGATTATTTCACGTGGACGATTTTCCATTTGTACTTAATGACAGTAAATCGTTTTAAATTCAGGTTACCTGAATATTGATATCATTGACAGCAGTAGAATATTCCTTCACACGCAACAAAATGATTTTTTTTCAACATTATCAATATTAAAACACTTCATGATAGTGCAATGTGCCCGGATTGACCTCATCTGCTCAGTCGCGCTGTTCTAAAAGGCCCGATTTGTCACTATCAACAGTACAAAATGTTTGAGGCATGTTTGAGGTTATATTTTGTACTGCGTTGACAACTGTCAGATCGGGCCTCTTAGAGTGGCGCGACTATACTCTGTTTAATCTAGGATGATCCCTGTGACAGTCGTATCTTTATCGTATCGTAACCGTATTTAAAAATAGGCGATTATTATTAAAATTCTTCAACGGCGTTGCTAGGTTTGTATAGGTGAAAAACTTAAATAAATAACCTCTTGCATTTAGAGTCTGACTAGCCAGTCGTGACACAAGCATTTTTTTCTAATTCTTCACATGACAACAATTTTATCTATGAAAAAAGCTGTCACATAATGCGTACCTATACAGTCGCTATGCATTCCGTGTTACCAGCTAGTGATATTTAACATTTGCCCCCATTTTTAGGGGTTCCGTACCAAAATGGTAAAAAAGTAACCGTTATGGTGAGACTTCGTCGTCTGTTTGTCTGTATGTCACAGCAGGTTTTCTTAGCAACTATAAATGCTATCTGCTTGAAATTTGGCATAGTTGTACCTATAACTTGCTTGGCCGCATCAGTTTTTAGTAAAAAAATATGCAATTAATTTTATAAATAATTGAAAAGTCTAGAATGGGGGGTTAAAAAATGAAAGAGGTTTGATTACAGCAAATGAAGTGTTATTATGAAAGGGCTCAATCAACATTTCAAAACTTTTTTTTTATATTTTGGCGTGTAGGTACTTTTTGATTTATAGCCAAGAATGTACAAAAAAATACCGTTCACCTCCGTCGGTGCGCGAGTCGGACTCACACGTTACCGGTTTTTTTTGTGTAACCACTCACTAGTCAAGCTCTATTTGTGTACAAAATTAATATGCAATTTACGCCAAATTTCAAATATAAAATGTCGAACGGTCTCTACAGATGTGTTACAACTACATGCAAGTTTTTCACCTACACCAATATAGTATTTATGAAAAGTTAAATAATATTTTTCATATCTTATTCGGCTTGCGACAGATTGAAATTTTACACTCCAAGAAAGTTGACTGCTCAATTGGTTGGAACAACTGTTGTTGTTGTTGATGTTGTTGTTGTTGTTGCTGTTGTTGTTGCTGCTGTTGTTGTTGTTGTTGTTGTTGTTATTGTTTTTGTTGTTGTTTTTTTTGTTATTGTTGTTATTGTTGTTGTTGTTGTTGTTGTTGTTGTTGTGTTGTTGTGGCAAATTAAATTAAGTTAAAAAAAATATAACAGAATACTGAATAGATTACATTTCCTTTATAAACCTTGCTGATAATCGAAAAAAATGAATGCGATTTTTAATTAGCAGCATCACTAAATTTACCAAATGACATCTGTCGCAAGCCCAATAAAATATGGGAAATATTATAGTATTGTAGTAGTGTTTTTAATTCACGAAGTCGCGCTCCACAACTGAGTGCAGTTGTATTTTGCATCATTGCATCGATGAACGGAAAATTAAGAGGTGCAGGGCCGAAATTCTACCCTTGTTCCGTGTGGAAAAAATCTTCACAGATCACTGGTTACCTAATCCCGGTTACACGGAACAAGGGAAATTCTAGGCGTTCTACACCATATCGTCTTTGGCCTTTTATCGTATTGTCAACGTTTTGATAACGCTTATTTACTTGACAGTAATGGCCGCCGAGTGAAAAACAATACCATAAAACGTCAAAGACGATGGTTTTACCCAAAGAACAAGGACTAAAGGCATAGAAACCGTACTAAATAAGCAGAGAATACATTATGGTTCACTTCTTTTTACTTATGGTTTTCATAGTGAGTTGGAAAGAGATGAATCTATAGCTGTTCTTTCGTTATTTGGTACATCGTCACAAGTAAGGCGTGATTTGGACCTATAAGCACCTATAGTATTTGGACATCTAGACAAGGAAAGACAAATCCTTCCTATAGGAAGGACAAAGAAGTCCCTGTGTAAAACCTTGTGACAATGACAGTTAAAGAAGAATGAATGAATGAAAGTTTTTTCTCATGTAATACGTAATCTAAAAAGTAGAGAAAGATAGCTCACGCAAAGTACGTCTTATAGTCCGGTTTCTATGCTTTATGTCCTTATTCTTAGGATTTACCACTAGAAAAGAGGCCCTGTGCGGGTTCGTGGGTTGAAAAGACTACACCCAAGTAAAGGGAAATGATATGGGATTAAATCAATGGGTGTCAAATCCGAGATAAGTATTTATTTATTTACAGCGAGACAAAAAAGGTAACATGATATACTAGTAAGGATGTTTTGGCTAAGTTTGGAAACAGTGTTCTTACGAGAACAGACAGCACTTCAGAATCATCACCAATCAGGATGTCCACTCGTCCACTGCAGCCAACCTCCTCGGTGATCGCAGCGCCGTCTATTGGCAGACTTGGTCTGAGTATGGATCCCTTTCTTTTTATTGCGTCATAGGTTCCCTTTTCAAATTTTACCGGACTTTGTCGTTACAACATTATAGTGGTAAGAATTTTATATAAAGTTTAATATGTGTTATTGTACCTAGTCAACTAATAATAAAAAAGTTTCTATCTATGACAAATCGAAATCTGGCAACTCCCTGTAACCATACGCACGAACCACGCGCTCAATATGATGAGGCTAGTCTTCGGAATCACTAGGTACATCATTCTCAGGTTGGATTTCCGCGTCGTCAGGGTTTTCATCTGAATGACTGAAGCCTTTCTCAAAATTAGTTTCTTCCTTCTTCCCTCCGTTTTCAGCTTCACGGTCTGTTTCAATATTCAGTCCATCTTTTTTTTCATCGATAAGAACGTCATCTTCCTTACCAGAGGAACCATCTTTTTTAGATTCAATACCATCCGCATCTATCTTTAAAAATTCTGTATTGTCCAATAACTGAAGTGGCATATTAAGTTTATTAGCGATCATGATATTGCGATTTTCATTTAAGTTTTTGTCCATTTCTTTTTTTAATTCATTAGTAAGTAAAGTCTTTAAATCTATAAGGGAATACTTATCACCAAGATTACCATTTTTACTATCATCTTTCTTCAATCTTCCCTTCTTGCTACAACTTGAGGATCTCGAATCTATTGCTTGTACGGCGTCATAAAATTCACGATTTTTATTAGCGGTACTGTCACTGTTTATGAAAAATGTATCTTCTAGTGGTTTAACGTCATTTGCACTATTTCTAAAAATGACTCCCCCCTCCGTTTCATTGTTATTTGTAAGAGCAATAGCAAAGTTTTCAACAATGTTATCTGATTCTGTACATACATTGTCAACCTTTTCGGATTGTCTTTCTATTCTTATGTTTTCATTATTATGATTTGAAGTTTTCAAATCCTTTGCAGAATAATTACCGCAGAACTCGCAGATTTCATCCATGTCTTCTTTAATTTTGCCCTCTTTGTCATTAGTGCATATAGATTCAGAGTCTGTTAGTGTGACGGTAAAATGAGTGTTGTTATTTTCGTCAGTGCCAGTTTTTTCGTCAACACAGTTCCAGTTCATGTCGTTGTCATTCCCATTGCTAATTGTTTCGACCTTTTCAGATATCGCTTCCGTCGATTTGTCCACTCCAAAATATTGGAAAGATTTAAATGTTATTGGTAGACTTTTACTAACAAGGATAAAAGTTTCACTAACATTGTTTTTTATTTTGTCCTTTGGACCGCCACTTAAAAGTGAAGAATCTTCAATTGGTTCGATAATATTAGAATCACTGTTATTATTGCTTTGTTTAAGTAGTGATTCTGTTTCCTTCAGTGGTTCAACATCAGTCATACCACTGTTATTTAAAATAAAATTATCATCTTTGTCATTATTATTTAGGGTTGATAGAGAAATCACCACATCAATAATTTCATTACTTTTGCTTCCATCGTTGACATTTCCAGATTTAGTCTCTGATTCTTTGCCTACGTTATCTGGAGATAAACCCTCTGGTAGATGATTAGCGGCAAGGTCAACTTTTTCAATACTTTCTTCCTTACAAGAGTCCAATTCTTCATCATTCGGAGATTCGTCTTCAATAGGGTTAGAGATTTTCCACTTTTGGTTTTCATCGGCAGTGTTGTCGCTTTCGTTGATTAATGGTTCTGTGTTTTTCAATGGGTTAGCAGTCTTAATATCAACATTTTCAATAGCTGTATCCCTTTCCTGGTCATTGTTTATCGCTGAAGGTGTGATAAAGTTCTCAATAATGATAACATTATTCATTTTGCTGCTGTCGTCACGTTTTTCGGATTTTCTCTCTGTGTGATTACCTACTTTACTGTGCGTAAGTTTTAAATATTTTCTTTCGCAAATATCATCAAGATTAAGTTCAGTATCACTTTCTTCCTGAATTTGACTTTCCTTTTCATTACTTAAAAGGTGAAAATCCTTTACTGTTTTGACTACATAACAATATTCTTGTTCATCAGCAGTAGTGTCGGTTTGGTTAAGTAGTTCTTTCAGATTATTGTCTTTAATGCTACTTTTATCAATGGAAGCTTCATCTTCTACGATACTGCTTTTCGGTTTTAAGTGGTCTATATCGTTCGGCAGTAAATCTGGGTCTTTTGGAGAATTAAACTGATTGTTTTTACCATTATCATTTATTGTAGTCAAACTATTTTGTGTGTCACTTTTGATGTTTTCATTTAAGTTAAGAGTTTTAAACATGTTGCTGCTTGCAGGTATGCCGTAGTCTTTGTCCGTCTCTCTATCAACTGTATTACTATCTAAGAATTGAGATTCTTTCAGTAGGTTAAGGGCTCCAGCCACTTCATGCATCTTGTTGATGGACATAACTCTTGTATCGCCATTATCATTCTTGTTACTGTCCGAAAATGTTGAACCGGATAGTGGTTGAGATAATAAATGATTGACCGCAAATATATTTTGCCTCAAAACATTTATTATGTTTGATTCCTTAAACGTTTCTATGGTCGTTTGATCATTGTTTTGAGATTCAGGGACTCTTAGTAGGTTAAGAGTTTTACCACTTCTATATTTTTTATCGATCAAAAGTGCTGTTTTATCAAAAACGTAACTATTATCACTTTCTGAACATTCCGAAACATCTAAAATTTCAACTGAACCAATTTTATTATCATCATTATTTGGTTTGTTGATATAGCTTGCCTCTTCTACTGCAGATTTAGGTGTTTCATGGCCAGGTAAAGTTTCCAAACCGTCAACAAACGGACTATTACTTCCTGGTCTTTCATCCTTTTTCTCAATGGAAATTACTTCTTTATTGATATTGTAATCCGAAGGTTTGGAATCATCTATTAAGTCAGGTGGTTTTAAAGAATTATCAACATTCCCTTCAATTCCATGTACATCTTCGATGACAGTTTCGATGACTGCCTTATCTCTCTCTGCGGTTTTCGAATCCCCCAATAGCTTACTAGAATTATCAGGAGTGCTATCCTTTTTATTTTCTAATTTAGGTTCTGAATAATGAATTTGTCGTGATATTATGGATATATAATCTATTTTACGACTATCGGCAGTTCTATCAAAATAAATGGATGATAATTCTAAATCCTTCAATTGTTTAACATTTATTAAATCAACATTAACTTCCAAATCATCATTTGTCGTTTTTTCTTCATAATTGCCAGGAGCTGATAAATTTAAGTCTTTAAATAATGGCGATCCGTCATCCATACCGAGGTATATTTTTTTCTGAACTGCGGTATACATTTCATTATTATCTATATTCTTACCATCATCATCTTTCTTGTGTAAAGGTTCTGAATCGCATAATAGGTGAGGAGGCGGAGATAAATTGACAACATCGTCATTATTTCTGCTCATATTTAGTTCTCGCTCAATTTCCTTCCTTGCTTCGAGACTCTCCGAAGATGTTGAATTCTTTATTAGGTTAGGAGCTACAGCATGCTCAGGTTCACTAATTGTACAGTCCTTGTCATTCCTATGGTTGTCTGTATAATTTAAGTCATCCAATGGGCTAGGAATCATGGCTGGGCCATTGACAGCAACATTATCTTTAACTACACTATTGGCCTTTCCGGATTCTTTCTCCAGTGGTCTGATTTCTTTACCACCGTCAGAGGATTCTAAATCGTTTAATGGATAACATGGAATGGGTAACTCTTGTACATTAATAACATCATTATTTTCTTTGAAATCATGGGTAGTTTTAATGTCTCTCTGTGTCTTTTCACCTGTTTCATTGTAGTTTGAGGATTCTGAATCGTTAAGCAGATTATTACCGCCAAAGTCAGAGTTTACACTAATATTATTTCTAAATTTGCTCTCCTCGTCACTTCTTGTACCACTCAGTGGTTTGTCAACTTGAAATTTCTCGTTGTTATCAGCAGCACTGTATATTTTGTTGGCTGATGATTCTGAATCTTTCAACGTAATGTCAATGTTTGAGTTTTCACTATTACCTTTCATGTCTTTGCTCGCGGTTTTAATGTTGTTATTTCCACCAATTGATGATTCGAAGTATGTTTGTTTATGGATGTCACAGGCATTTAGATCATTACCTGTCGTTTCGCGTGTCCTTTTATCCCGGTCTGCACTATTCGTTGAATCTGAATCATTAATTAGACTTTTCAAGAAGTTTGCTTTTGTATTACTTTTCTTGGTCTTCTGGTTTGTAGCATTTGCTGATGAATCTGAATCTCTTAGTAGATTGGTGAAATTCACACTATCTTTATTACTTTCCTTGGTCTTCTGGTTCGTAGCACTTGCTGACGAATCTGAATCTTTTAGAATATTGGGAAAATTCAGATTGTCTTTACTACTTTTCTTGGATTTCTGGTTTGTAGCACTTGCTGACGAATCTGAATCTTTTAGAAGATTGGTAAAATTCACAATATCTAAATTATTTTTCTGGTCTTTCTGTTTCGTAGTACTTACTGACGAATCTGAATCTTTTAGAAGATTGGTAAAATTCACAATATCTATATTATTATTCTTGGATTTCTGGTTTGTAGCACTTACTGACGAATCTGTATCTTTTAGAAGATTGGTAAAATTCACAATATCTAAATTATTTTTCTGGTCTTTCTGTTTCGTAGTACTTACTGACGAATCTGAATCTTTTAGAAGATTGGTAAAATTCACAATATCTATATTATTTTTCTTGATTTTCTGGCTCGTAGTACTTACTGACGATTCTGAATCTTTAAGAAGACTGGTAAAATTCACAATATCTATATTATTTTCCTTGTTTTTCTGTTTTTTAGTACTTACTGATGAATCTGAATCTATTAACAAATTTTCAAAGTTTGTATTTTCAGTATTACCTCCCTTGTTTTTCTTCTCATCCGGTCCGCTTCGTAATGATTCTGATTTTTTTAAACTATCAAGTTTCACATTGCTACCTTTCGAACCTAACCAAGACTCCTTGTTATTTTTCTCTGTACTACTAACTGTTGATGCTGAATCTATTAGCGGATTAAAATCATTCGCATTCTTATTGCTCTTCGTATTATTTTGGTCCTTGTTACGTTTTGATGATTCTGTTTTTTTTCTATTCGCCTCACTCGATGATGGTGTATCTATAAAAAAACTGTCATTGTCTGCAGCGCTGTCATCCTTTGCTTTATTTTTACTCGTCTTACTAGTCTTACCTTTCCCACTTTTACTTTTCTTTTTTTTTCTTTTTTTCTTTGTTTTATCATCGTCGGTGTCTGAGGATGAATCAATTAAAAAACCTTGGAAACCTTTTCCTTTCCCACCAGAGTTGCTGCTACTGTCACTTTCCGTTTCTGCCAAGATGACATCTTCACTAGAAGTTGTGTCTGAATCTACTAACAGCTTGGATGCCTTTTCTTTGTCTTTCCCGGATTTTTTATTTCGTCTGGATCTTTTCTTTCGCTTGGGCTCGTCCACCTTCTGGCCGCAGAGTTTTTTGAAGAAGTTCATGAGAGGCATTTTGGACGAGGGCTCTTACAGCTGAAAATAAATAAGTGAATACAATTAAGATATATGAAGACGTGTTTCGCCAAGTTGGTAGTGACCTACCAATACCTACGAAGCTAGCGGTCCCGGGTTGAAATCCCGGTATGGCTAAATATTTGTGTGAAGGGCAAAAAAAGCAAAGAAGAAGAAAAAAGAGCAAAGAAGAAGTATTTGTTCCTGAGTCTTGGATGTTTTATATGTATTTAAGTGTTTATTTCTCTATAGTACAAGCCTAGAGCTTAATTTGGGAAAATAATTTGTGTGAGATTGTCACCTGATATTTATTAATTTATATGAAATAAAATTAGTACGCTATCAAAATTCATACATTTCTGAAATAATTAATTGAAATTACGTGTAAAGTTTTCGCGTACCGATTTCCTTATACTATTATTTTTTCTAAAATAAGTTATCGGTTATATTTTTCAACCTAGAAACAAAATATATAAATATAGATAGGACGCTTAAATGAGACCTCGCCCGCGCGGTACAGGGGCGAGGGGGCACGACGACAGAGGGGACCGAGCGCGGGGCAAGCGGCAGGCACGCGTAGTTTGATACACAAGAGGTGAATTGTGCACTAGACAGTCCTCAAGATATGTGATGTTATATGAAAAAGCTTTATATGTACTAATGAAACGGGTGTCCTTCGGAATCCCTAACAACTTTTGTCCTAACACATCGTTTGTCCGAATTTTCATTTGCCCTAAACTGGTTTTCAGATAAGTCAGGCAACTTTTTAAGTTTTCCAATTAAGTATATCTGCGGTTCGGTTTAGTTTAGGGTTGTATTATAACAACACAAAGTTTTAAAATTTAAACGGAAATGGCTTTAGGATAAACGAAAATTCGGACGAACGATGCATTAGGACAAATCAAGATTAGGGATTCCATAGGGGAACCTAATGAAACAATATGAAACAGAATGTAATAAACGTTTGTACTTTTATTTTATTAAAGTATCAGCAGAATTCGGCTCCAACTCTTTTTTCTAAAATATTAGTTCACTTTAAAAGCCATTTGCTTTTTATGAGTATTCAGTTTGTGTCCGAAGATAGTCAGACTCATCTTGATTTTTTTTATCTCGTGTGTACATCTCAAAGAGCGACCGCAACTGTAGCAACACATGTGATCGCTAACCACGTGGTTAGCGAACTGGCCTACGGCAATAATACGCCTGCCACCCGCTCCTCTCTCGGTCTCTGTCGTCATACCCCCGCGCACCTGTACCGCGCGGGCGAAGGGTCATTTACGTGGTCTACCTATCAGGCTATCCCCACACGTTCAAGCCCGCGCGATAAACATCGATCTCTAAGGGCCGTATTAATAAACTAATCTCAACTCTAATGCTCGTCTCGAGATGCGTCAAAAATAACAGTGTTTTATGGCTTGACGTTTACTTTGACGTATCTTGTGACCGGCATCTCAACCAAGATGAGTTTATTAATACGGCCCTAAGTGTCTCCTAAAGGACACAAATTCTTGTTGGCTGCCGCGCCTCGCTGCGCACAGACGGCTCGGCCTACAATGAACTGTACCCGCGCAAACGACTCTCGCACGCAGCGCGTGCGTCCTGTGATGTTAAAAAAACAAAATGTCGGATGTATGCGGTTCACCAATGTATCAGTCAAAAAACTAATGAAAAATTGCCTGTTTATACATCTTAGAATTTATTTACTTTATGTCGTTTTTTAGTAGGGAACTACAAAATATACCTACAACGATTCGAAACTGGTTTTTACAGTTTTAGTATATATGACGTGATTTTAATATCCTATTATCAACTGACTTAAAAGAAGCAGGAGGTTCTCGAGTCGACTGGTTCTTTATCAAAATATTTTTTTATGCTTAATTTTACCTCACAACTCCGCCATTTATGAACCGATTTCGAATTTTATTTTTTTATTTGGAAGCTTGGGTCCCCAAATGCTCCCATTATAAATTTGATTCGGTAATATATATTAATTATAAATTTGGTAGGTTTTTATTATTTTTTAATTTGGTATTTTATTAGCTTTATTTTTGTTCTCAGCCGATTTTTAAAAAATAATAGTTATTTATGTATCTAACTGGTACATAATGAAGCTGTGAGAAAATTTGGAAATTTTGGCTTCTATAGATATTCTACAATCTACTCTGTCTAAATGATTAAACATTAATTTTAGTTGAAGTCCTCCGCCTATGGATCGTTGCCTCTCGTCAGTATTATCTTAAATCTCCCACAGATACTTGACGTTGAGATTGCGAACCTGGTGGAGGTTAGGGATGCTTGGTGTGAGTCGTGTCCGGGAGTTGATATGCCATTCAAGAGGCCTCATATCAATTCATGCATCTCTCATACAAAATAGTCCGGACGATTCAGATCGCGCTCGTCTCCTCGCTGTCTCAGCAGGCGAATCAGGTCACTGGCTCCACGCTCTTCCTTCCCGCAATATAGGCACAGTCTTGGACCCAAGTAGCTTGCGCATAGCAATAAGCTTGCGGCTTGGGGCTAGACTCTGTGGACTTCATACTTGCGCGTGCGGGAAGGAAGTGAGTGAGCTGGGACGACATGGCCTTTCATGCTTCAGAAGTGCCGGCCGTTTGTAACGTCAAGGCACAATTAATGATCTGATCCGTCGTTCGCTTGCCACTGCCTCTGTACCAGCTGTCCTGGAACCAGCAGGTTTGCATAGAGACGACGGCAAGCAACCAGACGGAGTTAGATTGGTGCCCTGGAAACTAGGTAGGGCACTGGTGTGGGACGCGACGTGTGTTGACACATTCGCCCTTCGTCCAGTCAACCCGTAATCGTTGCAGCAGCTGATCAGGCCCAAACCCTTAAACGCCTCAAATATTCATCATTATTAAATAATTACGAATTTGTGGCGCTTGCAGTGGAGACCGTCGGACCTTTGTCAGCTGATATGAAAATCTTTATTAAGGCCCTCTCATACCAGCTCATAGACTCCTCCGGAGATCCTAGAGCTGGTGCTTACCTCTCCCAAAGGATTGGTCTAGCTGTCCAGAGAGGTAATGCAGCCAGTGTCATAGGCACCATGCCGCGAGCGGACCTGCTAGAGGGTGTGTTATTTATAGTGGTGATTATTATTTTTAAAAAAATTGAAAAAAATACGTTTCATTTTGGTTTTTAAGTGTATTAATGTTGAATTCTGTAAATATTATGTCGATTTAAATTTACTTTTATGGGAGCATATATTTATTCTCAAAACATGAGATTGGTAAAATCACTACAGAACCGCCATAATTTAAAAAGAAGAAGAAGACCTCGAACATCATGTGGCAACCTACCTTTATTTAACTTCATTATTCATCCTTTATAATTATTTGGAATAATAAAACAAAATGTCTTACCTGTAGTGGTCAGAAAAAGTATACCAAGGCTTGTGTAGCGGGGTGATTTAGGTCGTGCGTTTTATTCTATGGCGGATAATGTTTTTCTATTGACTAAAACAAAAAAATATATTAGAAGCGGAAGACAACCACAAACCACATTAAGGCCGGAGCCCCACTGCTGCGCACGGTCAAGCTACACACGTGGGTACAAAAACGCTTTGTATGAAAATGTAGGTAGATACTTCTACAGTAGTCCACTAGCACGCTGCGCACGAAATGACGTCACTGATACACGCGTAGTCTGTTCCGAAGTGCCTGCCACGCACACGCTAGCGCGCGTAGCAGGCAAAGCCTCACCGCGACCCACGCTGCCCGTGAGTTGCAGTGGAAAGGTGGCTTCAAGGGCGTCGCACCACCCGCGCGCGCGTGGATGTGCGTGGCCCGCAGTGGGGAATGTAGACACACGCAGCTGACCAACGTAGCCACGTGGCCCACACGTTTTACGTGTGCGTGCATTGGTTGCTGTGAAAATGTTGACACACGTATCCAGACCAATGGACCCACGTGGGCGACGTGTATAGCGTGTCCGTGCGTAGCGTGCGCAGCAGTGGGGCTCCGGCTTAAGAGGGTTGTGAAGTGACGCTCAAATCGCGTAGCTGTCAAAAAAGATCCATAAAAATTCAGCTCCGAGCGATAGCGTTTCTCGCCCCCTAAATCCAGTCCGATTTCCAATATTTTTGAATATGAATTAGTTATAAATAACTACGTTTGTACGTTTCTGTTATTTTTCTTTTTATTTTGTTTCCCCTCAGAAACATTTTCTTGGAAAGGAAAACGTACAGACCTAGTTCTTCATAGTATATACAACATATTCAACAACAGCAAAGTCTAGGTCAACAAGGCTAGGTTTAAAACTAACAAGGAAAGGTAGCCAACTCTCCGGGTCCCATTTGCTTTATTTTGATATATGTTAGAGAGTATTCTAAAATAACAGACACGTCTTTTTTTAGCTGCCTAATCTCCTGTTGGCTGAAATAGTCCTCCAAAGTACTGAAAGTGACTAAGCCCTCTAACTTCTGTAGAGAGATTTGTTCAAGCAATAAATTGCTAGTTAATTACTGCCTTTATATGTTGGAGAATCAAAGGTGGGCATTAACTGGTTAATCCGTTAATCGTTAATGAACGAAGGTAGCGGATTAACTATTAACTTCAAAAATTTAACTTCCGTACATTTCCATAGGTCCTTTAATCGTTAATTTAGTACCTACTTTTGCGACCTATCTACCGCGAAAAGGACACCGCGCGGACGCTACTTAAGTCTACATACCTATTAGTTGAAGTTTAATCCTTAGAAAGACATGGAGGGCTTTGGTATTACGGGGCTCGGCTCATGCTTCGTTAAGTCTGCACCCTCCCAGGGTGGCTGCTAAAGCTTATGGTGCAAGTTCGGACATTTTAGCAGTTTCTCAACGTCACTTTAAGAATTTATCACATCGTGGCGCCGCGGGGCAGGGAAACCATCGTGTTTGCCTGCCGTTTGACAAAGTCACTAGTTCTTCTTTTTCATTTCTTTATGGTAGTATTGTTGCAAGATTGCGTTTATGGTCAGTTTGTTTTTTAAAAATGTATAAAGGTTGTTTACACACACGAATTTAGTGCCATGTTCACACAGTATCTAAGGTCTGTTCATTCTTACAACTTTCTAACCTCAAAATCAACCTTTTTTTTGGCTAAAACAGCTATTCTAAACAAAATAAAGCATTCACTGACAATACATTAGCCAAGTGATGTCCATAATTTTTATTCAGTTTACTTTATTTACGATAAAAGAGCTGTTTTAGCTAAAAAAGGTTCATTCTGAGGTTAGGAAGTTGTTTACTATATAAGACAAGTAAGAATGAACAGACCTTACGAGCAAAATTCAAACATGTTGGATCGCCGACGAACTTACTCAGTTTTTAGGTACGCGTACCTACTTCGGATGACACACGGACTAATACCGTCGTTGAGCTGCAAGTACGCGAACTTACTTGAGCGTCTATCACCGGTTTCATACGTTATCCAACCTCCCCTGAAGCAATAACTTTGACGATCGTTAAAGTTTAAAATTAACATTGACAGGAACTGCCTGTGCAAAACTGAAACGTGTGGACTGGGGTCCACCGGAGTCTATAGGGTCCGCGGGGCCACAGGCTCATCCATACAAACCCATGTAATTTTGAAACTGCATTTTAATTCCGATTAGCACCAACCGTTTCCCCTTGCTCCAGCCTTGAAGCTATAGGCGGCCATCATGACGTACCTCTGTGGATAATTATGGGTATGGTAATATTTTTTCAAGCTTTTAATTAACTTGCAATGTCCGGATGTATGTAAGTCGTCGGTCATTAAGTTATTTTGGACCAGTTCCCGTTATTGGCTGAAATTTGGAACACTGGTATCCAAGAGCTGATCGGGTGGATAGGATCTTCGCTATATTTAACGTAGACCCACCGTGTTGGGACTTTTTAGCTTGGTCTTGATAAGCAGATATTTAACGCCTTTCAAAAAAAAGTAGGTTTTTAGGGTTCCGTACCCAAAGGGTAAAAACGGCACGGGACGGGGCGGGACAGGACGGGACGGGGTATTACTAAGACTCCACTGTCCGTCCGTCTATCTGTCCGTCCGTCACCAGGCTGTATCTCATGAACCGTGATAGCTAGACAGTTGAAATTTTCATAAGTGATGTATTTCTGTTGCCGCTATAACAACAAATACTAAAAACAGAGTAAAATTAATATTCAAGGGGGGCTCCCTTACAACAAACGTGTTTTTTTGCTCGATATTAAACAACCGGTAAACGCTTGAAATATTCACAGAATATTTAGTTGTATGTTCACTTTAAAAATAAAGAATTAAATTAAAATATAATAAATATTTTTAGGGGGGCTCCCATACGACAGACTTGTTTTTTTATAGATAATGGTACGGAACTCTTCGTGCGCGAGTCCGACTCGCACTTGGCAGGTTTTTAATCTATGAAACGGGTAAAACAAAATATTTAAAAAATTACATATTACAACGGCCTTGCACAGAAATAGTGGATGTGAATAGGTAATTAAATGACATCTTGCTTTCTCAATTAATGAAATTAATTAATATAGACGTCCTTGTGCAAGATCCGTCCGGATCGCTACCACCATCTTATCTTCTACCAACATCTGTACATCTAATATCTGTACCAACGAGGATAACAGCACATTCCCTAACATGTATAGACAACATTTTCACAAATGCAAAGCACTCTCAGGCTGAAGTATTGGACCTCGGTCTATCCGATCATACATGTCAAATTATCAAAATACCAACAGAGTTAGGTTTCAAAGAACAGTATTGGTACACATATAGTCGAAACCCAGACAAATATGTAGACGTTTTCTTGAAATACATCTCAAAAATCAACTTTTCTGATGTGTACTCTTCAATTGATTCTAATTGTGCTTATAAGTTGTTTATTGACACTTATAGACTTATTTTCGACCTTTGCATACCGAATAAAAAAATTAAATTAACACATAAAAAGAGACCTAATTGGAAGACCAAAGGTATTGTAACAGCTAGTAAGAGGAAAAGGCAATTATACTTACAAACTCTAAAATCAAGTAATGCAATGGTCAAAAATGAGTACAAACAATATTGTCGGGTCATGAAATTAGTGACGAAGCAATCTAAACGCAAAACAAATATAAACTTCATTAACCAGAGTAGTAACAAGAGTAAAGCCACATGGCAAGTAATAAAACAAAACACAACCAAAGTAAACGTTATAAAAGATACAGTAGAATCAATAAAACTAGATAATATTTTAATAGAGAATTCTCGAGACATTGCTGAGACAATGAATAACTTCTTTATAAATTTAAATAATAATCGTACACTTAACAACTCTCAATATAAATCACTTTCCCAACCAATCTTGACCAGCATCTATTTGACTCCAGTGACCGCTGAAGAGTTAGTAAAAATAGTTAAAAAATTAAAAAATAAGAAAAGCACCGGCCATGATCAAATACCTATGACATTGATTAAGTCAAGTATTGAGCACATAGCTGGACCCTTAACTCACATTATCAATTTAACTTTGGAAAATGGAATTTTTCCTGACGACCTTAAAAAGGCATTGATAAAGCCTTTACATAAAAAAGGGTCGAAACAGGACATAAATAACTATAGACCTATTGCACTGTTGTCTAATTTTTCAAAAATATTCGAGAAGGTTATACTGAGTCGCTTAATTTCGTTTTTTGACAAATTTAAAATTCTCAATATAAATCAGTTTGGTTTTCAAAAAGGTAAGAACACAACATTAGCTATATTCAAAATTTTACAGCAAATCTGGACAGACATGGATAAGAAAAAAACTTCTATTGGACTATTTATAGACATGTCAAAGGCGTTTGACTGCGTGTCTCACAAAATTTTACTGAAACAGTTAGAGCGTGTTGGGATTCGAGGAGTGGCCTTGAAACTAGTGGAGACATATCTTACAAATAGGACTCAAGCTACAATATTAGACACTTACGACAGGACTACAAAAACAATTACAAGAGTACAATCAAAATATGATTTGAATCTGCAAGGGGTACCACAAGGCAGTGTTTTGGGGCCTTTTTTGTTTTTGGTATACGTTAATGAGTTCCCCTTGACAATTAACCACCTGTGTGTTTTGTTCGCTGATGATGCCACTATTTTTGTATCTGAAGAAAAGGGCTCCGATATAGCTAACGAGTTACAAAATACCTTGAAAATTGTAATAAATTGGTTGTCCACGTTACATTTAAGTGTAAATCTAGATAAGACTAAAATTGTACAATTTATTAACAATAAGCAGATACAAAAAAGCTTAAATGTTGTTGTAAACAGTAAAATAATTGAAAAAGTGAATAATACAAACTTCTTAGGAGTAACAATTGATAGCAACCTTAATTGGAAGTCCCACATAGATATCATAAATAAAAAACTAGCCAAATCCTGCTATGCACTATCCATATTGACTAACATAGTTCCGATTGATGTTGCGATGAAGGCGTACTATGGAAATGTTTACCCCGTACTTATGTACGGTATAATATTTTGGGGAAATTCCGTAAATGTTGAATCCACATTTCGTCTTCAAAAAAGATGTATGCGAATTATTTTTAAGCTCAGACATATGCAATCCCTAAGAGACATTTTTAAAGATAACGAAATATTAACTTTGACATGTATATATATACTACAAATTTGTTTATTTGTTAAAGACCGAAATGATATTTTTATTAAAAAAAGTGACTCTAAAAATAATATCCGATCCCAATATAAATACGATGTTTGTACAGTTAGACCTTCCAGCTTTATACTTGGTAAGAGCGCATATGTATATGGAATTAAAATATTTAACCATTTGCCTGAACATATTAAATCGCTAGATGGGATTAGATTTAAAACAAAGCTCAAAAAATGGCTTTTAACTGAAAGTTTCTACAATTTAAATGAATATTTCAGATGTATACCTGGTTAAGACTTTTTTAATATAATATATTTACTTGTTATTGTACGCCCGAAATGGGCAAACTGTTGGACCTTTTATATGATGTGACCTAATTGTACACAGTTTCTGACAATAAATGAATCTTATCTTATCTTATCTTATCTTATCTTATCATTTAACCTACCACCAAGCAGCAGTGTTCGTATTGTTGTGTTCCGGTGTGAGGATAAGACACCGGTGAAATTACTAGCATGTAGGCATTCCATGTTAGCCCTGAGGGTCGGCAACGCATTGCGATCTTAACATTGCAGTCCTAAGGGTATCAGAGTTATTCGTCTCATTCTGTATTCGTCACTCATTCTTTATGAGTTCGGTCCCGTTGGCCTTACTTGCATTTAGCCTTGGTGAGCAGAGCACCTTAGTTGTATTTTGTGCGGGTATCAAAATGCCTTGGTTTGTAAAATGCCCTCATTGCTATAAGGCATAGTATAGACGGAATGACTTGGCTGTAAAACGACTTAATGTCATAATGTTCTAATAGGTAAATGGTCTGGATAATCTTCACGAAATCAAGACAATACAATCAAGACCTTACACAAATTGAGTCATTCTGTCTACTTGTGCATTTCACGACCTAGACGTTTTGCTAACTAAGTCTTACTGAAACTAAGACAATTTTGTAACCATGGCATTAGATAAACAAGTCATTTTGCATACTTGGTCATTGTACTACTGAGACGTATTGCTCGCCAAGGCTAAATGCAAGTAAGGCCAACGGGACCGAACCCTCCTTTATTCGTCTTGTTCGCTATCTGTCCCTATCTTCCTAAGTCCAACTCAGTATTTGTCTCATTTTTAATAAGTCTCATTCGTTTTTCGTCACGGTCTTCCTAGGGCTATGTCTTTGTTTGTCTCTCTCGTTTTTAGTATCATTCGCACATTGGTTATTGGTCTCTTTCTATATTTGGCGTTATTGGCAACTCGTCTCGTTCTTTTTTGGGCACTTTCGCTACTCGTCCCGTTCGATGTACGTCTTTTCGCTACGAGTATTCATATCTTTTTTGACCGAATCGGCTATTCATAGTTAATAAACAATTTGAAATTTTGGATTTTACGGTTTTTTTTTTTTAATTTACCTATTTATGAAGCGACGTTTCCTGGGCAACCCGGGGGTCATGTGGACATATACATGGTGGAAAAAAAATGTGGAAGTGTGAAGACCTTATACTTCAGATAGCTAATTTTACTGAAATCAAACGTTATTTTATTTTTCGAAATAAGAATAATTTTATTCATAGAACTTTCAAGTTAAATTAGGTTGATGAATAAGGGGGATTGTGTCAATTTCAGTTTGTCAAATTGTCGGCTCAGGTATTTTTTTTAAATCGCTTCGCTTCGGTTTATATGAGTTTTATGAAACAGTATCTTCGCGGACGGAGTCGCGGGCAAAAGCTAGTTACTCATACAGTTATAAATCTAGTCATGAATGTATGTTGCCAGAGTATACCTACTTGGTGAATTTTCTTTTGGATGTTTACACATCCACAAAAGACGAATAAAGAATGAGTGACGAATACAGAATGAGACGAAATAAGAATTGAACGAAAAACGAATGAGACGAACTTAGAATTGGACTGAAAACGAAAGTGACTAATTACGAATGTGACCAGCATCGAACGTATCGAAAAAAATGAGGCGAATAAGTTAATCTGACAAAAATCGAAAGGGAAGAATGAAGAATGAGTCCAAGGAAGACCGTGACGAAAAACGAATAAGACTTATCAAGAACGAGACAGATTATTGAGTTGGACTTAGGAAGATAGGGACAGATAGCGAACATGACGAATAAAGAATGAGTGACGAATACAGAATGAGACGAAATAAGAATTGAACGAAAAACAAATGAGACGAATAACTCTGATACCGTCCTAAGATTGTAGTCTTGAGAATGCATATGTCTATGGGTCACAGATCCCACTTACCATCAGCCCCTATTCCACCATCTTGACAATGGCACGTGACAGGTGACAATTCGGTATACATTGCAAAGTTAACACGCTGATACATGACTGGGTTTCGTATAAGCTGCGCCACTGAAATGTCACCTATCACCTGTCATTGTCGGCATGGTGGAATAGGGGCCTGGTGGCAGGTGTGCTCGTTTGCCTTATCCCATAAACAGTCCCGTGATTAAGACATACAAATAATAATGTAGCTTTGCTTTTAGGTCCCACGCAATCAGTCATCAACATCAGGTAATCAACCAAATCAGCGATGGGCGACAAATACATTAAGTACCCGGTAAGTTCAATTAACCCCCGACGCAGGGGGAGGGGGTTATGAGTTAAACGAGTATGGCGATGTTTTTCCCAAAAAATAATAATTCTGGTAGCAACCGTTCCTTGCGCAAAAGGGTGATGGGCGATTTTGTATGGACCCCGTCCCCACCCTCCAACAGTCACAAGATGCATGTCCATATGTTCATTAGGACTCAAAAAAAGACAAAACCTATTTTAGTAACAAAATAGATGAGGATTTTTTAATGAACAAAAACCTTTCAATTGCCAAGCAAGGCAAGAATATGTTTAATTTAAACAAATTCCACACGATACGATTATGATTTTCCAAGAAAACCCCATACATATGGCGGTCGTCGCCATAGTAAAAATAAATCAGATTGCCCAGATCTATAAATTGAGAAGTTTCATCTCTGTCGGTGGGTAGGGACATTTTGCCCATCGTCCTTTAGAGTGCGGCTCCACTGAGGCGGAGACGAGCGGAGCGGGGCGGAGCTGTGCCAATATTAACCAATAGAATATAAACTAACGTGCGCATGGCGCGTTCGACGTGTCCGCATGCGCGTTCTATTGGTTAATATCGGCACAGCTCTGCTCCGCTCCTCTCGTCTCCGCCTCAGTGGAGCCGCACCCTTACCCGTCTTATTTTTTTCAGTAGATTATTTCAGAATCTTGTTTTTTCACGAGATATAATTCCACTATTATAATTTCCCTATTTGTATTTATCTGAATAGTTATATCAATACCACAGAGTTGACGGGCGGAGCTCCTACTTCTGGGTGGTTTTGCTGCAAAACAAACATAAACTAAACCTACATACTACCTATCTATTTCGGTCTAAATACAATAGGGGAAATTTGCGATTGGGAAAAATCCAGAATAGAAATCATGCGAAAAATTAAGAATGGAGAAAAATGCGATTGGTTTACCCAATGGGAAAAAATTCTACGCGGAATAATTGAGTTTGGGAAACAGATTGATACACCCAGTTTAACGCGTGTGTCTGTATGTCTGTCTGTGACCTTGGAACATAGAATACGTACTAGCATAGGGCACATGTCTCATCGCTGGCGAGGAAGGGATTACCTATGGACTATTTTCTCGCTCAAGAAACGGGCAAAAATATATATCCCGTGTCAATCTAATAAATGTTTAAAAAAACATAAACCGAAACTGTTACGTACTTTTTCGAATCAAATCGAAGAAATACTGGAAAAGTCCATGAATCTTTAGTACCCAAAACCGACGTGCATGCATGACTCGATGCTTGAATGTAGAAAATTGCGAAAGAGATTTGTCAGGATCGTAGCAGGTGGAAAGAAGTGGTCTCTGCCTACCCCTCTGGGAAACAGGCGCGATTTAATGTACCTACCTATGTATGTACTGCTATCTTGCTTATCTTACAGGATATACGCGAGCTCGTCCAGGTAATAGTCTATCTAGGGAACACCCTAAAATCTCGAATTATTTAATTCCGAATTTTCACTATACCGAAAATATATAAGGCCGAATAATCAAAATCTCAAATTTTATATTTACCGAATATGAAAATCACGAAAACTTTTTTCCGAATATTATATTTACGAATGTTGAGAATTCCGAATTTTCTTTTTTACGAAAATTATAATTCCGAATATTTGAATTCCAAACTTCACAAACCAGATGAGTAATGTAAATTCGGAATTATGATACTAAACACTTGAATTGAATTGAAGACTTGAAACAAAAGGTAGGTGCGATGACGAGCACATTACTAAATTTGGTCAATCTCACCATGATAGGTTAGATTAGGTTAGAGTTGCATCAAGGCGCGAAGTGCCTTAGCTACGCGGAGAGCTCCATCGACTTTGTCGCACATGACATTTCTTACAGGTTTCGAGCATTATGCATGTTAAACATTATACAGGGTGTCCCAGGAAGTAGTGTCAAGCGGAAGTCCAGAGGTAGTGCACCTCAAGGGGCATCTGAATCACCCCCATGTATGTTCCGCGATTTTTAGTATTTTCAGAGATATCGATCATTTTAATCAGAATTTTTTTAATTTTTCCTTATGTCCATGTTATGAAAAACCCTTGAGTTCATGTATTATTTTAATAGTTTTTCATTGGTTTCTTACATTGATAGAATAATTATGAACTTAGGATGTTTTTAAAACTACATGCCAGCTTTTTTTTCATGATGACTTTTTGTGTAATCACACATAGTTACTTTCTCCATACTAATTGTACCCCATGTTTGTTTTTCAGTTAGTATGGACAAACAAACTTTGTGTGATTACACAAAAAGTCATCATGAAAAAAAAGCTGGCATGTAGTTTTAAAAACATCCTAAGTTCATAATTATTCTATCAATGTAAGAAACCACTGAAAAAATATTATAATAATACATGAACTTAAGGGTTTTTCATAACATGGACACAAGGAAAACTTACCAAAATTCTGATTTAAATGATCCATATCTCCGAAAATACTAAAAATCGCGGAACATACATGGGGGTGATTCAGATGCCCCTTGAGGTGCACTACCTCTGGACTTCCGCTTGACACTACTTCCTGGGACACCCTGTATACGGTATTAAGTATACAATATTTTATCAGGCGTTTATTAGAAATAAATAATCTTAGAGAATTCGGGTTGCTAAAATTTCGGAATAATGAATATTCGGGATTCGGAATTGTGATATTCGTTTTTTTTTTAGGGATTTTAATAATTCGGAAATGTGAACTTTCGGAATTTAAAAAAATCGTGATTGTGATGCTTCGTGAAACTAAAATTCGGAATTGTGATGATTCGGAAATTTCAAAATCGGAATCCTGAAATTCGTGTTTAACAAATTCGGAATAAAATATTTCGAGATTATGTAGTGTACCCACTCTATCTACGGTTAGACACCACACTAATAATGTTTCTCATAACCCGTTATTTCTTTAAGAGTCATCAACCCGATTGTAAATATTGTATGGTTGCCAGGGAACGCCGTACATCTTCGCCCTTCCGGGGGGCATGTTTGTGGGGCGCTGCGTCCGGCTGACAGGATCCGTCAACCAACAGGCAAAGAGGTGAGCAGCAGACGTGTAACTCCAACCAAGGCCTTGCAAATCTTCACAATCATCTTCATTTCAACCCCCATCCACCGACTGTAGGGTAAAGGCCTCATTATTCTTACGCCACTTTGCCCGGTCTCGAGCTAACACCATCCATCCTTTCCCAACTGTCTGTCAAATGCCAGACCAACGAGCTGATGGTCTCTCTGTAACCGCCCTCGACCACCTACTATCGTCTCGCTTGCCAAGTGTCCCGCCCATCTCCACTTCAGTTGCGTATCCTGAAATCGTTATCTTCGACAACGCAAACCAAATTTTCTAAATCTAAATTCTAAATATTAGCAAATTGGCCACATGAGGGCTCTTTACACGTCGGTAATATGGCGTGAATCTACTTACTAGCATTCATTGCGAGATCAAGAACAAACCAATGATTTTTTTATTTAACAGCACAAATAATACATTAGGTTACACAAGATAAAATGTTATTTTTGTAATAAACTAGCGGCCCGCCAGCGGCTTCGCCCCGCTGCAAATTTCCGTCCTTCCCATTGGATTTTTCAAAAAAAATCTTGCATATAAACCTTATCCTAACAATAACAAACACAACGAAAAAGAAATCAGCCAAATTGGTTGAGCCGTTCTCAAGTTATAGCGTGACCAGGAGAAATAGGGGTTCATTTATTTATATAGGTTTTAGGTGCATAGTAGACTCAGCAACACTACTGTTTTTCAGTCTCCAACCATGAATTACAACTAGAAACTTTTGACTCATACGAACCACTTCCCAAAAGGTCTACTTCCCAAGTCGTCCACTTCCCAAAAGGACAATTCCCAAAACGTCAACTGCCCAAAAGGAAAATTCCCAAAACGTCAACTGCCCAAAAGCCCAAAAGGACAATTCCCAAAAGGTCTACTTCCCAAAAGATCTACATCCCAAAACGTCCACTTCCCGAAAGGACAATTCCCAAAACGTCAACTGCCCAAAACGTCAACTGCCCAAAAGGACAATTCCCATAACGTCAACTGCCCAAAAGATCTACATCCCAAAACGTCCACTTCCCGAAAGGACAATTCCCAAAACGTCAACTGCCCAAAAGGTCTAATTCCCAAAACGTCCACTTCCCAAAAGGACAATTCCCAGACATCAACTGCCCAAAAGGTCTACTACCCAAAAGGTCTACCTCCCAAAAAGTCCATTTCCCAAGGTATAATTCCCAAAAAGTCAACTTTCAATAAAAAGATTCGAGAAAAAGGAGACATGCAAAAAAAAATATTATAATACTCGTACCTATGTTTTAATAAAAGAGAAAATAATGCTTTAACTCGTTAATTTGTAATGAACTTAAGGATTAAACTATTGATCTAGGGATTCTCTTTGGGTTTTCGACAAGATGGCGTCGCTTTCTTAGTTGTAATTTATTTTTTGCATATTTTGTTGTTTAATGGATAGTAATGATGTATTAATATGCAGTAAATTAACATTCAAATGTGCAGTATAATGAAGAATTCAAGTTTGAACACGTTTCGCCTTTGGAAGGATTGCTCCAAGAAAATCCCATCTGGTCTTCGTAAAGTTAAATCGCTTCACGGAGGCTAGAGGATCACCGTACAACGTCGACTTATGATTTTTTTGATATCATTTACACCGATCACGTGTAACTTCCAACCTTGACACTGGCAGAATTGTCCCACTGGACAGAAGCCATATATCAAAGAATTGAACTTGAAACTATTGATCTACATTTCTTTTAGGCACAGGCACCCACAACAAAACAGCAGAATTACAGATACAGATGACAATTCCAAAGAGCACAGCAGGATATCTGTTTTATATAGCTACAAATACAATTTACAGGTTACAAGTTTCCATTTTACACAACCTCGACCAATGACGACCAGCCATTTGAGCAGTGTTGCCAGTTACTTGTAGCTTTATAAAACGTGCCCCTGGAATGTATACGTTTCTCCTTATATAATTTACTTACCCTTAGCTTCTTCGTCGACTTCCAATGCGGCGCTCGCGTGGAGCCATCAGACACCGTGGCGTTCCAACTGGCCTTCCTGTTTGTCAAGCGCTGCCTGGAGCGCAACCACTACATAGCGGAGGAGAAGGCCTGGGGCTTCCGCGAGCACGCTGGCGCGATGCCGCTCAAGCCTGGCGATAAATTCGTCATTGATGTCACCTGCGAGGAGCCTGGCTTTGTGGTGAGCCCTAGTCATAGTTACATGTGCCGTGCCCGGGAATATTGCCCAGCGTGGAAATATTGCCGGCAATATTGCTCATAGTGGGACTCGTTAACAAGGCTTTGGCAATATTACCGGAAAACTGCCTATGTTCCGGGAATTTGGGAAATTGGCAACGGCACATCACGGGTCGTACTTAGTCATAGTATTTTATTTGTTCAACACAGGTGGGTACGTTATATATTCAGGGGCACGTTTATATAAAGCTACAAGTTACAATTTTACAGGTCTAAACTGGCAACTCTGCTCTAATGGCTGGTCGTCATTGGTCGAGGTTGTGTCAAATGGAAACTTGTAACCTGTAAATTGTAATTTGTAGCTTTATAAAACAGGCCCCAGGCATAAGAATAAACAATAACTACACGTAGATGCGAATCTCCTTTACCAGGGCCCCAAATGCCGCGTTTTAAATACCTACTTCCCCCTTCACCCCGCTACGTCCCTCTGTCTTCCGCGCCCAAAGTTAGGGCTGTCACTTGCGAAATATTTTAATCGGTTTATGGATGTGTTATACAAGTTTAGTCACGAAATGTTATTTATGTTTTTCTTTAACGTGGAAACATTGTTGCAAAATGAGTTTTTTACATTTATGTTCAATTAGGTAATAATACTTTTTGATGATATTAAGATTATCTCCAGAAAATTACATAGCTTATGTGGCTATTAATCATCTATATAAAACAAGGAAACGAGTCTATAAACAACCTTTAAAATAATAATTTTGCTCAATAAGTTTTGAAGTCTGGGATCCAGAGTTACTTTTTACGTTCATTTCGGGTCCATTACTTTGAATTTTTATAAGTTGAAAAAGCTTTATTGCAAAATACTATTCTTATCTATTAATTTTTTTTGTCACTTTTACAGCCAAATAGACTGCAGTAATGTTTTTCCATTGTTAATTTAATATATATAATAGCTGCGTGTGTGGATTCTATTAACTAGCACAGAAAATATATCGTAAGATGTATTGCTATGATATATTTTTTTTCATATTAATATATATTCCGTGTGTGACACCCCTGACTGACTAGACACCTCAGGTGTCGCCAGGCGGTAGATATCTAACGCGCAGAGCGCGCGTCGGAAACCGGGAGTTTCGCTTCTATGGTTTTTTCACTGCGCTGTGCCGCAAGGCATACATATTATAGACAGTCAATGAAGTGCTGCATGCATTTACAGTTCACATTGTTTCAGTTAGATAAAAAATACTTTATGCTATAGTAAATTTTTGTACTAGTGGTCTGGTACTTGTATTTGTAGGGAGAAATATAAAAAATCAGATTAAAATGATCAATACCTCCGAAACATCTATTCAACACAGACCTTGTAGTGTTAGGCGTAAGATAGAATAAGCATGACAGGTAAACTCGAATGACAATTGACGCGCCGCTTAACAAAATGGCGGTCGACGGCGTCACCGCAATAAATGTCAACCATTTGACCAATAGCCGTCGAAGATTTTACCCGCGCAAACGCACTGCCTTATAATTGGCAAAAACGTTTGGACACCTTCTAAAAAAATGCTTTCTGTGCAGGTACATCGTCGTAACTTGTATTTGTGGTACTATCTCGTTGATCAACTCGTAACAAACGCTCGCAAATTGCCGATAATAAAGCCCTTAGCCATCGACGTTCTTTAATGATGATTTATGTTTGTCTGTAGGTCGAGATAAATCGCAAAAAGTTCTGCGAGTTCAGCCACCGGCTGACTTTTGATGCTATCACGCACATATTCGTTCAGGGCGACGTCGAGATGGAATTCATCCAGATCTTGAACTAGCGTCACGTGATCTTTAAACGTGGGTACAGTAAAACTACAGTAGGTATAATGCGCACCACGTAACATGAACCTGCGCGAAAGTCGATTTTTAGGTGTCACAGGTAGGCGGTAGCATTGTTACCGCGCAGAAACCGCCATATTGGTTGATGTTACATGGTGCAGATTATATTAGTGGTTCATTGACGCTCACACCTAAATAATAATAACGTTATGAAAAATATCGTTATTATAACGCTATATTTCGTTAGTGTTAAAAATGTTGTTTAAATATGTCCATATTTTATCATATCACAACGAAATCCACATCATAACAAAACCAGAATAACGTTATGAATTGCGCGTTGATGCCAGTTTGTACTTTCAATGCCCTAAATGAAAGAATCGTGTCGATGGCCAGTCTTTTGATGCATAAAAGATGGCCGGTATACAGATATACAAAACGAAAACAATTGTTTGGCTTTGAAGTCGATTGCGAGTGCGAGTGCGTTAGGCCAGCAGGTCTTATTCTGCGGTTGTTTCACTGCGCTGTGTTGCAAGGCATACAAATTGTAGGCAGTCAATGTAGTGCTGCTTGCATTTACAGTTCACATTGTTTCAGTTAGATAAAAAGTAATTTATTTAATAGTAACAATTTTGTACTAATGGTCTAGTGGTCTAGTACTTGTACTTATAGGGTAAAATATAAAAAAATAGATTAAAGATCAATATCTCCGAAACATCTATCAATACAGACCTTTTAGTGTTACAAGTATTGTAGAATATGCAATGACAGCTAAACTCGAATGACAACAGACGCGCCGCTAAACAAAATGGCGGTCGACGGCGTCCCCGCAATGGCTGCCAACCATTTAACCAATAGCCGCCGAAGATTTTTACCGCGCAAACGCACTTCCTTATTGGCTAAAACGTTTTCGCGCCTTCTAAAAAAATGCTTTCTGTGCAGGTATAGTCACAACACGGGATTGTTGAGCCACTTGCTTATCATCTTAACTTGGTTGTGTTACAAGAACGCCGCCGTTTTTCGTTATTGAAACGTGACCATAGCAACCCTTTTGCAACGAACAATAAAGACCGAGTTTAATTTGAACTAATAGTGACTGTTGTTTAAACGTGACCATAGTAACCATCAAAACAATTCTAACATCGTAACACGCTCGCAAATTGCCGATGATAAAGACCCCAAGCCATCGACGTGCGATAATGATGGATGATTTATGTTTGTCTGTAGGTCCTGATAAATGGCAAAAAGTTCTGCGAGTTCAGCCACCGGCTCACTTATGATTCTGTCACGCACATGTTCATTCAGGGCGACGTCACCATGGAACTCATCAAGGTCTTGAAGTAGCGACACGTGATCTTTAAACGTGGGTACAGTAGGTATAAATGCGCGCCACGTAACATGAACCTGCGCGAGAGTCGTTTTTTGGGTGTCGGTGTAAGCTGCGCGGTGTGAGGGGAGCGCGCGTTACCATAGCGACCGCATTGTTACTTGCCCGGAAACCGCCATATTGGTTCATGTTGCATGGTGCGGATTATATTAATGGTTCATTGGCACTCAGACCATAATAATAAATCTTTGAACACTAGGTAACGAAATATAGCGTTATTAAACGCTAAATTTCGTTAGTGTTAAAAATGTTGTTTAAATATGTCCATATTTTATCATATCACACCGAAATCGACATCATAACATAACCAGAATCAGTGATATTTTATATAAAGATACGTCATCTGCGCGCAAAAACGTTCCGCAAAAAGGGAGGCATATTGCCTTACTTTTTATCTATTTACCTCTTTCTAACAATAGCGTTCGCTGTGGATTGCCGTGTTTGTCTCTGTCAGTAATTGGTCACGGTTTTGAATGCGTTTAGTATGAGCATAACGTATCTTAATATAAAATATCATTGACCAGAATAGCGTTTTGAATTGCGCGTTGTTGCCAGTTTGTATTTTTAATGTCCTAAATGAAAGAATCGTGTCGATGTCCACTCTTATGATGCATAAAAGATAGCGGCATTGACGACCGCACTTGGTTTTATACAGTTTTTTCCTGAAAAGCTGTGAGAAATATTGAATTTAATAACATAAAAAAATCTCTTTATATTGGTCATACCTATCACCTCGATTTTCAGTTTAGACGCAAACACAAAACACGCTCGGAAAAACACCAACATTCCGCTGTGTTCGTAATAAATACCTATTTTTACATTACTTTTTTAGGTCCAACTTCTACCGTAGTGTAACTTCGCCAGAAAAATTAACCGAAACAAAAATGGAGTCGGTAATTGAACAGCCGGTAAGTGACTTACTTTTTTATGGTTTTGAGAAGGTGTTTGCACACTTTTGTACGTTCGGGTAGCCTCAAGACTAGCCAGGGGGGATCACCAGGGTTCAAACTAGGCTTGTGTCGGTCAGGAACTAAGAACTAAAAGGAATTAATTCCCGTCACGGACCGAAACGAACTAGTTCTTCGTAAACGATCATAATCGGTCTTCGGTCCTTTAGTTCAGTAGCTGTACGTATGAGCGAAACAGAGCGAACGAGTAAAGAGCGCATGCCACTGTACTCGATGTGAACAACACCAATAGTACCTATTTCAAAGCGTGTCCTAGCTCGATCTCAAAATTTGCTCCGGAGCTTTCCTTTAGGACCTAAAGGAACTAAAAGACCGAACTAGTTCCTTTCACCGATTGACCGAGATCGAAGCGCTCCCTTAAGACCGAGCGGGCACAACTCTACTTCAAACCCCCACGAAGGTCTTCTGTTTTAATGATGCAAATAAATATCCACCCGATTTTAGACGATTTTTACTTTTGTAATTCGTGTCTGACCGAATCCAAAACATCATTCGGGAGATTTCGCGAATAAGCGAGAATAAGGGGTTATAATAATAAGATAAGTTGATAATTAATTACTTAAGAGATAGAGATTGTGATAATGTTGACTTTTTCCTGCGAAAACATGACTTATACGGAAGTTTCGGTTTCATTTTCGGCGCCAAAATCAAAGTTTCGATACGTTATATCTTTCTTTTCACTTCGGTTTCGGTTAAGTACATAAGAATGAATGTATGAATGTGGAAGAAGCGAAAGAGATTTGTCAGGATCGTAGTGGATAGAAGTGGTCTCTGCCTACCCCTCTGGGAAACAGGCGTGATTTAATGTATGTATGTATGTATTCTATTCTTTCTATTTCTATCGTGAAGTTGACAATATACACGTCATAGACAATATGGTTTTACCTCAGTAGAATAGAGGCCCAAGTCGGGTGTCGGGACTGCCGAGTGCTCTAATGTTACCTTTAGCATAAATAAAGTAATTATATTTCCTCTATGCCTTTAGTATATTTATGGTGCTCTAGTACCCACAGTAGGTACAGCCGGACAAAAATGTGGTCTACCACCCTACGGTTGAAGTTCATTTGCTCTTCATGATACAACAAGTTAGATTTTCCCTTTCAATAATATTATGAAAGTGACAAGTGTCAACCTTAGCGATAATTAGATCTCACAGAAACTTTTGTCAAAACTGGTAGACCACTTTCTTGGCCGACCAAGCCTAGAGTAGTTTGGGACTGGGTTAAATCGTGTGGTTGTCGCCAGACCGTGCCGTTTCTGTGCCCGCTGCTGGGGGGCATGTTCGAGGGGCGCAAGCTGCGGTTCGTGGGCGTCGCGCACCGCAGGGCAAATCAGTAAGTGACTGATTTTAACTCATAGTCGATCAACGCACGCAACGCAACGACTTAAAAATTGGATGGACTATTCATACAAAAATATGGGCGGTTTTCAAAAAAGTATAATTAACGACTTTACTAGGAAAGCTTTTCACAAATTGGAAGTGGTTCAATAAAGACTCGAAGATCCAGAACCCATGTTGTTCATACACACTCTAGTGGGTTGTGATTCGATACATGACAAAAAAAAATGGTGATCTATATTATTTCCGGAGGAAAAAAACGCTTGCTGTCTCGCTCCCAGACCCATTTAGCGAGGAGCGGCATTACCGTGTTCATCTACCAGACGGCAGGTCAGGTTTTGCCAAAACCTAAACATTGCTTACCTACGCCATCTGCCGTCCGGTAGCTGAATTAATAAACAAAAACCTAATCATTGCTTACCTACGCCATCTGCCGACCGGTAGCTAAACTAATAAATAGCAAAACTTAAACATTGCTTACCTACGCCATCTACTGTCTGGTAGCTGAACTATTGACGACCAATAGCAATGTTTAAGTTTTGCTATTTATTAGTTCAGCTACCGGACGGCAGATGGCGTAGGTAAACAATGTTTAGGTTTTTATTCATTAGTTCAGCTACCGAACGCCAGATGGCATAGGTAAGCAATGTTTGTTTTTTATTTATTAGTTCAGCTACCGGACGACAGATGGCGTACGTAAACAATGTTTAGGTTTTATTATTCATTAGTTCAGCTATCGAACGGCAGATGGCATAGGTAAACAATGTTTAGGTTTTTTTGTTACAGGAATAAATTTAAATATGTATATCCACTTTTTTGAGAACCGTCCATATAAGGTTAACTGGAAAATATCCCTTTAAGAGATCCCCGAAAAGGATTAGTATGCCTTCGTACATACCTTTTGTGCTTCTGTCTATTTTGCTGTTTGTACAGTCACCAGCAATAATATTATTATCCAAAATTGAGTACAAAAATATCTGACAGGTCTTTATTACTAGATGTAAAAGAGCGGGTCAGATATTTTTGCGCCCAATATTTGATAATATTTTTAGCAAAAAGGAACAGATTTGATTTAAATAAATGTTCACGCATAAATTAGTTATTATTTTAATGAGGATTAACATAAAGAAATCGCGAACAATGCAACACGTCACCGATCCATAATATTCGACATTTAGAACTACTGACAACCGCACCGGGACACGTCTCAAGCCAAAGTGTTCACAGAGTACCTTTTTTATATACTGTAATAGAGACCTATCTCCGCGGTCAGAAAAGGTAACGCGAAAGTGTCCCCCTCTGAACGTGTGATTTGTAACTATCTGTCAGATTCATATACCTATATATATATATATATATAGCATAGGCACCTTGAATTACTCTTTTCAATTTATTCTAAACGTGGTGTACTTTTTTGCTGATTTTGGATTTAATAACATAGATCATGGCAGCAAAAAAGTAACCCACGCTAAAGATGATAAAATAATAACACTTCGAATATTTCATTATTTATTACAGGCTTTATTTACATCCAACTAAGTACAGAATTCAACATTAATACAATTAAAAATTAAAACTAAATGTATTTAAATTAAAATTAAACTGAGCTACTCAAATATTAAAGATAAAAATAAAAATCACCACTATAAAAAGGACACCCCCTCTAGCAGGTCCGCTCGCGGCATGGTCCCCATGACACTGGCTGCATTACCTCTCTGGATAGCTAGCCCAATCCTTTGGGAGAGGTAAGCACCAGCTCTAGGATCTCCGGAGGATTCTATGAGCCGGGAGGACAGGGCCTTAATAAAGCTTTTCATATCAGCTGACCAAGGTCCCATGGTTTCCACTGCAAAAAATGAATGGCCCCAAGTTATCCGGATTTAAATGTACTGGACTTTTTTTGTAAGGTCGTACATGCTCGAAACTTAATAACTATAAAATTAAGAATTTGGAGCATTTAAAAAAATGTTATCATACAAATTTGGGACGAAATGTATGAGTATGTAAGAGCAAGAGTGAATCCACCAGGATAAAGGCGACCATGATACAGGCCCTGAAATTTTACATGGAAGTGGTAAAGAATAACTCAGGGCGTAATTAATAGGTACTTAAATAACAATATAATTTTACTCACTAACCTGGCAATTTTTTTGTTGGTACAGCTATGTTACTGATACGATTATTTTGGCACCAATATTTTTCTTCGAAGTGCACATGACAAACACGTCGGTACTTGAAAATATGACTATTTTCAAGTCCTAATATGGGACCTCCAACATTGTAGACTCACGTGTTAAACATCTCCTTATCCTTTCCCGGATTCGGAAACTTATGTAAAGTCTCCTTGGATCCTGAATGAAAAGAAACTAGTGAGTCAAATAAGTGGCTTAGTGGCTATTGTTAATAACCTATATATTTCAACCGTGGCGTATTTGAGTAACGCAATCAATCACTGGTTTAAGTACGTATGTACATACCTGAGATATTTACACATCCGGGAACGCAACATTTTTTGCATGATGGTGAAAACCAAAACTATTTACGGTAAATACAAGAAAGAAGCCCAGTATATATAAAAGGTACTCTTTGAAATAAGCCGCCAGTGTCAAACTCAAGTCAAACCGTTAATCAACATACGAATACGACCAGAAGCTACCAAATTTTACAATGTGTTGCAACACATTAAAAAAAATATCTCCCGTTAGAACATGTTTCTTTTTTTTGTGCTTGTGATTTTAGAATTTTCGAGTGCTGTTACTATCTTTATGCAAGTACTTGGTGTAATCTTAAAGTTTTGAATGTAAATGAAAGAAAACACCTTCGCGTCATAATAAAAAATCTACTATAAATATGACAATGTCTTTGAGCTGGTCATACTACCGTACTGATGTTCTTTTTCGAGCAATAACACCATCTATCGCAGTTTTCTGTTATCAGGTACTCAAAGAACAGACCGTGCCATCTATAAGTGTGATTTAAAAATGCGCGAAAATAATACTGCCTAAGAAAACGTCATTTAGTTCCATAGGATTCTTTGCGCTTTAGCCTCCTTTTTAATTTGACATACTTATCCGTTACTTCAACCCGAATAGCCAGTACTGAGATTGTGCACCCTGAAAGTGTTACAGCCTGGTCATCCACACCAGTCGCTCGCTTCTCCGGTCTTCGTGAGAACATTCGCTTGAGAATTCGGTGGCTGTTTGCCCGACATCCCGTTGCTACACTAGCGCCATCTATTTTCTACCTATGAATATAATTATAGAATTCCTACATATAGCAGACTGCCCTGCCAAGACAAATGACGGTATCTCAGACCAAATCCCTGTACCAAGTGCAACCTTATTTCTATCGGGAAAGGATTTAATCTGCGTTGACTTGGAGATACCACCTATTGGCTTATGAGGGCCTCTTGCCATCTACATACACTTAATTTAGGCAATTAATTATCTTGACTTCGAAAAAAGTATTTTTTTTATTTTAGTGTAAACATGGCGGCTGTGTTTATGAACAGGCTAGATAGCTGTTTTTTTTTTAATATACTAAGCCGTGCATCCAACCAAAGCGTTTGCTTGTTTATCTAAAGTACTAGGAGAACAAAGGTATTTAGGGGTGCGTACCGCAACTTAGATCGCAGGCGGTGCGCTGCGGGGCACGACACAGCGCGGATGACTGAGCACTGTAGGTTACTTTTAATGTTTATGCACTCCTAGTAATTTGACTTTGTAATTTTTGTTTTAATTTTTTTAATGAATTATTATTATGTTTGATGTTTGAGAAACGCCACTATACATACCTCGGCGGGAAATATGGGTTGCCCGACAATGCGATAACATGTCAAGGGCAGTGAACACCTTTAAAATTTCGTATTTTTCCTTCCGAATATTCATTTGTCATAATTTTCATTTTTCCGAAGCTATGTTACGCTGGAGCTATTTTAGATTAAATGCATAATTTAATTTTACGTTAGGTTTGATTTATAAGCGATATTAAAAAATAAAGTCTTCCACCACAACATTGAATTAGGAATTATGAAAATTCGGGATTTTGATCAATTAGAATTTATGAATCTTCGGAATTATTATGAATTATGAGGGAGCCCGTTGTTTCCCATAATTTTATTGGTCATAATGTCATTGTTGACATAATTATTGGTAGTAATATTTTTTTATATCGCTGAAACTTTTCAGAATTTCTGAAATATTTAACGTGTAGACTAGGCTAGGTTAGGTTAGGTTTGATTTATAAAAATCCTGAAAAAGTAACAGTTCCATTAAAAAAATACGTTATGACTTGCGATGATTATGACCTAAAGCACATTATGACTAAAAATAATTATGGCAGACAATATAGACCCGAATTATGAATTATGTCGTGTCAATGGCAATATGGGTTTACCAAGTTGGAAAGTGTTTCTGTTTTGAAATAACTATACTGCATTAAAAACATGCAAATGCGCTGTGGCCCCGCTGCAGTACACACCGAACTGCAACATTTACCGCCGAAAAACAACTCACCCTATGTGGCTTGTAATATCGAATTATTCCTGCGCATTTTGTAAACTGAAAAATATATTTTGTTGTTTTTTGTGTGCGTTAAATAATAGTTATTTATGTGACTGGCGCATAATTAGAGGCAGTAATACATGAGTGTGGTTTTATGAAACGAGCCGAAAGACGAGTTTCATAATAATAAGATAACACGAGTGTTTTAGTGCCTAATTATGCGTACAGTCGTACATAACTTTATCTATATGCATATCATAAATTTTCTACAATATGTGAGAAACCTGTATCTGTACTTGCCCTTTATCTTAATGTACCTGTATCTTAATGATCACATTTTTGAACCCTGTGTAGTGACTTCCCCACTGCTGAACTGATGAAAAATTGTATCATAAATATGAGATAGGTTTAGATTATGTCAGATGATCAGCTGGCCCGGGCCAAAACACTCAGAAATAGGAGCTCAACCATAGCGGTACTCCGTCGACGCTGTTATAGTAGTTTACGTGACGATTGCGTAATGCTAATTACGCAGAGTCTCGTACAGTACTTTATCTACATACATATTATAAGTACTCTAAGATGGGTTCAGAAGCCGAAAGGCAAATGACCAGCATTACCTTACCTGTGGTACCTAGTAGGTGACAGCGATGACAGCTGTAACATAATTTTGAAATTACGTTATCGAATATTGTAAGGTAATGAGATCCAAATTAGGAACATCTTGCAAAGTTAACAGCTGTCATCGCTGTCACCTACTACCACAGGTAATGCTGGTCATTGCCTACGGGTTTTGAACGCATAATAGGACTTATGAGTGTAGATAATAGTTATTTATGTAACTGGTACATAATGAAGCTTCTTAAGGTACGAGTGCCGAGGTTAGAGCGCAAGCTTGCAAGCGCTCTAATTACAGGCACGAGTACCTTAAGAGCTAATAATGTACTGTTGCATACATAACTTTTTCTACAAGCTTAAAATGATAATGACAAAAATAAACAATCGCTAACTTTAATAGTGTACTTTTCCTCGATTTCTCTGCCAACAAATTACTTGCCAGCAAGTATTTTTTTCATTAAGTATTCCGATTGGCGTTAATATTGTGTGAAACTTATTAATAAATGTTTACAAATTTCATGCAAATTTTAATAGTTACTAAAACCGTTCTGACAATTTATCATAAAAGTTGGAATGCCAAACGAATCGCCATTTTGTTGATATTCATACTGAATGTTGCCATGGTAACCAAATAACCAATCGATGGATATTAATCATCTATTTTTAGTAATTTAATAAAAATGTAATTTTAAACACATAATTAGTCTCAAAATTAATATTGTTTTTAATATTTGTAGTTTTAATTGGTATTTATATATTTTTAACGGTTTATTATACAAATTAGGATTTCAAGTGTTCACTAAACGCCAAGACTGATCCGGTATGTCCGTAACCATAAATGCTATAATAATTATTATAGAACTGTTATTACCATGACAACGCTCTTTATAGAATTGTTTTCACGCATCGGTTACGCTATAGGTGGTATTCTGATACCATTAACGATATCAATATTAGCGATTTATAGTACGCGAGTAGAAAAAAAAATAGTTTTGATATAGCTAGTTGGTTCGAAGAAGGTGGGCACAACTGCCTCGGATTAGGCGCCCGGCTGCTATATAAAGGTGCTCAAGCCCACGCATCGGGTCACATACCGTCATTACTTTGAAAAAACCTCGAATCTCATATTTCGTGACGAACCATTTTAAACTTAAACGCGAAGAGAATTAAGTTCAAACTCATCCATCTCGAAATATCAGATACGAGGTTTTTTCAAAGTAGTAACAATATCTTCCTCTTTTTGTTTTCATCTAATTTTCCACCTTATTTTTTTTTAGTTTCTTCATTCAATTTCAATGCGGGCCGAGCGTCAACCCGCAGGACACGGTGGCTCTCCATCTGGACTTCATTTTTAACGAGCACTGCCTGACGAGGAACCACTATAACAAAAAGGAGAAGGCCTGGGGCTTCAGCGAGCACGCGGGGGAGCTGCCGCTGCGGGCCGGTGACAAGTTTTTGATCGACGTGCGCTGTGATAAACTTTCGTACCTGGTGAGACTCGTTTCTAAAGTGCTAACTGACTAAAGTGCCCTGCCAAGATGCATTACGCTAACTAACGTTTCTGTTCGATTCGTTTTTAAACCAATCGCGTCACTGGTAGATGACGTGATACGAAAAGTCACGTGATCTACCAGTGATTCGATTGGTTTAAAAAAATAATAATAATTAAAAAGCTTTATTTAACCACAACCTTGTAGTAGTTTTTTCCTTACATCAAAATCTTATCCTCTAACGGTACTACTAACATAACGGATTATTAGTGGGTAGGTACATACATGTTTTTAGTTTTCATCTACTTCAAAACATCCAATTATGATGTAAGTTTCCTCTGTCCCCCGTACTAGTAAAAAAACTGTATCACGGTGGGACAGGATTCACCGTCCTCAGTAATCGACATTTTACAAATATAAGAAACACCAAAAATTAAACAGAATATGTGTGGGTGAGTAAGAAACGGTTATCTATGATTTCATTTGAAGCTGCTGCTTGAGAAGTAAACATGTAGTAAATGTAAAAAATTAAGATAAAACCTTAGTTTGCTTAAAGTAATTTACATATAAATATTATAAGGCATGCAATTTAATGTAAGTGTGTTTAGTGTATGTGTGTTTGTGCGGAGATGAGAGTGTACATATATATATACTCATTTGAATTTTTGGTTTTTGTATGTTTAATCATGTGTGGTTGTGTATGTTCGTACGTATATTAATTATTATATCATCTTCTTTAGTCATTGCTCCGTATTCTCATAATCTTGTTTTTTTAAATAATCTTCCAGTTATTTTTTACAGGTGTATAAATTAAGTGACCGAATATTAATGTTTTTATTCAATTTATTATACAAAGTAGGCCCTAAAACCTTAATGAATTTTTTTGCAAATTTAGTTTTATGCTCCGGAACGGAATACACAATATCGCTTCTTCTTCGGAACGCGGAATAGTCAGGTAAATTTTAAAACTAAACGAATAGAAACGCTAGTTAGCGCAATGCATCTTGGCAGGGCACTCTGGACCCTCTTCGGCTTCTTCCATCTATCCCAACTGGCTATCCTAACCAGTTGAGATACATGTTTTTTTTCCACTCTTCCCAACATACCTAAAGTACAGTTTCGCAGAAAAACATATTTCATTAATTCACTTTTTTATTAAACATCAATCTTACTAATAATAAAGAAACTAAATATTTTTATCTACACTCATATCATAAGTCCTCTATTATGCGTTCAAAACCCGTAGACAATGACCAGCATTACCTGTGGTAGTAGGTGACAGCGATGACAGCTGTTAATTTTGGAAGATGTTCCAAATTTGGATCTCATTACCTTACAATATTCGATAACGTAATTTCAAAATTACGTTACAGCTGTCATCACTGTCACCTACTACCACAGGTAAGGTAATGCTGGTAATTTGCCTTTCGGCTTCTGAACCCATCTTAGAGTACTTATAATATGTGTGTAGATAAAATATTGTACGAGACTCTGCGTAATTAGCATTACGCAACCGTCACGTAAACTACTATTATTGCGTCTTCTATCTGTATAACAAAATATAACTCATATAGTATATATATAGTTAACATTAGTATCAGTTTTTGTGGCTTGTTCCGTCTATACCAACTGTTCATATTTTCTTCAAAAGAATTAGAATGTTTTTTTCACAAGTTGGGAAGACTGGAAAAATAATCCATGTATCCCGACCAGTTGGGATAGCCAGTTGGGATAGACGAAACAACCCCCCTCTACTAAACCTCCGCTGTTCGTCCGTCCGTCCGTCCGTCAGCAGGTTGTTTCTCAAGTTTCTCAACCGTAATAGGTTGGATGAGAGTGCCGCAAAACCGACCGTCGTGGAGGTCGCTGTGAAAGGTCTATGTCCAGCGGTGGACAACTTGGGTCGTCTCTGAGCATGGCAGTTTTGCATGACCTTCGCTGGTGTAAATTTATTTTAAGATTTTTTATGCCGGCACCACACTTCGCATTCGCTATTCGTTATGTGGCTGCGCCGTATTTGTTAAAATATTTGTTATATGCGCGAACAACAAACACGCCCCCCACACTTCGTGGCGGTATGGTGAACATGCCAAATATGTGTGTTGTTCGCGACACTGCAATGATGCATCTGATATAAATATATACTTTTTCGTTCATTCACTCCATTTTCTTATTAATATTAATTAGTAACCCGCTAAACAAACTTCAATCAATCAGATTCCAATACGACGGGTAAGAACTTGGAAAATCACGTCGAGACACCACAGATAATAATATGGGGGCAAATTAATGAGTGAACGAAGAGTGGGCAGTTGATGCGCTATTCGACTTATTCGTGTCCTTTGATGTGTGCCAAAAAACCGACAAGTCGACGGATACGCGTACTCGCTATTCGCGCTTATGCGTTATGCGTGCGAATAAAGCAAGCATAGACGAATAAACCCTCCACACTTCGTCGAATGTAGGCGCATAATCCGAATAACAAATAGCAAATAGCGAAGTGTGGTGCCGGCATTATGAATACTCCGAAGACAAGTTTTTATTTCAAACGTTTCGCAGTTTCAATCCTCATAATAATCGAGATAATTAATTTTAAATTTTCATTTGCCACCGAAATCACACATGCAAACATCGAAATCATTTTTTGTACTTAAAATATAGCTTTTACAATATTTGTATAGATTACGAATAATTTTGAATTCAATACAATGCCAAAAAATATAGTTTTATGCCAGCAAATGTATAACTAATTTGTATTGGAGATTCCGGTGTCTTAAATACCATCGGATTCACTCGAATCACCGCATTCACCGCCACCAAATGTGCGCAATTTAGTTTTTAATAAATTACTTCAAAAGGTTCAACAATAGAAACTCGGATTTTTTTATATATCGTTTGGCCTAACATGAGATAAATTATTTAGAGGAGTGAAGCGAGTCTTCGAGAATTGAAAATATATAATTATGTTCGTGTGTTTGTAGGTGGACATCAATGGCGAGACGTTCTGCGAGTTCAGCCACCGAATGGCGCCTAGGGCCGCTACTCACCTGTACCTGGCGGGCGACGTCGAGCTCGACGCCATCGAGATCTCGAACTAGCGTGGTGCGTGCGCCTTATTGATGGATCACACGTAGTCCTGCTAGTAGTGATAAATATGCTAACACGTCGCTGTGTTCGTGATAAATATGCTAAGATACCGCTGTGCTCGTAATAATTATGCTAACATGCCACTGTACTCGGAACAAATATGCTAACATGCCGCTGTGCTCGTAATAAATATGCTAACATGCTGCTGTGTCTGTAATAAATATGCTAACATGCTGCTGTGTCTGTGATAAATATGCTAACACGTCGCTGTGTTCGTGATAAATATGCTAAGATACCGCTGTGCTCGTAATAATTATGCTAACATGCCACTGTGCTCGGAACAAATATGCTAACATGCCGCTGTGTCTGTAATAAATATGCTAATATGCCGCAGTGTTCGTGATAAATATGCTAACACGTCGCTGTGTTCGTGATAAATATGCTAAGATACCGCTGTGCTCGTAATAATTATGCTAACATGCCACTGTGCTCGGAACAAATATGCTAACATGCCGCTGTGCTCGTAATAAATATGCTAACATGCCGCTGTGTTTGTAATAAATATGCTAATATGCCGCCGTGTTCGTGATAAATATGCTAACACGTCGCTGTGTTCGTGATAAATATGCTAAGATACCGCTGTGCTCGTAATAATTATGCTAACATGCCACTGTGCTCGGAACAAATATGCTAACATGCCGCTGTGCTCGTAATAAATATGCTAACATGGCGCTGTGTCTGTAATAAATATGCTAATATGCCGCCGTGTTCGTGATAAATATGCTAACACGTCGCTGTGTTCGTGGTAAATATGCTAAGATACCGCTGTGCTCGTAATAATTATGCTAACATGCCAGTGCGCTCGGAATACATATGCTAAAATGCCGCTGTGCTCGTAATAAATATGCTATCATGCCACTGTGCTCGTAATAAATATGGGAGCCCTTTGTTTCCCATAATTTTATTGGTCATAATGTAATTATTGACATAATTTTTTATATCGCTGAAACTGTAAACTTTTCAGAAGTTCTGAAATATCTAACACAACGTGTAACAACAACACGTGTAACATAACGTGTAGACAAGGCTAGGTTAGGTTAGATTTGATTTATAAAAATCCTTAAAAAGTAACAGTTTCTTTAAAAAAACACGTTATGACTTGCGATGATTATGACCTAAAGCACATTATGACTAAAAATAATTCATTCATTCAATATAGACCCAATAAATATGCTAACATGCCGCTGCGTTCGTAATAAATATGTCAACATGCCGCAGTGTTCGTTATAAATATATTGCTAATATGCAGCTGTGTTCGTAATACATATGCAAACATGCCACTGTACTCGTAATAAATATGCTAACATGCCGCTGTGCTCGTAATAAATATACTAACATGCCACTGTGCTCGTAATAAATACGCTAAAACGCCGCTATGTTCGTAATAAATATGCTAACACGCCGCTGCGTTTCCAATAAATTTACTTATATGCTTTACTTTTAGGTTCGGCTACAACCGTGCTGTAACGCTATCAGCAAAGAGACGACGATGACTACAATAAATCACCCGGTAGGTTATTACTTTATGGTATAAACAATATAGTCCCACTAAGCTTGTAAAGAGATCTTCAAAGTTTGAGCTTCTCTTACTCTCGGGGTCCCGGCAGAATATATACCTATAACCCGGTAATGCGCCCAGCACATGCCGCTGTCCTTTCATGACTATGCCACGTGGCCGTTTCTGTTGAATCACGCATCTCAATTTTAGTTGTAGTTATAATTATAATTTGAAGCTTTTAATGTTATTTTCCATTTTAATGTCATGACGTAATACGTGAATAAAGATTTTTACATATCTATAATTTGCGGTATGCGATTTCCCGAACCTAAAAGACTTTTTAATAACCATTGCATCGTGGCCACGATGGCAAGTGGACAAAGGACGGTAAACGCAAGATTTCAAATGTGTTGTGTGAGCGTGTGTCAAGGATTTATTAGATGGCGACGAGTAACAGGGGTTAATATTTAATAGGGCTTATTATCTCGTGTGGTTGTTGCCAGGCTATACCGTTTCTGTACCCCCTGCCGGGGGGCATGTTCGTGGGGCGCAAGATGCGTTTCATGGGCGCCCCGACACCCAATGCCGATCAGTAAGTAAACATTCTCTCTGGTCGTCTCGCGCTTCCTTAGGGCTTGTTTACGGAGACGCGGGGCGTTGCCACATCATAAACAACATTGTTCATTGCCATATCGTCCCTTTACTTTCTGAACCTCGTATTTGATCAAATAGTTACATAGGAAAAGCATTCAGGTCCCTAAAGAATTAATTCTACTTTCGTATCTTTCTATTCGATCAGATACAAGGTTGAGAAAGTAAAGGGACGATTTTTTTTTGTTTGCGCGTGTGATAACGCAGATCGCAACTTACCTCCTCTCAGTGAACGGAAAAACAAATGACATGCCGCGCCACGACACCGCCACACGCCACGCGCGCCGCCCCGCGTCTCCGTAAACAAGCCCTTAGAAAGGATGAGGAGCCGGTTGTCAGGCCTTGGGCCCCTGACCGGGGGGGTCTGCTCTAACTGTGACACGGTCACGTCTTTGGAAGGCAGGGAGCGCCAAAGTCGCCAGCTGCAAGAAAGGGACTGTAGAAAAAGGGGGGAGAATTCAGTCCGGGGCTGAGATTATACACGTACCTTAATGCTTTTGACGTATTTCCGTATTCCATTATGGTATTGTTTATAAATCTGTGGCCATTGCTGTCTAGTAAATTAAAGCTATCAAAAAGTTGACAATACGATAACAGAGGCCCTAGCCAAAATTCTAACGCTACTAACGTTTTTCTTTTCTATCGGCGGATCTCTTCATTTCAGGGGGCCCAGACAAGATGCAAACGCTTCCAGGCGTTTTCCTTTCTATAAAATTCAACGCCTAAGCGTTTCTATCCAAAATATGCAAGACAAAATGCTTTAGAATAGAAAATTGTGCTGTCGATTCTACAATGTTTTCAGTATGCGCTATAATGATGATTTAGCCTTAAATTGTCTATGCTTTGCGCAAATTGAAACGTCAAGTGTCACTGTCAACATAATGACATCAACTGTCAAAAGTATATTTGCAGGTTATAATTTCGGCTTGTAAATAAGTATTTTTTCATCTCTCTTTTTTAGTTAAAGTATCACCTTGCGGTTAGATTTGATGTTTAACATGTTAAAAAACTCTTCGTTTAAACTTTTAGACAAGAAGCAAGGTGACTCGCGGCGGGCCTTTGATAGGTACTAATTAATAAGAGCGGAAAACACTTGATCGAATTACTGTTGTGATCATGTTGTGATATTACGAGCCAAGTAAAACTGTATTTACAGAAGAAGGATTATTATAATATACCTATGTTTGGTAGGTTTAGGTTTAGGTTAGGTTTTGTCTTAATTGTTAATTTTAGCTTCGCGGTGGGTACTAAAAGTTGACTAAAAGTACAAGATCAATAGGAACTCCGGCAAAACATGATGGCGTATGATTACGTACTACATTTGTACATAAATCATGTTAGTTTGCATTTTATTATACATTTAATTTCTTTACAAAGGTTTATTGGTAATTTTTATTTTGCACTTAGGCTACGCTAGGCCATCACATCTTCATAAATAATTATAAACTTAGTAAAGATAAACACAAAGCTGGCTAGTTGCTAGGTTTTTTTGTATAGAACCTTCCATAATAAAGACTAAGTAATTTTATTTATGTAAGAATGTTACTTACTAGAATTTTTATAATAAATTAATATGGCATTAATGACAATTTAATGTTGCAGCCAAAAATAACCCCTTTAGAATACCTACTTACATTTTGTATGAAGATTTGTATAAAACTAGCTAACTATTTAATTATAAGCCATTGCTATGAACATGAAATAAGCTTAAATTTATCTTTCAGATGCAAAAATCGAAATTGATTAAATATAATATGATTAGCTAAATATTTTTTAAATTGAAACTTATAATTTCAGTGCCTACTTAAGTTTTTACTTATTCTAGAAATATGTATATGTATTAGTGGACGTCTTTTGGCTAATATGATGATGATGATTATATTTTTAAAAAGAGATGCCGCGTGATAGATCAGTATTGAAAAGAAAGGTTTTTTAATGTTAGTATGTATGGTAGTTACTTGAATTTATTTAGGCATCTAGATCTCATCTTTTTGTACACACATCATTACTTATGAAATTATAAAATAATTGGTTGATGGACATAGGTGTGATAAAACTTAATCTTTAGATTTGTATAATTCAATTTAAATTTGCCATTTTTTTACAGAGCTGATGTCCCAATCCAACTTGTCAAAGTTTCCGCTAGCGCAGGTAGCGTCGCGTCCTTACTGGCCTCACCTGGAGCTGGACTCCAAGCCTCAGCAAGTCGTGCAAGTCAGCATACGTAAAGAGCTACATCCAGGCCAGATTATTCTGAACCAAAGTCTGACGCATGTTGGATATTTTACGCACCGCTGTGGATGAAATGACGTAAAAACGCGACGCATAAGTCACGTCACTACATTTACGGTGCGTCAGGGTATTTTGGGCACGAGGTAGATCCTTTAAGTGATATAAGTAGGTGTAACAATCACCAGAAAGCGACGCTGATGACACCGTTACCCTAGTGTCCCTGGTCTGCTTACAAAGCTAGCGGCTCCAAGTTCGATTCCCGTTAAGGGCAAATATTTGTGTTGAATTGATTTGCAAGTTAGTTATTCGTGATACAAGTACAGTTGCTCTATTTAGGAACAACTGTTATCATGCTTGTTTGGAATTTTAAACGGCCTTTAGTTATGTATATCTGTAATAGTCATTGTAAAAGTTTGATAACAAATCACTGCAAAATTGAATAAAACAACAAATAATGGAACTACTTACTGTATTTGCACCATTTGTTCATACTATATTAATGATTTTATAAGTTGATTCACTAAAGCTGCCACGTATGAATTGAATTAGTGTATTGGGATTGATGTTTAAACTGCATTTAAGAAGACAGTACTTATACAATCACATGTGGCATTTATGGCAGCTCTTGTAAATCGATATGTATGTTAATTATGCAGACATTGTTCATTCTCGTTATTCGACATAGATGATGATTATAAGGAAGAAAATAAATAAATATTCAATCATTTAAGTCTTTTATTTCGTAAGAAACACCATTAATAATTGGTATCATCCTAAAGACGTCTAAAACTTACACCTATTTATAATTCTAACAATGTATGACAATTTGAAACCATTCTATGAAATGAATAGGGTCCACACAGTCTGGGTAGGGTAGCTCTGCTGTTCACATTACAAAAAAAAGTGTAAGTATAAGAATATTAATTAAACCCTTAACCAGGCTGACAGGTCACACGTCACAGTAGAGATTCAGCCTTAGGTACTAACATACAAGGTACTATTGAGTAGATTTTATGTGGTACACATGGATCCCATGCCTGGTTAATGGCCTGGCCACGACATTGCGCGAATTGCGGCGCGGCAAGCTATTTTCTTATACATTGCGTGTGATGCCAACTAACCGCAGAACGTTGCGCGTCTCGACCGTGCAATGTATTAAGAAAACGCTCAGCGCGCCGCAATTCGCGCAATGTCGTGGCCAGGCCGTAAGGGTTAATTAATATGTATGTACGTACAGTACATACATACATATGAATGTATGTACAATGTAAACACTTTATTGTACAAAACACAAAAAATTACAGAATTGGAATGTACAAAAGCGAACTTATCCCTAATATAAATATAAGTAGAAGTAGTAGACCACATTTTATTCCATTAAAGATTTTAACACTAACATCAATATACATTTTTGAGATTAGTAAATTTGTAAGAAATAATTCTAAGTTATTTACCTACAGCTCACAAATTATAAAAAAGAACAAGCTTGTAAGTTCTCTTGCTAACATGAAAATGATCAGTTGAGGGACCCTCCACATGTCAGTACAAATATATAATAATATTAGCTTCTGCCCGCGAGTTCGTCCGCGTAGATTTCAACTATCGTTATTCTTTGCTTTTAATTTAATTTTTTTCGGTATCAAAAGTAGCCTATGTGTTAATCCAGGGTATAAGCTACCTTCATTTTAAATTTCATCCAAATCCGTCCAGCCATTACAGCATGAAGAAGTAACAAACTAACTCTACACACAAACACACAAACTTTCGCATTTATAATATTATTAGTAGGATACCACTAAATTAAGTAGTTGTGTAATTTAGTTGTTGAATAGGTATCTAAATATAATCCTTACTAATATTATAAACACGAAATTTTGGATGTATGGATGTTTGTTACTCTTTCACGCTGCAACAACTGGACGGATTTGGATTAAATTTGAAATGGACATACCTTATACCCTGGATTAACACATAGGCTACATTTCATCCCGGAAAATTTAAAAGTTCCCGACGGAATAGCGATATTCGAAATCTTCGCGGGCAGAAGCTAGTATGAAATAAATGCAGTGCCCTAAGAGGGATTATGTAGGACATGAAATATTTTTAAGACTATTGTGAACAGTTTATGCTATAAACGATATGACATATATCAATGACTATGAATTAATTCTATATGACATAATTATATCAATGACTATGAATTAATTCTAATATAAAACTCATTGCAGCACATGATCCTATGTAAATCTTATTGCGGATTTAAATTTAAAAAATAATATACCCTTTTTAACATAGTATTCTAAGTACAATTCAGACAGCTAACTCAACTAACTAAATGTTATTGGTTTTCATAATGACTTCTCATGATTAAATGCTTTAGGTGCTTTAACCCTTAAATGCATAATGATGTAGATATACATCGTATATTTTAAAGCTCATTTTCAAACGTACATTTTAAGTAAATTTCAAACTTATAATTTATGCAGTAAGATTTGTAGCTTTGTCAAAATTCAAATTTGGAAATGAACTTTAAAGACGCGTTTCACTTTCGACATGCTATGCATTAAAGGGTTAAGATTCTTACAAAATATTGTTGTATAATAATAACTATAAGAGCAGTTCAGTGTTGAATCGCCTCTGCACGCAAATCATTGCAATTCTCCCTGCTTGATGCAGCTCCCAATTGATTCCAACAATGTTGAATCACCTCTGCTTGCAAATCATTGCAATTCTCCCTGCTTGATGCAGCTCCCAATTGATTCCAACAATGTTGAATCACCTCTGCATGCAAATCATTGCAATTCTCCCTGCTTGATGCAGCTCCCAATTGATTCCAACAATGTTGAATCACCTCTGTATGCAAATCATTGCAATTCTGACTGCTTGATGCAGCTCCCAATTGATTCCAACAATGTTGAATCACCTCTGCATGCAAATCATTGCAATTCTCCCTGCTTGATGCAGCTCCCAATTGATTCCAACAATGTTGAATCACCTCTGCATGCAATTCTCCCTGCTTGATGCGGCTCCCAAAATGAGCGTCATTTCATTATCCATGGCCCCTGAGTAATCTGGATTGCCTAAAACATAAAAAAAATGTTACAATTTACAAGCAAACTTAGTAGGTAACTTTTTCCTACCAAAGCAGGATGAGACTTATCAATTTGGTTTGTAGTAAATGGTATCTAACTTCTCACTAATATTATAAATGGGACAGTTTGGATGTTTGTTATTCAATCTCACTAGAACGACTAAACAATTCTGGATGAAATTTGGCACAGAGATAGATTACAGTCTGGAACAGCCAACTTTTTATCCCGAAAAATTGGACAGTTCCTGAGGGAATAGCGCTAAACGACTTATACACGAGTCAAGTCGTGCGCAAAAGCTGTGACAAGGATGATTTTTGTTTCTGAGTGTTGCATGTTCTCTTTGTATGTATTTATTTATAGAAGTACCTACCTAATCAAAGCCTATTCCTAGACCTTGACAATTTGTGTAAATACTCTGCTGCAGTATTCATTTAGGTGTACTTAGTTATTCTCATGATTTGTTGTTTAAAAGAATTAAATAAATAAATATCAGTCGCAAACTATGTTAGCTCTTGGCTTAATTTCCTCTATATTGGACACATATTTGAATACCTAAACTTATTTATAATATGTATTTTCTAAACAACAATCTGTCTAACAAACAATTTGGAGAGTCCATAATTTAGAGATATACTTAGTAGAAAAATTAAAGAGTAAGTAACATTTTTTTAATCAATGACCTCCTGTTGCAGCTTGAAGCTAGTTTAAAATGTGGCACTAGAACGGCAGATTCAAGCTTGTGGAAATGGAATAGCACAAGACATCTTAGAGATTTATCATAACTTTAATATTCTATGGGTTATTTATAACTGTTATAAGCTTTTGAATCATTCTGTGTTGATACTGCTAAGATATAAATAAAGCGCTTCATATACGATACTAATTAATGGGAGAGTGGGACCTCATAATACTTATATGCATTTATAATTGTTTCTAGGAGGCCCTAACCTTTATTAGGTAGGTAAGTATGTTATATATTTAAAATTTTCATTTCATTTCATCATCATACATTCATCAGTTTATCACCATATAAAGATAAACAGTGCGCTTATAGAGAAAGTATTAAGTGTTGAAAGAAGATATAGGTACCTACCTCTCACTGATGCTCAGCAAATTAGCAATCGTTCACATTTCTTGTTTGAGGTAACAAAATCCATATCTTAGTAGGTAATTACTTAATGGCTGGTTGAGGGCTTGCATTATTTATTACTAGTTTACTAGGTGCTGCATGACAACCATTTTCCGTTGGTTATATCCCTGGTCATATCCCATATCAAACACAGGGAACCTGCAAAAATAACCATCTATTAAATAGGTAGATGTGCATTTAAATAGGTTGTTATTGTTGTGAGTAACTAGGTAGTCAGGTACCATATTTCACATCATCCTTACCTTTCCTTCGAATAGAGTCCAAAGTAGTTTTAAATGTTACATTATTGTAGCAGAGTAATTCATGTGTAGGAAGTCTTTCTCACAAGAAAGCATCGGCACTACTTAATTTGGTCTTGATTCGGACGACCTCGACGATTCTGATACTTTGACTAAGCACTTTTCATTGTTTGCAGCTCACAAAAGTCACAAATAGTACATAATTTGGAAAAAGACAATTCAAAAACTTGATTTATCACCGCTTGTTATCACGAATAATAATCACTCACGCACAGCTGATTCAAAAACCGCCATTTTGATTGTTTAGTTGGGCGCACGTTGGGCGTTTTTCTTCAAGTCTTCGGAGTTAGAATAGTTTTCTATATTGTACTGTAGAATACAGAACAGAATGCACGTCAAAAGTGCTTCTTGACTAGCCATTTGTATGAATTATGTCATTGTGACAGCTCTTTGCGCTCTCTGAGCGTTTTTCTGTTCGTTTCGATATATTTAAGATGACGCTTTGTCTTGCACTTACTCTATTCGTTTAGATAAACCACGTGGTCAATTTTTCCCCCATACATTTCAAGACGATAGAACAGAAAAACGATACCGGCGTTGGCATCTTGTCTAGGCCTACTGATTCTATCACGCAGAAAAAACGCCAAGCATTGCCCTCTCCATAGCTCGCTGGGCAAGCTTTCTTACGAGGCTCATAGTGAGAGACCACGTCTCAGATCCATATGTCATCACTTGTAACACACACTGGTTATAAGCACAGGTATTTGAGGATTTGTAAGTCATCCTTACCTTTTCTACCCTTAGTTTCTTCATGGACTTCCAATGCGGGCCGGGCTTGCTACCTTCGGACTCCGTGGCGTTCCAATTGGCCTTCATGTTTGACGAGCAGTGCCTGGGCCGGAACCACTACGAGGCGGAGAAGAAGGCTTGGGGCACCCGGGAGCACGGGGGCCCGATGCCGCTGCAGCCCGGCAAACGGTTTGTCCTCGACGTGCTATGCGAACAAGACTTTTTCCAGGTGAGGATCAGATCAATAAGTTTGTCAAAAATTCGCTTTTGCTGTCGATAGTAGTTTTTTTTTGGCAAAACATCGGGTGCGCCTCGCCGCGCGGAGCTCGCTCGAGCCGCGCTCCGCGATGTATTTTAGAGGGGCCGCGGGGTGGGGGACGAAATCACTCGCGCCGGGCAGCAATGGTGGGCTCTTGAAGGACAGACGGTCGTAGCGATCTGGACAGACCACGCACAAGATTCTTGAATTTGCTGAAATCATACTTACAAAATATGGCTACAGAAATAAAAACAGGTCTTTAGGGTTGTTGCTAATTCTGTAGCTCTGCCTACCCCACTCTCTGGGAATGAAGGCGTTAGCATAAGAATAAACAATAACTACACGTAGTTATTGTTTATTCGTATGGCGCGAGTTTATGCATTCATGCATAGTTGCGAAAGTTTAGAGGTCATCACTCAATCTGGATTAAATTTGGCACACAGATAGACTAGGTATAGTCTGGAATAGCGCGTAGGCATAGGCAAATTAGGGAGCTTCCTAGGGAATAGCTATAAACGACTTCTACGCGAACATACGGAACATACGGATTCTACGGAGTCGCGCGCAAAAGCTACTGATATAAACTACTAGCATCGGCCAGCGACTTCGTCCGCGTAGAATTTGTATTTTTGTCATCCTACGGGAACCGTTAATTTTTCAGGGATATAAAGTAGCTTATGTTAATCGGCATAAAGTAGGAATCTAATGGCGAAAGAATTTTTGAACTTGGTCCAGTATTTTTTGCGTAAATATTCGTTACAAACATACAAAAATACAAATCTTTCCTCTTTATAATATTAGTCTAGATGTAATGAAGTGGAGCGCTTTTGGATTTAACACATGTTTGTATACTTCATACCATCCGACTTGTCTTATTTAGTAAAAACTTTTATAACCTCAAAACACTCCGTATTTGCATAAAATGAAATATATTCATAAAAAAAAAACATCCATGATGTAAAATCAGGAAAAATAGTCGGCAAAATGTGGTCTCTACACTTAAGTTGCTTTATTCACCAGAAAACGGCCGTTTTAGCCAAAAACAATGCATTTTTAGGTTAGAAAAGTATTTACTGAATGAGACAAGTGAGTTGGTACGGACTTTGTATGTTTATTTGTAGGTGGACATCAACGGCTACACGTTCTGCGAGTTCATCCACCGGCTGCCGGCACGGACCATCACCCACCTGTACATTCAGGGCGACGTCCAGCTAGACCGAGTCGAGTTCGTGTTCTAGCGTCTATGCGTGCACCGAATTTAGGTGGGCAACATACAAAAACTCACTCCTTCAGAATTACCAACAACTCTAAAAATTTGTTGATCATTCTGTTACCACATTTTGCACAATTAGGCTGCGATGTTTACCAGTGTATTGTAATAGTGACAGGTTGCAAGCCCATCGCCTACTTTTATACTTACAAGCCTTTATTCCCTTGGTCGCCTCTTACGACATCCACGGGAAACATGAAGTGGCACTATTCTAACGAAAAGAAGGTGGGTTTATAGGAGAAAACTGCCCAGAACAAACGCTTCTTAATAAGTATACAAACACGCCGCTGTGTTCGTAATAAATATGCTAATATGCCGCTGTATCCGTAATAAATATGCTAAAACACCGCTCTGTTCGTAATAAATATGCTAACATGCCACTGTGTTCGTAATAAATATGCTAACATGCTGCTGTGTCCGTAACAAATATGCTAAAATACCGCTGTGTTGTAATAAATATGCTAACATGCCACTGTGCTCGTAATAAATATGCTAACATGCCGCGGTGTTCTGAATAAATATGCTAACATGCCGCTGTGCTCGTAATAAATATGCTAACATGCCGCTGTGCTCGTAATAAATATGCTAACATGCCGCCGTGTTCGTTACAAATATGCTATCATGCCGCTGTGTTCGTAATAAATATGCTAACATAACGCTGCGTTTTAAATAAGTTTTCTTATATGCTTTACTTTTAGGATCGGCTACAACCGTGCTGTAACGCTATCAGCAAAGAGACAACGATGACTACAATAAATCACCCGGTAGGTTATTACTTTATGGTTTAAACAATATAAGAGATCTTCAAGTTTGAGCTTCTCTTACTCTCGGGGTCCCAGCAGAATATATACCTATAACCCGGTAATGCGCCCAGCACATGCCGGTGTCCTTTCATGACTATGCCGCGTGGCCGTTTCTGTTGAATCACGCATCTCAATTTTAGTTGTAGTTACATTTATAATTTGAAGCTTTTAATGTTATATTCCATTTAAATGTCATGACGTAATACGTGAATAAAGATTTTTACATATCTATAATTTGCGGTATGCGATCCCAAACCTAAAAGACTTTTTAAAAACCATTGCATCGTGGCCACGATGGCAAGTGGACAAAGGACGATAAACGCAAGATTTCAAATGTGTTGTGTGAGCGTGTGTCAAGGATTTATTAGATGGCGACGAGTAACAGGGGTTAATATTTAATAGGGCTTATTATCTCGTGTGGTTGTTGCCAGGCTATACCGTTTCTGTACCCCCTGCCGGGGGGCATGTTCGTGGGGCGCAAGATGCGTTTCATGGGCGCCCCGACACCCAATGCCGATCAGTAAGTAAACATTCTCTCTGGTCGTCTCGCGCTTCCTTAGGGCTTGTTTACGGAGACGCGGGGCGTTGCCACATCATAAACAACATTGTTCATTGCCATATCGTCCCTTTACTTTCTCAACCTCGTATTTGATCAAATAGTTACATAGGAAAAGCACTCAGGTCCCTAAAGAATTAATTCTACTTTCGTATCTTTCTATTCGATCAGATACAAGGTTGAGAAAGTAAAGGGACGTTTTTTTTTTTGTTTGCGCTTTTGATAACGCAGATCGCAACGTACGTCCTCTCAATGAACGGAAAAACAAATGACGTGCCGCGCCACGACACCACCACACGCCACGCGCGCCGCCCCGCGTCTCCGAAAACAAGCCCTTAGAAAGGATGAGGAGCCGGTTGTCAGGCCTTGGGCCCCTGACCGGGGGGGTCTGCTCTAACTGTGACACGGTCACGTCTTCGGAGGGCAGGGAGCGCCAAAGTCGCCAGCTGCAAGAAAGGGACTGTAGAAAAAGGGGGGAGAATTCAGTCCGGGGCTGAGATTATACACGTACCTTAATGCTTTTGACGTATTTCCGTATTCCATTATGGTATTGTTTATAAATCTGTGGCCATTGCTGTCTAGTAAATTAAAGCTATCAAAAAGTTGACAATACGATAACAGAGGTCTACTAACGTTTTTCTTTTCTATCGGCGGATCTCTTCATTTCTGATTCTATCACGCAGAAAAAACGCCAAGCATTGCCCTCTCCATAGCTCGCTGGGCAAGCTTTCTTACGAGGCTCATAGTGAGAGACCACGTCTCAGATCCATATGTCATCACTTGTAACACACACTGGTTATAAGCACAGGTATTTGAGGATTTGTAAGTCATCCTTACCTTTTCTACCCTTAGTTTCTTCATGGACTTCCAATGCGGGCCGGGCTTGCTACCTTCGGACTCCGTGGCGTTCCAATTGGCCTTCATGTTTGACGAGCAGTGCCTGGGGCGGAACCACTACGAGGCGGAGAAGAAGGCTTGGGGCACCCGGGAGCACGGGGGCCCGATGCCGCTGCAGCCCGGCAAACGGTTTGTCCTCGACGTGCTATGCGAACAAGACTTTTTCCAGGTGAGGATCAGATCAATAAGTTTGTCAAAAATTCGCTTTTGCTGTCGATAGTAGTTTTTTTTTGGCAAAACATCGGGTGCGCCTCGCCGCGCGGAGCTCGCTCGAGCCGCGCTCCGCGATGTATTTTAGAGGGGCCGCGGGGTGGGGGACGAAATCACTCGCGCCGGGCAGCAATGGTGGGCTCTTGCAGGACAGACGGTCGTAGCGATCTGGACTGACCACGCACAAGGTTCTTGAATTTGCTGAAATCATACTTACAAAATATGGCTACAGAAATAAAAACAGGTCTTTAGGGTTGTTGCTAATTCTGTAGCTCTGCCTACCCCACTCTCTGGGAATGAAGGCGTTAGCATAAGAATAAACAATAACTACACGTAGTTATTGTTTATTCGTATGGCGCGAGTTTATGCATTCATGCATAGTTGCGAAAGTTTAGAGGTCATCACTCAATCTGGATTAAATTTGGCACACAGATAGACTGGTATAGTCTGGAATAGCGCATAGGCATAGGCAAATTAGGGAGCTTCCTAGGGAATAGCTATAAACGACTTCTACAAGAACATACGGAACATACGGATTCCACGATGTCGCGCGCAAAAGCTACTGATATAAACTACTAGCTTCGGCCAGCGACTTCGTCCGCGTAGAATTCGTATTTTTGTCATCCCACGGGACACGTTAATTTTTCGGGGATATAAAGTAGCTTATGTTAATCGGGATAAAGTAGGAATCTAATGGTGAAAGAATTTTTGAACTTGGTCCAGTATTTTTTGCGTAAATATTCGTTACAAACATACAAAAATACAAATCTTTCCTCTTTATAATATTGTCTGGATGTAATGAAGTGGAGCGCTTTTGGATTGAAAACATGTTTGTATACTTCATACCATCCGACTTGTCTTATTTAGGAAACACTTTTATAACCTCAAAACACTCCGTTTTTGCATAAAATTAAATATAGTCATAAAAAAAAACCATGATGTAAAATCAGGAAAAATAGTCGGCAAAATGTGGTCTCTACACTTTAGTTGCTTTATTCACCAGAAAACAGCCGTTTTAGCCAAAAACTATGCATTTTTAGGTTATAAAAGTGTTTACTGAATGAGACAAGTGAGTTGGTACGGACATTGTATGTTTATTTGTAGGTGGACATCAACGGCTACACGTTCTGCGAGTTCATCCACCGGCTGCCGGCACGGACCATCACCCACCTGTACATTCAGGGCGACGTCCAGCTAGACAGAGTCGAGTTCGTGTTCTAGCATCTATGCGTGCACCGAATTTAGGTGGGCAACATATAAAAACTTGGTAATTCTGAAGGAGAGCTTCAGAATTACCAACAACTCTAAAAATTTGTTGATCATTCTGTAACCACATATTGCACAATTAGGCTGAGATGTTTACCAGTGTATTGTATTAGTGACAGGTTGCAAGCCCATCGCCTACTTTTATACTTACAAGCCTTTATTCCCTTGGTCGCCTCTTACGACATCCACGGGAAGACATGAAGTGGCACTATTCTAACGAAAAGAAGGTGGGTTTATAGGGGAAAACTGCCCAGAAGGCATTGACAAGATGCAAACGCTTCGTAATAACTATGCAAACACGCCGCTGTGTTCGTAATAAATATGCTAATATGCCGCTGTATCCGTAATAAATATAATAAAATACCGCTGTGTTCGTAATAAATATGCTAACATGCCACTAAGTTCGTAATAAATATGCTAACATGCTGCTGTGTCCGTAACAAATATGCTAAAATACCGCTGTGTTCGTAATAAATATGCTAATATACCGCTGTATCCGTAATAAATATGCTAAAATACCGCTGTGTTCGTAATAAATATGCTAACATGCCACTGTGTTCGTAATAAATATGCTAACATGCTGCTGTGTCCGTAACAAATATGCTAATATACCGCTGTGTTCGTAATAAATATGCTAACATGCCACTGTGCTCGTAATAAATATGCTAACATGCCGCGGTGTTCTGAATAAATATGCTAACATGCCGCTGTGCTCGTAATAAATATGCTAACATGCCGCTGTGATAGTAAAAAGTATGCTATCATGCCGCTGTGTTCGTAATAAATATGCTAACATGACGCTGCGTTTTCAATAAGTTTGCTTACATGCTTCACTTTTAGGTTCGGCTACAACCGTGCTGTAACGCTATCAGCAAAGAGACAACGATGACTTCAATAAATCACCCGGTAGGTTATTACTTTATGGTATAAACAATATAGGCCCACTAAGCTTGTAAAGAGATCTTCAAGTTTGAACTTCTCTTACTCTCGGGGTCCGGGCAGAATATATACCTATAACCCGGTAATGCGCCCAGCGCACGCCTAGTCGGTGTCCTTTCATGACTATGCCACGTGGTCGTGTCTGTTGAATCACGCATCTCAATTTTAGTTGTAGTTATAATTATAATTTAAAGCTTTTAATGTTATATATTCCATTTTAATGTAATGACGTAATACGTGAATAAAGATTTTTACATATCTATAATTTGCGGTATGCGATTTCCCGATGGCAAGTGGACAAAGGACGTTAAACGCAAGATTTCAAATGTGTTGTGTGAGCGTGTGTCAAGGATTTATTAGATGGCGACGAGTAACAGGGGTTAACATTTAATAGGGCTTATTATCTCGTGTGGTTGTCGCCAGGCTTTACCGTTTCTGTACCCCCTGCCGGGGGGCATGTTTGAGGGACGCAAGGTTCGTTTCATGGGCGCCCCGACACCCAATGCCGATCAGTAAGTAAACATTATCTCTGGTCGTCTTGCGCTTCCTTAGGGCTTGTTTACGGAGACGCGGGGCGTTGCGCGTAGCGGCGGCGCGGTCTGCGCTGAATTCAAATAAGTATTGTATGAAAGCACGGAGGAGCGATTTTACACGCGTTTACTTCATATACTGCATTACTTGCGGCGGAGCCCGCGGATGGCATTGCCGCGTTGCACACGGCGTTACCCGCCACTGCGCTCGCGACACTGATACTCTCTACGCCCCGTATCACGCGCCGCGCCACGCCCCACATCATAAACAACATTGTTCATTGCCATATCGTCCCTTTACTTTCTCAACCTCGTATTTGATCAAATAGTTCGATAGGAAAAGCACTCATGTCCCTAATGAATTAATTCTACTTTCCTATCTTTCTATTCGATCAGATACGAGGTTGAGAAAGTAAAGGGACGATTTTTTTTGTTTGCGCGTGTGATAGCGCAGATCGCAACGTACCTCCTCTCAGTAAACGGAAAAACAAATGACGTGCCGCGCCACGACACCGCCACACGCCACGCGCGACGCTCCGCGTCTCCGTAAACAAGCCCTTAGGAAGGATGAGGAGCTGGTTGTCAGGCCTTGGGCCCCTGACCGGGGGGTCTGCTCTAACTGTGACATGGTCACGTCTTCGGAGGGCAGCGTGCGCCAAAGTCGCCAGCTGCAAGAAAGGGAGTGTAGAAAAAGGGGGGAGAATTCAGTCCGGGGCTGAGATTCTACACGTACCTTAATGCTTTTGACGTATTCCATTTCCGTATTCCATTATCGTATTGTTTTTAAATCTGTGGCCATAACTGTCTAGTAAATTAAAGCTATCAAAAAGTTGACAATACGATAACAGAGGCCCTAGCCAAAATTCTAACGCTACTAACGTTTTTCTTTTGTATCGGCGGATCTCTTCATTTCTGATTCTATCACGCAGAAAAAACGCCAAACATTGCCCTCTCCATAGCTCGCTGGGCAAGCTTTCTTACGAGGCTCATAGTGAGAGACCACGTCTCAGATCCATATGTCATCACTTGTAACACACACAGGTTATAAGCACAGGTATTTGAGGATGTAACAGGCATCGTTACCTTTTCTACCCTTAGTTTCTGCATGAACTTCCAATGCGGGGAGGGCGTGATACCTTCGGAATCCGTGGCGTTCCAGTTGGCCTTCATGTTTGACGAGCAGTACGTGGGGCGGAACCACTACGAGGCGGAGAAGAAGGCTTGGGGAAAGCGGGAGTACGGGGGCCCGATGCCGCTGCAGCCCGGCAAACGGTTTGTCATCGACGTGCTATGCGAAAAAGACTTTTTGCAGGTATGGATCAGATCAATAAGTTCCTGTCAAAAATTCGCTTTTTAGATAAGCTTTTGCTGTCGATAGTAGTTTTTTAGCTATAAACGACTTCTACGCCAACATTCGGAACATACCGATTCTATGGAGTCGCTCGCAAAAGCTACTGATATAAACTATCGGCCAGCGACTTCGTCCTCGTAGAATTCGTATTTTTGTCATCCCACGGGAACCGTTAATTTTTCCGAGATATATATAGCCTATGTTAATCGGGATAAAGTAGGAATCTAATGGTGAAAGAATTTTTGAACTTGGTCCAGTATTTTTTGAGTAAATATTCGTTACAAACATACAAAACTACAAATCTTTCCTCTTTATAATATTAGTGTAGATGTAATGAAGTGGAGCGCTTTTGGATTGAAAACATGTTTGTATACTTCATACCATCCGACTTGTCTTATTTAGTAAACACTTTTATAACCTCAAAACACTCCCATAAAATTAAATATAATCATAAAAAAAACATCCATGATGAAAAATCAGGAAAAATTATCTGCAAAATGTGGTCTCTACACTCTAGTTGCTTTATTCACCAGAAAACGGCCGTTTTAGCCAAAAACGATGCATTTTTAGGTTATAAAAGTGTTTACTGAGTGAGTTGGTACGGACTTTGTATGTTTATTTGTAGGTGGACATCGATGGCTACACGTTCTGCGAGTTCATCCACCGGCTGCCGTCATGGACCATCACCCATCTATACATTCAGGGCGACGTCCAGCTAGACAGAGTCGAGTTCTTGTACTAGCGTCTATGCGTGCACCAAATTTAGGTGGGCTACATACATAAACTCACTCCTTCAGAATTACCAACAACTCTAAAAATTTGTTGATCATTCTGTAACCACATTTTGCACAATTTGGCTGAGATGTTTACCAGTGTATTGTATTAGTGACAGGTTGCAAGCCCATCGCCTACTTTTATACTTACAAGCCTTTATTCCCTTGGTCGCCTCTTACGACATCCACGGGAAGACATGAAGTGGCACTATTCTAACGAAAAGGAGGTGGGTTTATAGGGGAAAACTGCCCAGAAGGCCTAGACAAGATGCAAACGCTTCGTAATAAGTTTGCAAACATGCCGCTGTGTTCGTAATAAATATGCTTACATGCCGCTGTATCCGTAATAAATATGCTAACATGCCGCTGTGCTCGTAATAAATATGCTAACATGCCACTGTGTTCGTAATAAATATGCTAACATGCTGCTGTGCTCGTAATAAATATGCTAACATGCCACTGTGTTCGTAATAAATATGCTAACATGCCGCTGTGCTCGTAATAAATATGCTAACATGCCACTGTGCTCGTAATAAATTTGCTTACATGCCGCGGTGGTCGTAATAAATATGCTAATATGCCGCTGTGTTCGTTATAAATATGCTAATATGCCGCTGTGTTCGTTATAAATATGCTAACATGTCGCTGTGTTAGTAAAAAATATTATGCATACATGCCGCTGCGTTTTAAATAAATTTTATTTATATGCTTTACTTTTAGGTTCGGCTACATCCATGCTGTAACGCTATCAGCAAAATGAACCGAGACAACAATGACTTCAATAATTAGCCCGGTAGGTTATTATTTTATGGTATGGTATGAGATCTTCAAGTTTGAACTTTTCTTTCACTTGAGAGTTCTGCTTGGACCCCGAGAGCGGGGTCCAGGCAGAATATATACCTATAACCCGGGAATGCGCCCAGCACATGATGAGTCGGTCGGTGTCCTTTCATGACTATGCCGCGTGGCCGTGTCTGTTGAATCACGCATCTCAATTTTAGTTGTAGTTATAATTTGAAGCTTTTATGTTTTATTCCATTTTAATGTCATGGTATAAAACGTGAATAAAGATTTGTACATATCTATAATTTGCGGTATGCGATTTCCCGAAGCTAAAAGACTTTTTAAAAGCCATTGCATCGTGGCCACGATGGCAAGGGGGCAAAGGACGATAAACGCAAGATTTCAAATGTGTTGTGTGAGTGTGTGTCAAGGATTTATTAGATGGCGACGATGACGTAAAAGGGGTTAATATTTAATAGGGCTTATTATCTCGTGTGGTTGTTGCCAGGCTATACCGTTTCTGTACCCCCTGCCGGGGGGCATGTTCGTGGGGCGCAAGATGCGTTTCATGGGCGCCCCGACACCCAATGCCGATCAGTAAGTAAACATTCTCTCTGGTCGTCTCGCGCTTCCTTAGGGCTTGTTTGGATGGTCGTTACGCGTAGCGGCGGCGCGGTCTGCGCTGAATTCAAATAAGTGTTGTATGAAAGCACGGAGGAGCGATTTTACACGCGTTTACTTTATATACAGTATTACTTGCGGCGGAGCCCGCGGATGGCATTCCCGCGTTGCACACGGCGTTACCCGCCACTGCGCTCGCGACACTGATACTCTCTACGCCCCGTATCACGCGCCGGGCCACGCCCCACATCATGAACAACATTGTTCATTGCCATATAGTCCCTTTACTTTCTAAACCTCGTTTTTGATCAAATAGTTACATAGGAAAAGCATTCATGTTCCCTAAAGAATTAATTCTACTTTCCTATGTTTCTATTCGATCAGAGGGCCCTGCCAAGATGCATTGAGCTAACTAACGTTTCTATTCGTTTCGCTTTTAAACCAATCGCGTCTCTGGTAGATCACGTGACTTTTCGTATCACGTCATCTACCAGTGACGCGATTGGTTTAAAAACGAAACGAATAGAAACGCTAGTTAGCGCAATGCATCTTGGCAGGGCCCTCAGGTACGAGGTTGAGAAAGTAAAGGCACGAGATTTTTTTGTATGCGCCTGTTATAACGCTGACCGCGACGTACCTCCTCTCAGTGAACGGAAAAAACAAACGACGCGCCGCGCGACGCCACGCCTCACGCCACGTGGGACGCCCCGCGTCTCCGTAAACAAGCCTTTAGGAAGAATGAGAAGCCGGGTGTCACGCCCTGGGCCCCTGACTGGGGTGGTTTGCTCTAACTGTGCCATGGCCAGGTCTTCGGAGGGCAGCGTGCGCCAAAGTCGCCAACTGCAAGGAAGGGACTATACAAAAAGGGGGGAGAATTCAGTCCGGAGATGAGATTCTACGCGGTATCTTAATGCTTTTCAAACGCTAACTGCCAAAATTCAAACGCTACTAACGTTTTTCTTTTCTATCGGCGGATCTCTTCATTTCTTATTCTATCACGCAGAAAAAACGCCAAGCATTGCCTTCTCCATAGCTCGCTGGGCAAGCTTCCTTATGAGGCCCATACACCACGTCTCAGATCCATATGTCATCACTGGTAACACACATTGGTTACACATAAGTACAGGTATTTGAGGATGTGTCAGTCATCCTTACCTTATCTACCCTTAGTTTCTTCATTGATTTCCAATGCGGGCCGGGCTTGCAACCTTCGGACTCCGTGGCGTTCCAATTGGCTTTCATGTTTGACGAGCAGTGCCTGGCGCGGAACCACTACGAGGCGGACAAGAAGGCCTGGGGCTACCGGGAGCACGCGGGCCCGCTGCCGCTGCAGCCCGGCGAACGTTTTGTCATCGACGTGCTATGCGACCAAGACTCTTTCCAGGTGAGGATCAGATAAATAAGTTTCTGTAAAAAATTCGCTGTTGGGATAAACTTTTGCTGTCTTTTTTTTTTTGGGATACGTCGGGTGCGCCTCGCCTCGTAGCGCTCGCTCGAGCCGCGGTCCGCGATGTATTTTAAAGGGACCGCGGGGTGGGGGACGAAATCGCTCGCGCCGGGCAGCAATGGTGGGCTCATAACACTTTCCTGGCCGCCGACCCGCTAGGCGGGTCCATTTTGTATGAAAATCAGAGACCTTGGCAATGAAAGTGTTAAAGGACAGACGGTCGTAGCGATCTGGATAGACCCCGCACAAGGTTCTTGAACTTGCTGCAATCATACTTGCGAAAGTTTAGATGTCTGTAACTCAACCTGGATGAAATTTGGCACAGAGATTATAGTCTGGAATAGCACAAAGGTTACTTTTATGACGGAAAATTTGACAGTTCCCGAAGGAATAGCGATAATAATAATAAAAGGAGTTGGCTAGTTAGTGACTGAGTGCGTCTCACTTCGCCGGGCCCGGCAGAATATCAGCGCTGCCGCAGCAATGCGCGCAGCACATGCTGAGTCGGCGCCCTTTCATTACTATGCTGTGACATCTGAATCACGCATCTTAATTTTAGTTGTAGTTCTAGTTATAGTTTAAGCTTTTAATGTTTTTCTTTTTCTTTTTACTTTATCTTAATTATGTAAATGTGTTTCTATTTGTCATGGCGTAATATGTGAATATGTATCATAATCGACGGATTCTATGGAGTCACGCGAAAAACTACTGTTATAAATTACTAGCTTCGGCCAGCGACTACGTTCGCGTAGAATTCGTATTTTTTTTATCCCACGAGAACCGTTCATTCACGAGACACGCGCCGTAACATCCACACGGCGCGCCGTGAGCGACTGACGAACCATTCGATCAAATGTTGCGGCATTGTTAGACTCTCGGTTCATGGGCTTAAGACAGACTAATTCATACCTCGAACGAAAAGTACTACCAGTGCTGCATTCCTCGCAGAGTACATAAAAAACAGGTCGATTTTTCAGGTACATCTACAATATCCACGCGGTAGCTCCTGCTGTTATTGCTACTTCCTCAAATTAATCAGTTGTGTCAAAGTTATCAAGAAAACACAGCAGCAGCATTTTCAGCTCTAGATTAACTGCTAGTTTAATCTTGAGTCTTGAGTTGCAGGAGATGGTGACAGTGAAGAATGAGGGATTTAAGCAAAAGGAGATAAAAATAAATGTTGCCAAGACCAAGGTTATGGTGATAGAGAAGGCCGAGGAGATGACTGAGTGCGTGATGAATATCAATGGTGAATTAGTAGAGCAAGTGATTGAATTTGTGTACCTGGGACGTATGTTTACAAGAGATGGTAAGTGTAAGAAGGATGTTGAGGGGAGGGGGAATGCGGGCAATCACATGAATGGGGCCCTGTACTCCTTTGTGAGCAGAAGGGGCATTTCAAAAAAAGCCCGTCTGGCTGTTCACAATGGAGTGTTGGCCTGTACTCTGATGTATGGTAGTGAATTTTGGGTGTGGCTCTTTGCGTAGTATGTGGTGTGAAACTGATTGATAGAGTAAAGAATGAAAAGATCAGAGAGAAATGTGGACTAGAAGATGTAGTGATTAAGGTTGAAAAGGGCATGCTTCGATGGTTCGGTCATTTGGAATTTTTGGAAAGGATGGATGAAAGAAAAATGCCAAAAGAGGTATACAGAGCAAAAGTGAGTGGAAAGGTCGGAAGGGGCCACCCTAAGCGTACTTTTTCGAATCAAATCGGAGAAATACTGGAAAAGGACCGAATCTTAAGTACTTGAAACCGACGTGCAAAGAGATTTGTCAAGATCTCAGGAAAAAAGTGGTTTCTGCATAGCCCTCTGGGAAACAGGCGTGATTTAATTATGTATGTAACTTTTGCTCAAAAAACTGGCATACGAGTAATATGGTCACGCCGGTCAAACTATTGCTCGGCGCGCACCTCTATTCCGGGATAAACAGTAGCCTATGTTACTCAGGAATAATGTAGCATCCTAATGGTGAAAGAATTGAAATCGGTCCAGTAGTTTTTGAGTTTATTCGTTACAAACATACAAAAATACAAATCTTTCCTCTTTATAATGGGTGTGTAATGTTTACTATAAAAACAAATGGTCTAATTTTCATTTTACATAACACGAATTGCATAATTTCGATCTCTATAATAAACCAACTATATAATAATCATGATGCATAAAAGGAAATGCATAATTTCTAAAACTATAATGTTCATAAATTAAAAAAGAAATATTTCTAACGGCTTTCATTACTATAAATTTCGTCACAGTTCTAACCTAACCTAATCTAGTTAGAAGAAATTGGCTAAAAATGCATAATAAAATGGTTTAAATGCATGGTTTATGATAGTTATAATAAATGAGTCTTATTTTATTCTATCGTATGCCTGATGAAATTATACAATTGGTTTTAATGCTAAACGTTCATTATGCTTTTCGTGGTTAGTTAAATGAAATTATTCAAAACTTTTTTAGACTAATTGAATCGCACCCATTTATATATTAATGTAGATGTAATGAAACGGAGCGCTTGTAGATTGAAAACATGTTTTGTATAATACCTTCTGACTTGTCTTTATTTAGTAAATACTTTTATAACCTCAAAATTCTCCCTTTGTAAAATAAAACCATCCATGATGTGAAATCTGGAAAAAAGTGTGCAAAATGTGGTTATAAAAGTGTTTACTAAATGAAACAAGTGAGTTGGTATGGACTTTACTTAGATATTTGGGTGACTCCACGAACGTTTCAACCGCCGTCAGTCCGCTGTCCTAATTATTTAAGAAATAGGCGATAATATACTTAAAATTCGATCAATTGTTGAAAGAATTACGTTAAAAGTATAACTCTGTGTGAATGTAAGCTGCTTGGTGTACCTCATTCTTTCAATATTTATGACAGGGGACTGACGGCGGTTGAAACGTCCGTGGAATCACCCATTTGTTGTTTGTAGGTGGACATCGACGGCTACACGTTCTGCGAGTTCAGCCACCGGCTTACGGCACAGGCCATCACCCATCTGTACGTTCAGGGTGACGTACATCTAGACAGAGTCGAGCTCTTGGTCTAGCGTATATGCGTGCACCTAATTTAGGTGGGTTACATACATAAACTCACGCCTTCATTCCTAGAGTGGGGTAGGCAGAGCTACAAAATTACCAACAACTCTAAAATTTGTTGATAATTCTGTAACTTCATTTTGCACAATTAGGCTGAGATGTTTACCAGCGCATTAGTAACAGGTTGCAAGCCCATTGCCTAATATTCCTATTCGCCTATTCCCTTGGTTGCCTCTTACGACATCCGCGGGAAGACATGGAGTGGCACTATTCTAACGACACGGTGGATTTATAGGGAAAAACTGCCAAGAAGGTCTAGACAAGATGCAAACGCTTCGCAATAAGACATGCCGCTGTGTTCGTTATAAATATGCAAACATACTGCTGAGTTCAATATAAATATGCTAAAATGCCGCTGCAGTTCGTAATAAATATGCTAACATACCGTTATGTTCGTTATAAATATTTAAACATGCCGCTGTGTTCGTAATAAATATGCTAAGATGCCACTGTGTTAGTAATGAATATGCTAACATGCCGCTGTGTTCTTAATAAATATGCTAACATGCCGCAGTGTTCGTAATAAATATGCTAAAATGCCGCTGTGTTAGTAATAAATATGCTAACATGCCGCTGTGTTCGTTATAAATATGCTAACATGCCGCTGCCGCTGTGTTCATAATAAATATGCTAACATGCCGCTGTGCTCGTAATAAATATGCTAACGTGCCGCTATGTTCGTTATAAATATGTTAAAATGCTGCAATGTTCGTTATAAATATGCTAACATGCCGCTGTGCTCGTAATAAATATGCTAACATGCCGCTGTGTTCGTAATAAATTTGCTTATATGCTTTACTTTTAGGTTGGGCTACAACCGTGCTCTAACGCTATCACTATCAGCAAAATGAACCGAGAGAACGATGACTTCAATAATTAGCCCGGTAGGTATATTACTTTATGGTATAAACAATTTAGTCCCACTAAGCGTTTAATAAGATCTTCAAGTTTAAACTTCACTTACTCTCGGGGTCCGGGTAGAATATTTACCTATAACCCGGTAATGCGCCCAGCACATGATGAGCCGGTGTCCTTTAATGACTATGCCGCGTGGCCGTGTCTGTTGAATCCTGTATCTCAATTTTAGTTGTAGGTATAATTATAATTTGAAGCTTTTAATGTTTTATTCGATTTCAACATAAACGTGGTTTAATGTCATGGCGTAATATGCGAAGAAAGATTTTTATGAATCTATAATTTGCGGTATGCAATGGCATCGTGGCCGGACCTAAAAGACTTTTCAAAAACCATTGCATCTTGGCCACGATTGCAAGTGGACAAAGGACGATAAACGCAAGATTTCAAATGTGTGCGTGTGTTGGGGCTTAATAAAGATGGCGACGAGTAAAGGGGGTTAATATTTAATAGGGCTTATTACCTCGTGTGGTTGTCGCCAGAAAGTGCCGCTTCTGTTACCGCTGCCGGGGGGCATGTTCGTCGGGCGCAAGCTGCGGTTCGTGGGCGTCCCGAAACACAAAGCCGATAAGTAAGTAGCCATCCTCTTTGGTCGCATCGCGCTTCCTGAGGCCTTGTTTACGGAGACGCAGGGCGTCGCGCGTAGCGGCGGCGGGATCTGCATTAAATTCAAATAAGTGTTGTATGAAAGCACGGAGGGAGGAGTGATTTTATACGCATTTGCTTGCTTACGCGTTTGATGTTTAACTTGATCCAACCGACGCATCGTCCATCGTGCAGGCGGTGCAGAGCAGGCTGCGCTTGCCAGGTCGTGGTCTCCACTCAAGAACCTACCCATTGCCACTTCAGCCTACTAATGCGCTGAGCCATGTCGGTGACCTTAGTTCTTCTGCGGATCTCTTCATTTCTGATTCAATCACGCAGAAAAAAACGCCGAGCATTGCCCTTTCCATAGCTCGCTGAGGGAGCTTTCTTATGAGGCCCATAATGAGACACCACATCTCAGATCCATATCATCACTGGTAAAACACACTGGTTATAAGCACAGCTACTTGAGGATTGGTCAGTCATCCTTAACTTATCTACCCATAGTTTCTTCATGGACTTCCAATGCGGGCCGGGCGTAAAACCTTCGGACTCCGTGGCGTTCCAAATGGCCTTCTTGTTTAATCAGCACTGCCTGGCGCGGAATCACTACAAGGCCGACAAGAAGGCCTGGGGCTACCGGGAGCACGCGGGCCGGCTGCCGCTGCGGCCCGGCGACGGGTTTATCGTCGACGTGCTATGCCAACAACGCTTTTTCCAGGTGAGGATCAGATAAATAAGATTCTGTCAAAAAATCGCTTTTGGGACAGGCTTTTTCCCTCTGTCCATTAGGATTCATCGATAGGATCCGTTAAAGGGGTCAGGTAGACTTCTAATGGAGGCGAGTGGGCTTTAACGTACACTTAAATCCATTTGGAGTCGTTTACACTTTTTAATACACAGGGATCCATCAATGGATTCTGTTCCACTCTTAATTACACTTGGATCCATCAATGGATCTTAGTACACTACTATGTATATGGTTATATTACAAATAATTAGTACTATAACCATCTGCGAGGATATAACGGCCAACCTTGCGGTTCCAGAGATCTTACGTATCTTCGTCATGAATTTTTTTCGAAAACAAAATTATAACACGTGTGTTTCCATGCAATATTCTCTCAAAATCATACATTAGCATGACAGCAGGTGGTAAAGGCCATTTCAAGCAAAACAACTTACATTTGAAAACTTCAATTCCTATGTCTATGGGAGCCGATTTTCAGCCCACTGAGCAGCGACTTCATCCGCGTGGAATTCGTATTTTGGTCATCCCACGGGAATCGTTCATTTTTCCAGGATAAAAAGAAGCCTATGTTACTAAGGGATAATGTAGCATTCTAATGGTGAAAGAATTTTTGAAATAGGTCCATTACTTTTTGAGTTTCTTGAAAAAACATACAAAAATACAAATCTTTTCTTTTTATGATATTAGTCTAGACAGCAGAGACGTAAGCTCGAGGATCGAAAACATGTTTGTATGTTTGTTTGTAGGTGGGCATCAACGGCAGAACGTTCTGCGATTTCAGCCACCGGCTGCCAGCAGAGAACATCACCCATCTGTACGTTCAGGGCGACGTCCAGCTGGACGTTATCCAGCTCTTGATCTAGCCTCTATGCACCGAATTCAGGTGGGTTACATACATACCTACACTCACGCCTTCATTCCCAGAGTGGGGTAGGCAGAGCTACAGAATTACCAACAGCTCTAATTGTTGATCATTCTGTAACCACATTTTGCACAATTAGGCTGAGATGTTTACCAGTGTATTAGTGACAGGCTGCAAGCCCATCGCCTAACAGTACTACAGGCCTTTATTCCCTTGGTCGCCACTTACGACATCCACGGGAAGACATGGAGTGGCAGAGGGCCTAAACAAGATGCAAACGCTTCCAGGCGTCCTTTCTGTACAATTATATGCCAAGCGTCTCTATTCAAAATGCTAGACATAATGATTCAGAATAGAGAATTGGTCTTGCAAATCTACGAAGTACTGGCACTGTGGATGAGGTTTTAAATATACACACTTCAGACGGGTGTTAATCAAGTACAAAATTCTTTTTTTATTTACGCAACTAAGAGGTACATAAACTTAGTGGTCCATAAAGTTTATAAACTTAGCTAGGTTAATATTTATTTACTAACACAGACATACACCCGTATTCACAAACAATACTTAAGGGATCCTTCACTGATTAAACGCACTGCGTTCAATACAGCTTTGTGATTGGTCGTTTTTGACCGACCTTTTGTTCATGAGACGATTTGAACCATCCTGTGCGTTTGTGAGCACTGTCATAGTGACGTTTGTTTGTGTTAGTCCTTTCAATATGTTTCCACATCAGGTACTGTTAAATCCATCAGCAAATACTTTCAAGATACTGTTACTGCTCCCGCGTAGTGTGTGGAGTAGTGAGGCAGTTTTCTGGCGCCAGACAGCATCAAAGCTGTGCGCGCCTCTGCAAACATACTTGACGCACTACAGCAGAGGGCCCTGCCAAGATGCATTGCGCTAACTAACGTTTGTATTCGTTTCATTTTTAAACCAATCACGTCACTGATAGATCACGTGACTTTTCGTATCACGTCATCTACCAGTGACGCGATTGGTTTAAAAACGAAACGAATAGAAACGCTAGTTAGCGTAGTGCATCTTGGCAGGGCCCTCAGAGCGGCAACCGTAACAGTGCCCTGAGTGTATTACTATATTGGATGCGCAGAGCATTCTAAACCATTATGGTTTAACTGAACCACGGACTCGCTGAGTACGATGATGTACAAAAACTGGTCAAGTGCGAGTCAACTCGCGCACCGAGGGTTCCGTATTTGATATGGTTGGAAAACGCAAAAGAAAATTCTTATTTTGTTATGAACTTTATTTTGTATGCAATAAGGTCCATTTTGACTAGCCTAAATTTTATTACAGATTTTTAAAGTTTTTTGATAATTTTTCCCAAACTGTAAAGTTTGACAACTTTATTTTATTTTTCCCGTAAAATTTAAGTAATTGTGTTTAAATCAGGAATTTTTCAATTTTTTTGGTCCATAAACTTCGGAGATAAGAGGGGAGGAACGGTAATTTTTTGTACATTATTAGCTATAAATCAAAAAGTACGTCCCGAAAAAATATAAAAAAAAAATGTTTTGAAATGTGCAGATTGAGCCCATATGACACCCCGTTTGCTATAATCAAATCACTTTCATTTTTCAACCCCCCATTCTAAACCCCTTACCAAATATTTAGAAACAATATTTCATACTTTTTTTACTAAAAACAGATGCGGGCAAGCAAGTTATACAACTATGCCAAATTTCAAGTTGATAGCTTCTATAGTTTCTGAGAAAACCTGCTGTGACATACAGACAGACAGATAACGAAGTCTCACCATAAGGGTTCCTTTTTTACCATTTTGGTACGGAACCCTTTTAAAAGCAATGTTTCTACTGAATTTGTACATCGAGCGAATCTGCGGGCCAGTATGTTCGCCCGATCTGACAATGCTCTGCGCTCCTCCATATCAACATCATCCTTGAGGTCGTCGTTGTTAACGTGATCTCTCTCCTTATATTAGTGCCTATCGGCACTGAAGTACATTGGGTTGAAGATGGAATTTGTACGAGTACTTACCTTTTTTCGTGTTTTTTTTCTAGTTATGCCGAGGACCACCCTATGCACCATATTAAAGACAAGGGAAGATTCAAATTAAACTGGAAATAATCGAAACATATGACACAATAAAGTGGGTTTAAATCAAAATTGTATTTCCATTTACTCTGCCTTAGGTCGACTATAGTTGTGCTATTGTATAGGGCAGATTTGACAGCTCAGTACAAATTATTTGAGGTTATATTTAGTGCTGCGCTGACAGCTGTCAAAGCAGCAGTAGCAGCTCTATTTTTACTCGACTGCGGCACAGAATATTTAATAGTAGTTTAGGTGACGGTTGCGTAATGACAGGCATTACAATATGATTGTGGTTTATGAAACGAGCCGCAAGGCGTACTCTACGGTGGGTTCAGAAGCCGAAAGGAAAATGACCAGCATTACCTTACCTGTGGTAGTAGGTAACAGCGATGACAGCTGTAACGTAATTTTGAAATTACGTTATTGAATATTGTAAGGCAATGAGATCCAAATTTGGAACATCTTCCAAAATTAACAGCTGTCATCGCTGTCACCTACTGCCACAGGTAATGCTGGTCATTGCCTACGGGTTTTGAACGCATAATAGAGGACTTATGATATGTGTGTAGATAAGAGTAATTAAAGTAGACCACGGTGCAGGAGGCCCACACTATTCTAATTACTTTTCACAACACTGCTCGGAACTATGGCCATAGATGGTCTTGTTTGGGGTCACAAAACGTCACTTATAAGGACAGACCAAGAATGTTTTTGTCGGCGTGTTTGCTGATTGGTCGAGAACATTGTTGTCCAAATTTAAGAACCAATGACAATCCATCAATCAATTTTTGTGTCATGCTCCTTAAAATGAAAAATTGAAATCGACCAATCAGAACACACCATTTTGTGTCGTAAAATATTAGGTGTATTTTCGCTAAAAGATACACAGACTAAAAACTAGGTCACTGCTTTTTTTTTAAATGTAATTCAAACTGGGCCCCTAATCTCGAACCACTAGAGATGAAATTACATGGGAGCTATGGCGAAACAAATACAATTTTATATGGAGTTGAAACATCTCGCATGTTAGTTTATTAATCTCGAGTGCCACGAGAATAGGGGTCTAGATTTAAAAAAAGTTATCTATGGTAAAATTGGCGGCGATGTCATATTAACATAATTGAATATTTGAGTTTTGAATATGATTTTTTATTTTATTTCCTCTCAGTAGTTGTGAAAAGCACTATGTCTGCCTCGGTAGAAAGTGCAATTTATGGACTCGCACACTAGAGGGCCTCAACTACGTTTCGGCCCTCTATATGACTCGTCCAAAAATCGCGTACTTTCTATCCTCTGCAACAATGTACTATAGTTCAATTAACCGTTCAAGTGATTGAACTAGTGAAACTTTTTAGTATCAGTAGTTCAGTCAGAATCGAAAGTAGCTTGGCAGCAGTGGCGGATCCACGGGGGTGGTCAAGTAGGTCATGACCACCCCCTTCGGCACTCGTAGATACGGGTCAGAAAGTAAATAGTCGTGTGGCATTATCTCGCACTTGACCGAACTTCTGCGTTCAGCAGTTAATGACCACCCCCTAATCTGACAGCTGGATCCGCGCCTGCTTGGCAGACGACGTAAATATTCTTTTGACAATAGAGTCGAATGCAGATCATTTTCACCTCTTCGTTTGCGTAGCTACTTCTGCTGCTGACTGTTCAATCCAGGGACCGTTTTCGTTACGGTATTAACGGTATGGTACCGGTATTGGATATCGATACCGCTTCGTTATAAAGGTAGAACTATACCGGTTGAAATATAAAGGTACGCTACCGGTATATAATAACGGCATCGCTATTTTTCATATGTAATAAACCTTTATTAAAACGGTAGTTAACCGGTATTATTTCGGTATCGGTGCCTTTATGAAAACGGTCAGGTATCGAAAATAACGGTACCGCTATAGTCCGGTACCGTACCGATAAAATCTTTTACGCTACCGAACCCAACCGAAACGAAACGTTATGACTTCATGCAGTTTTAAAACGGTACCTTTATTTTCCGGTTACTCGATCCCTGCTTCAGTCTGTTTTCATCATTGAACTAATAATACTCAAAAGTCTGACAAGTACAATCTTACCCACGGCTAGCCAGTGGCGGATCCACGGGGATGGTCAAGTACGTCATGACCACCCCCTTCGGCACTGGTAGATAGGGGTCAGAAAGTAAATAGTCTTGTGGCATTATCTCGCACTTGACCGAACTTCTGCGTTCACCAGTTAGTAACCACTCCCTAATCTGAAAGCTGGATGCGCGCCTGCGGCTAGCGTTGAAAAGATTTAGGCGACTAATGTCTATATTGAAAAATGACGAGGTACTATCGCGATCGTCGTTAATTTGTGGAAGTCGTCAATGTCATTAGAGATGCCAAATCATTTGTAACTTATAGGAGACTCAACCTTATTGTAGTAGAATGTCAGAATGACTTTGGACCTAAGGTGGGTCCCAAATTTAAGTTCGTGACTGTACCTATGATAATGCCGATTTTCCAAACATAAAAAAGTCGAGTAATAATAACGACGAAATAAAAAAAAGTATAATGATGTTGAAATGGAATTAAGACGAGCAGGTATATATAATAAGGGATAGGTGGAACAGGGGCTAGGTAGGTAGGTTTAGGTTATGTTAGTTTTGCAGCAGGCCCGGAGGGCCAAACTACCCAGAAATAGGAGCTCCGCCTGAGTGGAGCTCCGTCGACACTAATTGATTTGAAATAAGAGTGTCGACGGAGCTCCGCTGCCGCGGAGCTCCTATTACTGGGTGGCTTGGCCCTCCGGGCCTGCTGCAAAACTAACATGCCCTAAACCTACCTGTCGTCATTTTTATACATCGACAAAAATAATTGTAGTCTTTGTTATTTTTCGACATTATATAAGGTGTCGCCTAAATCGTTGAAAATTGCAGAAAAAATCAAATGTTTTTTTTCAGAAGTTTATGAAATTTTCGGTTTTTTTCGGTATTTTTCGGGTTTTTTAGGAAAAAGAACAAATTAATATGACAATATAGTCAATCACTGTCACTCACCGCCTACTTCAACTGCTCCTGCCTCCATGTCGTCGATGTCGCCCTTTAGTAGGTGCAAATAAGACCGAATATAGATTAAAATAAGAGCAGATATTTAAATGTATTTTTCCATAAAAATCCGTAAAAAACGAGTTGTATGGAAAAAACGGGACTTTTTCAACGCACCCACAGCACTACTAAACCGTACTACTGACCGAAACTAGTATCATAAATATAAGGTAGGTTTAGGTTATGTTAGTTGTTCAGCAGGCCCGAAGGGCCAAACCGCTCAGAATAAGGAAGTCCGCGACAGCGGAGCTCCGTCTACTCCGTTAAATTTGTATTAGAAAATGAAATCATTGGTCAGTTGTGCGGTTTAGTACCCATGGTTGACCTGATTAGTTCACCTAATGCGGGAAGCGTGGTTTAAAAAAAAAAAAACGTAGATAGGTTTCGATTATTGCAGCAGGCCCGGAGGGCCAAACCACCCAGAAATAGGAGCTCCGTCGACATTCTTAATTTCAAATCGATTAGTGTTGACGGAGCTCCGCGGTAGCGGATTTTTGGAATGTGGCCCTCCGGGCCTGCTGCAAAACTAACATAACCGAAACCTAACCCTATTCTATTATATTCTATATACAGGAAGAAAATATCCACAACCGTAAATACTAATGGGACTACGAGAAACAGTTCTCCCTCGTAGTCCCATTAATGGGATAAATAAAGGGGCCGTTTAGGTTCACTTCTTCCACTATCCCACTTCGTCAACATTCCCATTTCATCCATATTCCCTTTTCGACCTTTTCCCACTTCGTCCACATTCCCATTTCGTTCACATTCCTACTTAGTTCACATTCCCACTTAGTCAACATTCCCATTAAAATACAAATACAAGTTTCAATAGAGTTCATGACTTTTTTCACAGCTTCAATATGGACAAAATAGGCAGTGGACGAAGTGGGAATGTGAACGAAATGGGAATATGGACGAAGTGGGAATGTTGACACAATAGGAAGTGGACGAATTGGGAATTGATTGTGGACGAAATGGGATTGCTGACGAAGTAGGAAAGTGAACGAAATGGGAACGTGGACGAAGTGAACCTAAACAAATGGAACCAGGAAAAAACGGAGTGCCAATCTAATATAGCTGCACTTTTGTTTTTGTTTTTTTTTGTACATTATTAATTAAAGTGTAAGCTTTGTTGATTTTTCCTTTCTATAACTACTTACTTCGGATAAAAATTAAACATTGAGTCAACAGCAACCTTTATTTTCGGAACCCTTAGAGCTTAACAAATACACAAGTCTGCAAGCCGTAATAATAAACTGAACTTGGCTAAGAGCCTGACATCAGTCTCAAGGAACGTCGTAAATTACAGTGACTTCACGGTTACTTCGACGTGTCCTGCCTCTTGAGACGTAATTCTCACCCAAGATCACTTTATTACGACTCTTAATGATCTGTATTGATACTCGTGCGCCATATCGTTACTATTTTGTAATAAACTCGTATCTGATATTTGGAGATGTTTGATTTTGAACCTAATTCCCTTCATGCTTAAGTTCAAAATCGTGCGTCACGAAATATGAGATACGGGTTTCTTTTCAAAGCAATGACGAAGTGTTGTGTCAAACAGATGCAGTTCGTGAGATGATAAAATGTTTATTTTAAAAGGCTCCATAAATACCGGAATTTTTAATATTATGGAATCTGAAAACTTTACATTGAATTGAAGTTCTTGTGTGTTTACTTCTCCCAATATTTCGAATGTATTACTTTGTTAATCTGATAATAAGAGGTATTTAGGAAATGGGCGGTTTAAAATTGAACCAATTTTCTGTAAAACTGTATTTATAAACTTAGAATATGCGTGTAAGATGTAACGCATAACCAAACGACGACCGTCTAATCGTCTTGCTATCTCAATTACCTTATAGATGGATACTAGAGCTAACTGAGAAAGCCAGATAAATACGAACTTTTCCGACCAAAAACGATGTATGTTTATTTACCACAACTGTACCCTATAGAAGAATAATGTATATTCACGTACCAAGTGCGCGTCGAATTTTTAAAAATAACCCTTTTAACTATGTTATACGCGTAAACGGTGCCGATCGTCAGTTAAAAACGGCTTGTTAAAAATCATTCCATTTTCTTCTTATTTGAGACTCCGCCATTATAACAATAGTTTTTAGTTTTTAATTTGGCCGCATCCACTTAGAGAACCAGTATATTGTATTTCAACAAAGCCATTGTATTGCGGTACGTGACATGAGCGTGCTATGTCAATGTATTATCTAATAGTTCACCTGCAAGTAGATCAGAAATGCTTTAAAGATGGTATTTTTTTGCCTCGTGCCGCAATACAATACCTCTAGCTTTATTTAAATACAATGTATTGTTTCCTCCAAGTGGACGCGGCCAAACTAAAAGACAACTGTGGTACTATTTTTCGCTTGCACTGTGAACATCTTTTAAAATATTTAAATATACGTGTCCGCAGGGTAAATGTGGTGATATATTTAGTGATAAACATACGACGTCCTCGAAATAGTATTTTTCTTGCTAACTCATTTAGCTAAGCACCTATGAATACGCAAAATGAGCAATCAAGACGAATACTAACTTAACCACTATATCTGTAGACTGACAGTTCTGTTGTCTTTAGGACATTTCGATAAAAGTGACTTTTTAGTTACAAATGGAAACATTACTCACTTAGTTACAGTGATATGGTAGGGATGGTAGCAGACGCTCGCATTGCGAGAAGTGTAGGAAAATCCGGACAAATTAAAGAGCCGGACAAATTCCGGACATGTCCGGAATAATCCGGACGGATGGTAACCCTAATTACGTTGCACGCCTTCCTATTTTTGTAGTAGGTAAGTGTCATATCTAGTACAATTAGTGCCCTGGCTAATTGTCCTGTATCTCAGTGTGTGTACACGTGTTAGTAGGGTTTCAGATATACTGAGTATTGGTACCATTGCATTTTATCGGACAAATTCGTTACTATCTCACTTTCTGTTAGCTAACGATGGTTAATTACTGAGGCTAACTAAGAAAGCAAGATAAATACGAACTTTTCCGATAAAATATGATGTCGCATCATAAGTGACTACATTTGTAGTGTCCTAGCTAGCGTAGTGTCATATCTATTGTAGTGTGCTAGCTATTCATCTGGTATCTTAACGTGTTTGAAAGTGTACGTAGGGTACACATACTGTTTAATAAGACAAGCGTCAGCGTAACTAGTTTAGTTAGTATTTTAACTGGAGTAGTTAGTGTTCTTACTAGCGTAATTAGTGGCCCAACTAGTTTACTGTCCTAACTAGTTTAGTGTCATAACTAGTAAAGTTACCGTCTTAACTAGTGTACCTAGACAGTGTCCTTACTGGTTTAACGAGTGAACTTAGGATCCTTGCAATGTACCTAGTTAGTGTCCAAACTAGTAAGTGTCCTAACTAGTTTAGTGTCATAACTAGTAAAGTTACCGCCCTAACTAGTGTCCCTAGATAGTATCCACACTAGTTTAGTGTCCTTACTAGTTCAGTCTCCTAACGAGTGAAGGATCCTTACTAGTTTAGTGTCCTAACTAGCGTACTTAGGTAGTGTCCTAACTAGTTTAGTGTCACTTATAGTTAGTGTCCCAGCTAGTCGTCGTGGATCTCAATGTGGTCGACCACCGCGTCGCCGCTCACGACGAAGTGGGTCACCGCGTCGAGTTCGTACCGGTGGGAGAACCGGCAGCAGTGCACGCCGTCCACATCGACCTGTAGAAACGGTAGAATGTGGTAACTCTCAAACCGGTCAAGTGCGAGTAGTACTCGCTCACCGAGGGTTCCGTACCGCCTTACAGAGGGTATTATTATAATATCCAACTATACCCTCGTTATACCCTCGGGAACTTTTAAATAGAGAGATAGAGATGAATAGTTTACGTGACGGTTGCGTAATGCTAATTACGCAGAGTCTCGTACAATACTTTATCTACACACATATTATAAATACCTACTCTAAGACGGGTTCAGAAGCCGAAAGGCAAATGACCAGCATTACCTTACCTGTGGTAGTAGGTGACAACGATGACAGCTGTAACGTAATTTTAAGTTCCGTTATTGAATATTGTAAGGTAATGAGATCCAAATTTGGAACACCTTCCAAAATTAACAGCTGTCATCGCTGTTACCTACTACCACAGATAATGCTGGTCATTGCCTACGGGTTTTGAACGCATAATAGAGGACTTATGATATGAGTGTAGATAACAGTGGTTTATGTGTTAATTTACAGTATAAGCTATCTCCATTTCAAATTTCATCCAAATCCGTCCAGCCGTTGCAGCATGAAGGAGTAACAAACTGACACACACACAAACTTTCGCATTTATAATATTAGTAGGATTTGAATTCGATTTCGAATCAGCTAACGAACGCTAGAACGCTACTTTCTGGTGAAACCATGGTGTTTTTACCCGACTGCCAGGAAGGGTAATGTTTTTCGCGCGTATCTTGTATGTAATATTCTTTAATACCTCGTATCATCCAAACGGCTGGACGGATTTCTAAAATGAAGGTATCTTTGGATTTGTCTCGACAACCCAGGTGTCCTCAAAGTGAAAAAAAATCAACATGGCGAAAAAAAATCAACATGGCGGATTTTAGGTGCCATAATAAAAAATCTTTTATCAAATTAATACAATAGGGTATCAAAATGAAGATTATTAAAAGGCGATTACAAAAATATACACAACTCATGTGGTAATTTGGTAAAGTAAAATACAAATCCAAATGAAACTATACTACTAATTAATTAACAGAGGTCGGAATACGTAGTGCTTATTAACCTAAACTTGTTGCATCTTCATTCAATAACGTATCCCCATCTCACTCACACATGAATGAACGTGAGTCAAGTTTAGGTTAATAAGCACTACCTATTCCGACCTCTGTTAATTAATATAGGTACTTAACCTTTAAAGTTTCGAAACTCAAACTATTGGGTATGTACAAAAAGTTACTAATAAAACTTGAACAAAAAAATACATTATTAATTAAAAAAACTAAAAAGAGTGAAATAAATAAAATTATTTAAAACACAATAAAACCCGACTGCAATAAAAAAATCCACTGAAAAGCGAAAAACAAGCTCTATAATCTATAGAAAAATTTAAGAGCAATGTACTTATGGCGGAACACCTTTTCCAATATTCAAGTTAAATTTAAATTGTTATAAATATCAATAAGTACATTGCTCTTAAATTTTTCTATAGATTATACAGCTTTTTTTCGCTTTTCGGTTGAATTTTTTAATGCAGTTTTTTGTTTTTTTAAATAATTTAATTTATTACGATATCTTAAACATTAATTACGTAGGTTAGGTTAGGTTAGAATTGTGACTGCCAAAAACAAATTACTCATGCGGCGAGAAATGCCGTTCGATCAAATGAAAATTGTACGTAATGATAATGATGGGGAGACCCGTTATCTTGTCGCAGTGACATAGCTATTTTGTAGGGATTGAATGTTTTTTTTATCGACCATCTCTATATCGATGTTTGTAGTGTATATTATTCAACCAAGCGATTAATTTTTGCCTTTTAAATCTCTTCTCAATTTCAATATTGCGTAGGTATTAAAACTTATTGATTAAAAATAAGTAGATATCCTCATTAGTATCGTATCTCGTAGATGCAATAACCTTATGTAATGATTGTGGAAAAACTAAGATAAGCAGTTTTAACTAACGAACACACGCGACTTTTATTCCCATTACTTTTTATCACAACTTTAGTAGTTATTGTCTTTAACTCATTGTCAGTGATATGACATAACTTTAAGCACAATACCATCGACATTTAGATAGTCGATAAAATAAAAATTCAATCCCTACAAAAAAACGACGTCAGTGCGACAAGATAACGGGGTCTAGTGATAAGTTCGTGGGAAGGAGCCCCGCTACCAGAAATATAGGTTAGTTTAGGTTAGAACTGCGACCCCTGCACAAAACAAAGTGCTACCTGAAAAGTAGTTTAGGTTAGGTAAATAATACAATACGACTTTTATATCAAATGATGATTATATCAAATGATGTTTATAATAAATAAATGATATGCCAAATGAAAATTATAGTAAACAAAAATAGATATTTTGATATTATACCAATCGTTTATTATATCTCTTGGTCATCTACCAGTTTGGCTTTACCAGAGGTCGATCAACAATTGATGAGGCATCTGTACTCATTAAACATATATATAACAGTTGGGAGAAATCTTGCGATGCAGTAGGAATATTTTGTGATCTTTCTAAAGCTTTTGATTGCGTGGATCATACGACCCTTATTTTAAAATTAGAACATTATGGATTGTCCAATAAAGCTTTAAGCCTTATGTCTTCTTATCTAAGTGATAGAACTCAAACAGTTGTTGTAAACAAAACGCAATCTGTTGGAGCTACAGTGAAAATAGGCGTGCCTCAAGGCTCTATTTTAGGTCCTTTTTTATTTTTGGTTTACATAAATGACTTGCCACCAACAGTAGATAAACTTTGTGATATTGTACTTTTTGCTGATGATACTTCACTAATTTTCAAGGTAGATAGAAAATCCGTAGACTACAGTAGGATTAACACCACACTAGTTAAAGTACTTAATTGGTTTACTAGTAACAATTTGCTACTAAATGCTAAGAAAACGAAATGTGTTAGATTCGCTTTGCCTAATGTTAAACCGGTACATTCTAGTATTTTTCTAAATGACGAGTGTTTGCAAATGGTAGATAAGGCAATTTTCTTAGGCATAACATTAGATAAATATTTGCAATGGAGTCCCCATATAGCTGTACTGGCAGGTAAACTAAGTTCGGCAGCTTACGCCGTTAGGAAAATTAGACAACTAACCAATGTTGAGACAGCTCGCTTAGTCTATTATAGTTATTTCCATAGTGTCATGTCGTACGGTATTCTGGTTTGGGGTAAGGCAGCTGACATACAAACTATATTTGTGTTACAAAAAAGGGCCGTTCGTTCTATTTACAACTTAAACTCCCGTGACTCTTTAAGAGAACTTTTTAAAGAAATTAATATCTTGACTGTAGCGTCTCAATTTATTTATGAGAATATTATTTACGTTATTAGAAATTTAGATTCTTTCACCAAAAATTCTGATATACATAATTTAAAAAACAGAAATAAAAATAAAATCGCTATCCGAAAATTCCGCGTCCGTAAAGTATATAAATCATTTGTTGGTCAATGCATTCATTTCTATAATAAATTAGTAAAAAGCAATTAAAAATTACTTGAAAAGGTCTTTAATGTCTAAAGCGTATTATAGGATCGAGGACTATCTAACAGACAAAAATGCATGGCCTAAATCCGAAACTTAGTCAATAATAATTTATTCAAATGCAAAATCTTTATCTTGTCTAGGGGACACCGTTGATGTAGGAAAACATATCGAAACTTTTATGTGGTCGTCTCGCACCATCTTATATACACATAAGTATTTGTTTTTTTTTTCTCTATCTCTCCCGTAAGATTCTTAATTGGCATGTTTTCCTGCTGAACTACGCATGTTATTTGATACTATATTTAATTTAATATTTATAGCTTTATATAATGCTAGACTAAGTAGTACCATTGTAATAAGAAATATGTTTAAAAAATGACTGACTGCTGAGTTTCTTGCGGCGTTTCTTCTCGGTAGTGGTCTTCTCTTGGGAAGCGCTGGTAGATTCTTGACGTGTAAAAGTGCCCGTGCGGCCTACTTACTGAATAAATTTATTTTATCTTTTTATCTTTATCTATTGACCGAGGACTTGAAAGATGATGCTGATATGGAGCGGGAGCGCAGAGCATTGTCAGTTAGGGCGAACATGCTGGCGCGCAGATTTAGACAATGTACGGATTCAGTCAAAATTACGTTTTTCAAGGCTTTCTGCACATCTCTGTACTCGTCGAGTCTGTGAGTCACGTACTTATACTCAAAAGGCTTAGAATGCTTTGCCGCTGCGCGTCCAGTACAATAACGCCTTTAGGGTGCTATTGCGGTTGCCGCGGTACTGCAGCGCCTCTTCCATGTTTGTGGAGGCACGCACAGACAGTTTCGATGCTCTGTGGCGCAAGGAAACTGCGTCATTAGTAGACAGGGTGCGTGGCAGCGGGAATGGCATCTTAAAGATGATTGCCAATAAATTAGATTGTCCTCTGATGTGGAAACTTACACAGAGGACGAAATCTCTGTTATTTATTAATTACTAACATTTAGGCTAAGAATTACTAATAAAACTGTGGACCTATCATGTTGTCTGAATAAATAAATTATTATTATTATTAATATTATATAAAATGAGTTATTATATTCTTTAAAATTATATCAAATGAAATTATATTAATTATTTTTATACCAATAATTACACACCCGTCTCAAACGGCCTACAACTCACAATGAAGCTGTCGTCGGTGCAGTGGATCATGACCTCGAAGGAGTCCCCAACGTGCATCGGCATCTTCCCGGCGTCCTCGGTCGTGCCCCAGCTCTGCGCAGGCGTGAAGCTGTTCCGCAGCACATGGTTGTGCTCGAAGCTGAAGTCCACCTGGAACACCACGGGTGCACCGTCGCCCACGCCGCACGAAAAGTGGAACAGTATGCTGGGGGCCAAACGTCATCGTTATAGAAAGATCATTGCTGAAATGGTGTCAGACGTCATCGTTAGTCTGACCATTGAATGGTGACAGCAAAAAGTGGCGGCAAATTATAGCTGTCAACACGAAATGCATAACGACTGGATTAGGTACTCATAATGTGACAGTTTGTTTCATAGGTAAAATTGTTGCCATGTGAAGAATTGGAATCAAACGCCATTGTTAGACGAAGGTTGAAGGGATACCCTACGGAGAATACACTACGGCACATTTTGTATATTAAGTGTATTCTTTTGTGCGATAAAGACTAAATAAATAAATAATAAAAGAAAGATCATTGCTGAAATGATGTTAAACATCATCGTTACAGAAAGATCGTTGCTGGAACAGTGTCAAACGTCATCGTTATAGAAAGATCATTGCTGGAATGACATCAAACGCCATCGTTATAGAAAGATCATTGCTGGAATGACATCAAACGTCATCGTTATAGAAAGATCATTGCTGGAATGACATCAAACGTCATCGTTATAGAAAGATCATTGCTGGAATGACATCAAACGTCATCGTTATAGAAAGATTATTGCTGGAATGACATCAAAAGTCATCGTTATAGAAAGATCATTGCTGGAATGACATCAAACGTCATCGTTAAAGAAAGATCATTGCTGGAATAACATCAAACGTCATCGTTATAGAAAGATCATTGCTGGAATGGCATCAAACGTCATCGTTATAGAAAGATCATTGCTGGAATGACATCAAACGTCATCGTTATAGAAAGATCATTGCTGGAATGGCATCAAAGGTCATCGTTAAAGATCATTGCTGGAATGGCATCAAACGTCATCGTTATAGAAAGATCATTGCTGGGATGGCGTCAAACGTCATCGTTATAGAAAGATCATTGCTGGAATGGCATCAAACGTCATCGTTATAGAAAAATCATTGCTGGAATGTTGTCAAACGTAATCGCAAATATTTGTGTGATTAGTGCAATTTGTTCCCGAATCTTGGATTTTTCTAGATAGATATATTTTTTTCTATCTACTCTACAAGGTAACGTACTTCTCGGCATCGGGCTTGGCCGCGCCCACGACACGGAGAGAGCGGCCGGGGAAGATGCCCCCGGGCAGCGTCTCCACCATGGGCAGCGCCTGCGAACACCGTGCGTACAGTCGAGTTCATAAATATCTGTACACGTTAGTACCTTGTCTATTTAATGTCATGTTTAAACTGCCATATATGAATTGCCACAGCGATTAAAGTGACATGGTACTAAAGTGTACACATATTCATGAACTCAACTGTACAGCTCGACCAGTTGATTCATCTCGTAAAGTCGCTACATATACATAATATTACATATGTATACACAAACGCCTTCATTCCCAGAGTGGGGTCGGCAGAGCTACAGAATTACCAACAAGTCTGATAAATTGTTGTCAATTCTGTAACCACATTTTGCACAATCAGGCTAAGATGTTTTTACAGGTTGCAAGCCCATATCCTAACAACACTACAAGCCTTCATTCCCTTAGTCGCCTCTTACGACTTCCACGAGAAGACTTGGAATAGCACTATATTCTACGCCGGCAACCCCACGGCATCTTATAACCAATACATATTATTTAAAAAAAAAACTTCACGTCAGTCTGTGTGTTCGCGATCGCGTTAAATCATAATTATTCCCAAATAAATACAGACTTCTACGCGGACTGAGACTTGTATAGAAATGGTGGACCTTTAAACCCCGAAGTTGCAAGCTACAAATTTGAATTTCCCTTTTTGTCATGAGATTCTGGTAGACGTATAACAGGAGTACCTACGAGTATATGACAAACCTTAATAACAATTGAACTAAGTATCAGTGAGTAACTTCATGGAATAACTTCTTTAAAATGGTAGGTAAATAGGTCAGTCCAACTGAAGTCTGCTTTTGGTTAAAATATTGTTGGACGCCGACTTCAGTTGGACTGACCTATTTACCTACCATTTTAAAGAAGTTATTTTTTGCTTTTTGAAGGCGGTTTTTTTGTTTTTTTAAACATTTATTTTATTTTATACTTTTGAGTGATCCTATTTATGCTGTTACGTAGCTCCACTTCTAAATATTAATAAGAAACTATAGAACATTTCAAGCTCGCCGCAGACAACGCCGCGGGAATGTCATAGTCATATTTAAACCTAAATGTGCTTCGTCATAGTCACTCAACTTCCTTTATCGAAATATCTTATCGCCACCCTTGAAATAGGTACCGTTAAGGAGTTCCGGTGGCCATCTGTGGTCTTCATCATCAGTTCCACTTCACCATATAGTACTTTTCAAAAGCAAATGCATGAGTTACAGTGAAAAATACCAAAATCGCTATAGGTGTGCCTATAATATTTGAGGAGTTCTCTTGATTTCTCCATGATCCCATCATCAGATCCTGACGTGGTGACAATGGGACCAACTAGAAAGTATACCCATTCGAACAACGAAAAAATTTTTCAAATCGGTCCAGTGGTCTTCGAGTAATCGGGGAACATACATAAAAAAAAAAAAAAAAAAAAAATATATCCCGACGAATTGAGAACCTCCTCCTTTTTTTGAAGTCGGTTAAAAAGTGGCCACCTCTTTCGGTTAAGTTGACTACACGAAGGTTAAAGGTTATTAAACTTTATCATATACGCTATACATAGTGTATTCATTTGTACAACAAAAAACCATCCTTCGATTTCAAGACAATACTTTAGTATATTAGAAAACAAAATAATAGTAATGAGGGCGCCACTGGACGCTCGGTGCTGTCTTAACCGTCAGTCGTATGAGCTCAATCGCTTTAAATATCGAAAAAAGCCTTTTTTAGGGCTTGTTTACGGAGACGCGGAGAGTCGCGCGTGGCGTGCGGCTTGCCGTCGCGCGGCGCGTCGGGAGTTTTTTCCGTTGACAGAGAGGCGGCGCGTGCAGTGGACCGCGTCATCACACGCGCAAACACAAACATAATATCCCATAATTATGGCAATTTACGGTGTTGTTTATGATGGGCGTAGAGAGTAGCGCTGCCCGCCGCTGCATCCGTGGCGCACTCTCGAGCGTGTAGCGGAGCGCGAACGGAACAAGACTGACAGAAGGTTCCATCGCGGGCGCCGCCGCGGGCCCCGCTGCGGGCGCAGTGGCGGGAACCGCCGTTATTGACGCGTGCGACGCTACGTGCAACGCGGCGATGCCATCCGCGGGCCACGTGGACGCCACACTCTCCATACCAAAAAGAAGCGTCTTGAATGTACTTTTTCGTCATTCTATCTCTCCTAACTACCCTAGTTAGAAAGAGAGGAGGGGACCAAAGTGTTTGAGATAGAATGACTTCAAGGACGCTTCATTCGGCTTCAGAGAGTGTTGTCTCCACCTTTATCTATAACTTCATGACGAGTCCACCAAAGCTGTGCGAGATTGCGGAGCGGTGCGCGAAGAAAATCCACCAATAGAAATACTTCATTTTACTAGCCTCGCTCAGCGCAGCTCTCCTATTGGTGGATTTTCAACTCTTCTCTGGTGGATACTCACCCATGGCCATATTACCATGGCACCCTGACATAGGTAGGTACCTAAAGCGCACCTCATACAGAACAAAAAGCAACACCAGAAAACAAAACTTACAGGCTTTCGGATCCACACCATTTTTTTTCACGATGTTAACATTTTATTCAAATTGAAATGGATGTTAATTTTAGTTGCTGTTGCCCCCCCCGTAACCCCTTGAACAACAAAGTCAGTGTCACTGGTTTGACATTAGAACAAGCGGACCATAGTCTGACAGATCTGTGGACAGAGGTCAAACAGAAAAGCCGTAAAGAGTTCAATCAATCAATTTTTGTAGGTTATTGTTCCATCGAGGCTGTCGATGATTCCGCCAATGTCAGTGTTAAGAAAGGCACTTGATTCAGAAGATGTTCAGAAGAGAATCTAAACCCTGTTCAGACTTAAAGTCGGGGTCAATAGAAATGATAAAAGATGTAAACAAAACCAAACGGACCTTTAGTACACCATAATAAGTATAATCACGTACTTTTGGACATCGCGTGAGTTATTTTTAATGATGTACACGCTTGATTGTTACTTTTACATACCTACTGTTTAAGATTAAATAACTATTACCAGTATACGTCTTTTAAATCAAAACTCGTTTGTTGAAATATTGAGGTTAGTTGTCAAACAGTACCTACTGATTTGTTTACATCTTTTGACATCTCTATTGACCCCGGCTTTACTTGTCCTATATGGTAAACGACTTTCTAACCTCAAAATGAAACTTTTTTGGCTAAAACAGCTCTTTTTCGTAAATAAAGTTAACTGAGAAAACATTTTGGACATCACTTTGCCAATGTATTATCCGTGATTGCTTTATTTTATTTAAAATAACTGTTTCTTTTAAAAAAAGTTGCATTTTGAGGTTAGAAAGTTTTTTATTGTTAGCCTAACTACTTACTAAAATAACAGATTGTTAATTTTAATAAATTTACTGAGGACAAAGTTATAGAGTTTGAAAACTGTCAGGGAGGGAAGATGGCCGCCTTAAAAATGTTCGGCTTTTACTTTTGATTAATGTTTAGGGTTCCGTGCCAAAATAGTACATACATAATAATAATAGTAATAGTAATAGTACATAGGGGAGTTCGGTGTCTGTACGTCTGTCTGTATGTCACAGCAGTTTTTCTCTGAACTTGAAATTTGGCATAGCTGTATAACTTCGTTGCTCGAATCTGTTTTAGTAAAATAAATGAAATTATATTTCTAAATAGGTACGTATTTTGATTTTAGCAAACGAGGTGTCATATGAAAGGGCTTATTTTTTTTACATTTTCTATGACGTACTTTTTGATTTATAGCCAAAAATGTAAAAAAAATATAGTTCACAATTTTAAGTCGATTGTGTTACAAGAGGAGCAAAATGAAGTTCTCCAACCATATTATCTTAAATACCGAACCTTCGGCGCTCACACTCATTTGACATTGGCGAAATATCCTTAAATAGAGAGAACTACACACTTAACCACGTAGAAAACATCCAAAACTCAGGAACAAATATTAGCAGTCATCACACAAATGTTTGCCCCTTCCAAGATTCGGACACGGGACCTCTCTTTTTGTGCAGTAGGCCAACTGCTCTGTCCAACTGATCAATGATTTCTATTTGAATATCAAATTATCAGGGTCGACGGAGATCCGCTATTGCGGAGCTCCTATTTTTGAGTGTTTGGCCCTTCGGGCCAGCTGCAGAACTAATATAACCTAAACCTACCTCATATTTATTTGTCAGTTGGACACAGCAGTTGGACCACTGCCCCGACACTGAAACCGCTAGCTTCGTAGGCAGGGTCACTACCAATTAGGCAAACGCGTCGTTAAGTGAGGTCGTCTATCAACTTAAAAAAAAAGTAAAATTAAAACACGTGTGACATTCAAAACAACTTTATTATTAGGAACATAAGGGTGTATTTATAACAATGACAACTAACGTTATCAATGTGGTACAGTCGCCAAAAATATCTTAACCAAAATTGGGTTCGAAAATCAATTAACCTTATCACGTCGACTGTATTTGTATTTCTTATTTAAAAACTATTATTTTTTTTAATCCTTTAATTTGATACATTTGTTAAGAGACAATATTTTCACTAAGCAATTTAAGCATGTGAAATCCGCCATGATGGATTTAATGACGTCACGCGGAACGCTAAGACGAAGCCGACGACTCGTTTGTCAAAATTTGACCTATAGACTAGGAGCTACGAGGGAACAGATGAACATACAAACAAACCTACTAAGGGCCTGTTATTTGATCAGTTGTTAACTCAACTAATTGTTAAAGTTCGAAAAAGGAATCGAAAATTTGACACATTTCCTTGAGATTTAATCATTAGTTACGGTTTTTAACAATTTGTTAGTTTAACTATTGATTAAACAACATACATAGACTTACAATCATAACCCTTCTGTTCTTTTTGACAGTTGTATGTCGGTTTGTAACCCTAATGTTGATTAAATATTATTGGCGACTGTACACTCGACTAAAGCACGGGCGCCATATACGAAGAATTGCGTACATTGACTCACCATTACTTGTCTCTGTCGGTCACGCACAATGAAACAGTCGTCGCGCTCGCACAGTGACATTGACCGTTATGGATTGTAAACCTTTTCCCGATATTAATACGGCGCCCTATAGTAAAGGTCAATGTACGAAATTCTTCGTCGTCGGCGTCCGCGCTATAGCAATGGAAATACATACAAATTTACATATAACATGAGTCTTGATTTAGTACTCAATGTCATAAAAACCACGTTATTTAAGTAAAGAAATAACTAATTAAAACGTATCCTAAAGTTTCGAGTTGAGAAACATTGCGTTAGAACTGGTAGCAAAGATAAATTTGTTTTTCCAACACTTTGTATAAGAATCAATTTTAAATATGCGGTTATTTTTAAGTTTGCCAGTTGAATATTTAAAATTGTTTTTCATTATTAAGAAAACCAATTTACATTTGCTGATTTCTAATTTATTTATATTTCTTTACGCCTCTTGATTGCCAGACGGACAATTATTACAAAACTAATTATTTCTTAGAACAAATAACATGATTTTATATAGTTTTTTAGTTACAACGCCTTAAAAAAGGGAATGTTCAAGCATAAATATATAGTTTTTTTTTCTAACAGCCCCTTACACTATACAACATTGATCAAATTTTGCTTGTAATATTCATTAAATTACACTTATTCTAAAGGCAAAATCTTATTTTAAATATTATGTTCAGACCTAGGAATATACGGGGCAAAATTAAATGACAGCTAGGGATTGCCTATATCGATAAACTCAATTATCGATACTTTTCCCATATACTAGAGATCGCCCCAAGTTTTGTTTGTAAAAATAGAAATTTATTGAAAGTATGCTAATGAAAAAAATAGCAACATAATTCTGGTTATTTTTTATTTAAAAAGGACTTTTTAACCTTCACTCATTACATCATCATCATATTTTTTTTACTCCTAACAAATTCTAACTTTTTTTTTTAACAATAGTAAATGGGATAGTCATTCTTAAATACACAATAAGGAAAAAAATATGATGATGATTATCCTTTTAAAATTAAGAATAACCAGAATTATGTTGCTATTTTGTTTCATTTGCATACTTTCAATAAAATTTTATTGTTACAAACAAAACTTGGAGCGATCACTGGTATATGGCAAAAGCATCGATAATTGAGTTTATCGATATATGCAATCCCTAGCTGTCATTTAATTTTACCCCGTATATTCCTAGGTCTGATTATGTTCCTTAAGAGTCAGTTTACAAAGGTGCTGGCAACGCCGCATTTTTTTTAAATTATTGAAGTGAAATTAATTAAATCTTCTTCTTAATCTCTGTGTATCTACTGTATTTAAAAATAAAATATATATCAAGGGACAATGGACTTCCAACCCCATGCCTTGTGCTTACTCATTTACTTCAGGGTTAGCTGGAAGAGATCCCATTTAGGGGTAAGTTCGCCTTTTTACGTTAGTTTAATATTAATAGTTATATTTATGTCTTTTCAATAAAGAGTTTACATACATACATACATATATACATAAAATCTCACACCAATTGAGCTAGACCCAAACTAAGCTCTAGGCTTGTACTATGGGTACTAGAACTACCAGACAACGATAAACATGCATACATATATAAATAACTCAAAAACATAGAAAGCATCAAAGACTTAGCCACAAACACTTGCATTCATCACATAAACATTTGCCCAAACCGAACCCAGGTCCGCTATCTTCGTAGGCAGGTTAAAAAGCGTCATCTCATTTGATATATCGCGTAAATACACAAACTTATGACTATTCCCTAATATTCATAAGTTTTTTCACAGCTATAAAAATAACCGAGACATAAGCCAACAAAGATTTGTTCATATCTCTTTTTAGCAAAACAGAAATTTAACATGGAGTTTATACGGCCGACCTGTTACATGACGTCACAGTGCGTATCGGATCTCTCTGTCTAATTAGCATTTTAAAATGCTTGTATCATCCGTATTTCTCGGCCGATTTTAATTTTAATTTCATTTTTGTTAGAAATGCGATGTAAATCCATGCATATTTCCTAATACAAGTCATGCCATAGCAAAATATGACACAGATTAATCGCTCAGCTTCGCTTTATCCATATTCCCATCTCGTCCACATTCTCATCTCGGCCACATTCCCATGTCATCCACTTTCACATCTCGACCACATTCCCATGTCGTCCACATTCCCACTTCTTCCACATTCCCATTTCGTTCACATTTCCATCTCGTCAACATTCCCATCTCGTCCAAATTCTTATCTCATCCACATTCCCATTTCGTTCACATTCCTAACAACTAGTGAACAACCGAGTGATCGAATTGATATCGAACAGCCCTACAGTCCTAAGTTAGGTTGTAGACGAGTAGTTGTAGTTAGGAATGCGGACGAGTTGAGAATGTGGGCTAATTGGGAATGCGGACGAGTTGGGAAAGAGGATGAGTTGGGAATATGGACGAGACAGGTAGTGGACACTTTGGGATTGGTATATGGACGAGTTGGGAATGTGGCCGAGATGAGAATGTGGACGAGATGGGAATGTAGACGAGATGGGAATATGGAAAAAGTAAACCTGAGCGAGATTAATACATGTATAGTAAAACACCTAATTATTGGCCTCTAAAATAACAGTTACTGGCACCTAGTGATTCTTGAATTATCGTCTCTATTACCTTATGTTAAAGTTCATGGGGCCAATAATTGGTAGGCGGCCAATAAGAGGGCATTCACGCATGTTGCACATTTGAAAATTTTAATTAAGTTCATATCAATAATTAAGAAAAACTAACAGTCTTTGCAAAAGGCCTCTTAGGGTTGAACTGGCGTGACATAAATCTCATAAGAACTTCAATCTTATTTAATTACAATAAGGTATAATATACCACGGCAGGGCCCTACGGTCGCCTTTATCACGATGGATAAAGCATCTAGTCAAAAAGTGATAGTTGTTTTATCCGGGTCTACCATATTTCCTGTAAAATCAAGTGTCATAAAATTAGATGCTATAAATTAATTTACTATAAAATCACTTGCTATAATCATGCATATGCTATAATAGCCATTTTCTATAACGTGTAGTTACTATAATTTTAAAATGTCTAATATTAATCATGCATAACATTTAAAATCTACCTATATGATTTAAAAAAATATAACTTAACCTATCCGAGTCGGTTCTGCCCCGATTCGTCTTGCTAGTTGCATTTTCTGGATATTAATGTTATAGAATTTGAAAGTATATCAAATAATTTTAGAGAATCTAAAAGTTACAGTGAGTGAAAATTATAAAAACGACCTGTTATAGCATTTGAATGTAAGTATGTGTGGCATGTGATGGATGCAAATGAATATAGAAAAAGTGTAATTATAGCCATTGATTTTATAGTAACTAAGGAGATACCGTTTTATCCATGTCGGTAATCACGACCATAGTAGTCCCGTAGTATCGTGTATAGCCCGTATTATGGTGGATAAACTATCCGTCGCTCTCGCACTTATATACTTATCAGAAAGTGACAGATGCTTTATCCACATTAATAAACACGACTTATGGATAACTATTTCACTATTTGTTAAAAAAAACAAGCATCATTTGCATTAAAGCTTTTTGAGATGTCATCGCGAAATGTGTAATTCGCGTGTATACGTACTTAACCTAAAAAATTAAATGAAAAACATTGGAAGCTATTCAGAGTGGAATTGGCAACATATATTTTTTTTACCAAAATCTGTGGCTTTTGTTGCCATGTCACTTGAGAACATTGTAATTGTACCTGTCATGATTAAAACTCTTTTTTTCCGTGCCAAAAGAATACAACAAGAACAAAGTATTTCAATAAATGCATATCGGATCTCTCTGTCTAAACCAGTGATCCCCAAAGTGGTTTATATCGACCCCCAGGGGTCGACGACGACCTGCAAGGGGTCCATGTGAGTGGGAATAAAAAATGGGGGTCCACGATTTTAGCCGACTAGACCTCCCATTTTGTCCGTGCAAAAGACCCCGAAGATATTTTTATAATAAGTAAGCTGGGGGTCTACCCAAAACCGAAAAATTGCCAAGTGGTCTACGAGACCAAAAAGTTTGGGGACCTCTGGTCTAAACGCTGTCTAATTAGCAGTTTAAAATGCTTGTATCATCCGTATTTCTCGGCCGATTTTAAATTTAATTTCACTTTTGGTGATCGCTTTTGCGGTATTTCCATGTTTTGTTGAGAAATGCGATTTAAAAAATGGGTTCTCTCTATTTCGCCGAAACTTTTTACGCCGAATGTATAGTTACCCCGAATTTTGTTTTCGCATAATTTTTCTCCAGATTAAACGGACAATATTCTTTAAAATGTTTTGTGTAATCCTGGTAGAGTAGAGTAGGTTAGGTTAGGTTTATTTTATAACTTTTCAAAAAATCAAAGATATCAGTAGAATAACAATTATGCGAATTTAGTATTCTGCGAAATCATACATTCGGACAATTTATGATTATGCGAAAACAAGGGGAACCTTAAATAATCTATGCATATTTCCTATTATGGCGGAAGAATTCTGACCGTGTTGTCGAGCAGGGCACATAGTATACTGGCTAAAAACAATATTGCCTTAGACATGGTATCGTATTGTCAACGCTATTATAGCTCTTATTTACCAGTAATGGCAGCTGAAGTCAAATAGCTATAGGTGAAAAACTTAAGTAACTGACCTCTTGCATGTAGTTGTGTACAAAACTAAGGGCGCGTACACATAGAACGTCCATTTTTACAGAATCCTTTTTAACGGATCTTTTCACCTTGTAACCTTCTTTTTTACTGGATCCAGAATATTGTTTTGCGTGTGAACTCGCTCATACAACTACATACGCCATCAAATAACGAACCTGTAAAACGGATCGCTATGTGTACGCGCCCTAATATGAAATTTACGTCAAATTTCAAATATACAATGTCGAACGGTCTATACAGATGTGTTACTACTACATGCGAGAGGTCATTTACTTAAGCTTTTCACCTATAATTATGTATTGCATACGTAACTTTTTCTACAAGCTCAAAAATGGAATTAAAAAGTTTTTCGTAATTGGTTTTCTTTCTGGCGGTTTCTAAATTGACAAAGACTACAGAAATAACCATGGCGTTATACGTGATATCATATGATACCGCCTAGTTGATTTATATTATTAATTTAATATTTTTGGAGATCTTGACACTTTTTATTTTTTAATACTTCAAACCATAAAGTATAAGAATCGGAATGTAAATTTTATTCTCCATAGGCCATTAGCAGTAGCAAAACAGCCGAACCTTTAAAAAAAAACTGAAAGCTCCTATTATGATATGTAATTAATTAAATATTTTTCTTATATTGTTTTAAAAACAGTTTTTGCCGTATAATATAAAAATGGACATGTCATTTTATTTTGATCACCAAACACCATCACTGACATTGTTCATGCGCGTAAACATGGTACCTAATAACAATGCCATAATAATTATAAAAGAACTATTATTACCATGGCAACGCTCATTATAGAACTGTTTTCACTATAGCGTAGTATTCTGATACCGTTAACGATATCAATATTAGCGGATTATACGCGTGTAGAAAAACAATACTTAAGTCAAAGGCAATAAGGTTTAAAACAGTAGAATGGAGACCCAGGCAGTGTCTTAACTCTATACGCTACTGCACTATGTAAAATTATTGTGATTCTTTTTCACAGCCTAAAGCAACTGTCGTCACTGGACTAACTAAAAAATAAATTTATTTTAGTGTATAATACAACGCTTGTATAAACAAATACTGTCAACTCCTATCTAAGCAAACCCGGTAGTATATACGACGCACGAGTTCTTTGTCAGGGTACCGTACCCAAAGGGGGCCAACGGGACCCTACTTCTAAGCTTCCGTTGTCCGTCTTTTTTTATCCAAAATGGGTTTACGCTTGACCTCGGAGGCACTACTTTGAAAATCAAAATCAAATCAAAATTAGCATTTTAGTGTGTATTTCTATTACCACTATAACAACAAATAATCAAAATTAGGAATGGTACGGAACCCTTAGCGTGAGAGTCCGACTCCGGTGCGCCGTCGTTAATTTAAAACACTATAATTCGATACTCAGTTTTGACTTGAAATAAGGACAAACAAAGATCTATAACCACTTAGCGCATTATGTACAATTTTATATATTTTTTTGTGATACGATGGGTATTTATTTTTAAGTTCGTTCCCATCCTAACCGTATTCACTGTTGAGCGATATTGGGATTCTTATCTCGGGATATATCCCCGCACTTAAAACCATTTTTTTTAACAGGAGACCTAAAGGGTAAAAGTGTTGTGATTTGCAAAAGTCACACATTTTCAAGGTCATTCGTAAAAGTGATAAATTAAGATAGAATTATTCAAAATAAACATATTTTGTTATGTAATGTAATACTCTTAAGTGCATCGGAGCCGAGATATTTAAATATTCATAGCTGGGCGTACTTTTAGTCCCAAAAACTGAATACTTATATCTTTAATAGCTCAGCTCCGATATTATTTAACGCCATAAATTATATATATCTATGTGTATTTAGAGGTCCTCTAAATAACTATGTAAAAATCATCCGTGGTCGCTGAAAAAAAAAAGTCAATTTTCTTCATACAAACTTACCCAATGCCCTTTAGGTTGACTAGCTCTTAGGAAATGCATTATATACCTAGATCTAGGCGATGACGTTTCACACCCCCTAAATAAAGTCCGATTTCCACGATTTTTTATATATCGTTACAACCTTAGAAAAAAATAGTATCTGATATTTCGAGATGTATGAGTTTGAACCTAATTCTCTTTACGTTTAAGTTTAAAATCGTACGTCACGAAATGTGAGATACGATGTTTTTTCAAAGCAATTACAATATGTTGTAGTTACGAGTATTATTTATAGTACATTCCCGTTTTTTTTCCAAGAAATAATTTCTTGTAAAAGATAACGTACATACCTAGTATTTCATAGTAACTACAACATATAAAAAAAACCCAAAATCTAACTAGGTTTAAAGAAAGAAACGTTGCCGCGTTTTGTATGGAAATTTTAGCTTCTCAATCCTCTTAAGTACCGTAAAAGGGGTGAGTAGGGACACAACCTAAAATGAAGCATATGTCACTAATTATAAGACTGAAATTATTTCCAATAGACGTAACTTTATTGTCCATTTAATAATTTTTCTTATTTGTAATAAGTTATGACTTATTTTAAGCTGGGTCCACAATTGAATCATTTTGTCGATCACGGTCACGCGTATCGTATCGAGCTCCCGTATCCTAAGTTTTGACGCTCACTTTGGGCACACCGTATCACTACTATCGTTGTGTGAAAAAATGCGTCCATACTAACCGTAGCGTAGCAGCGTATCGTATCATATGATGATCGGGGAAAAACCGCCTCGAGAGCGATCACGGCGTATCGCGTATCAAATCTTCGTATCGTGATACAGTATGAAAACACATCCATACTTACCGATCTTGATACGCGTATACGATCGCGAGTGCGCGGGGTATAAAATAAACGCGTATCAACATCGATTCCGAGCGATCAGATACGGCGCGTCATGATCGCGCTGTTTTTGCGTCCACACTAGCGATCTTGATACGCGTCGGTGCAACGCGACGGATATACGATACGCCGAAATGATACAAATGTGGACCCAGCTTTAGGTTGTGTCCCTACTCACCCCGTTTTACGGTAATTGCAAGACTACCCATAACTATGAGATAGATATAAACCCCTATATCTATCGGAGCTGATATCTCTTAAAAAGCCCAACCAATTTTCATGAAACCTGGCTAAGAACCACCGCTAGAAAACCAAATCAAAAAAACTAAAAAAAACTGCATTCAAATCGGTTCAACCGTTTAAGATGTAGGTACGGTGCATAACCAGCGGCCTTTTTACGTGACGAGAAACTATATCTGACTGACGAAGAACTGTTTCACATATTGATGGGAACATACATACATACACTAAAACAGTCACGCCTCTTTCCCGGAGGGGTAGGCAGAGACCACTTTCTTCCTCTTGCTACAATCCAGACAAACTACCCTCGCTTCCTCCAGGCTCATACACGTGCGTCGGTTTAGGGTATTCCCGAGTCTCCTGACCTGGCCCTTTCTTAATACGTCCCCGATCTGATGGGAATGAAACGTATTATTTAAATTTCAATGTTAATTACATATCTACAGACTCATTCGACTTCAACAATTTTATAGATATGCGTATAATTTCATTTAGATATTATATTTACTTATTTAAACTTAATTTAGATGATAGACGATGAACAAACTAAAATAATTATGGTTGTGATGGTATGTGTCTCTAAGTATAAAACAAAGTCGCTCCCCGCCGTCTGTCTGTATGTAAGCTTATATCTTTCAAACTATGCAACGGATTTTAATTCTGTTTTCACCATGAGTTACATAATTTTTCACGGAAGGTTTTTTATGTATGTTTTATGTACGGATGTAACAGAAAACGCATATAAACCGAAGCGAAGCCAGGGCGGGTCGCTAGTATTTTGTTAATTCAATCATAAATAATTTTGTCATAAAATTTAAATACAGCATTAAGAACACCGATACCTGTGTTTAGTAAAGAAGCTCATATCTTCTAGAAAGCTCTAGATGGTTCTAGAAGGTTCTAGAAGTACCTAGAATGATTTGCACGTGCACTGTATCGTGTAGTTTAAACTACTTTACGCGTACCTTTACACTTATAATGTGATATATTATGTTCTGGACGATTCTAGAAGATTCTATAAGATCATTTTTTATTTAAGGATGTGTAGCCAACATCAAGCGGGTCGTACTCTTATAGTCTAATAAAAATACTATTTTAAAACAAAAATACTGAGCAAAATGTAACCTTCTAGAAGAATCTAGAAGACCCTCTTTGAGGGTTTCTCGGTGGTACCATTATGTTTAAAACTATAACGTATCATGTGATACATGTGCTTCTTCATTTCTCGCCGACTTTGCATGTTCCAGAGTATTCTAGAAAGGTCTAGGAAGCTTTAAAATGTTCTAGAAGTACTCAGAGAAAGGTGCGGTTTTGTGACTTGCTAGTTGATCTGATATAAAGCACTGAATACTTTCTAGAAGGCTCTGCATAGCTTTATAATGCTCTAGTACGTTCTAGAAGGATCTATAAGCACGCAGCTTTGCTACGCTCCGTAAGAATCTAGAATGTTTAAGAAATAGACCTTTCTAGAATACTCTGGAACATGTATTGTTGTTGTCAGTAGATCTCTAATCATTATTATAAAAGAATCATCTTGTAGAAAGCTCATCGACGCCCCGGAAAGCTCTAGAACATCGATTTCCAAAGTTGTCAGCAACGCGATATTAAACAAAGTTTTGGAGCAACCGTCCGGTCTGCCAGCCGAATGTCCCGATACTCCCACTGTATTGCGACTGTCTTTCGAAAGTCCAGGATTTAACCAATACTCGACCGACACATGTTTAGGGAAGGACTGGTCTAGAACATTCTAGAAGAGACTAAAAGGGTGCAGCGCAGTAATACATAATGCCAGTTAAGTCATGCAACATACACGCTATCTTTAAACGCTCTGCCAGGTTCGAGGATGTTCTAGAACGTTCTAGAAGAGACTAGAAGGCCGCAGCGCGGCGATATACACTGATAGTTGGGACATATAACACACACGCCCTCTTTAAAGGCCCAAGAATGTTCTAGAACGTTCTGGGAGAGACTAGAAGGGTGCGGTGCGGCGATATGTACTACTCCGCAAGGTCCAGAATGCTTTAGAACGTTCTAGAAGGGACTAGAAGAGCGCGACTTGGCAATATGAATGTCATAAACATTCACACAATCATTAAGAAGGTTCTAGAATGTTCTAGAAGGATCTAGAAGGGCGCGGTCTCGTCGAGCGTGTGCAGCCAGTTGAAGATCATCATGTTGCGCTCGTATTTGGACAGAGGGCGCCCGCGCTCGCGCTCTAAGTCTGCTGCCGTGAGGGCGAGATCCGCCGCTTCTGGAAATAGTGTACAATTAGCAATAAATTTATAAAAACTCCTCATGAAAAAGCTGACACTCGTAACTTATGTAAAGTAACACTCCTGCACACTATCAAGACCTTTAAATCATATAAATCCTAAATCCACATTCAAAATAAATAATGATGAAAAGAACCTAAAGATGATTTTTAAATACCTATTCAATGATACGACACTTGTTCGTCAACTTTCATTTTCTCAATATGGCGTCTGGTTGCCGCTATATTGAATTTTCTACCGCTAGCATCAGTGTTTCCATACATTGTGGTGTTGTGTGGCACGTACCTGGGTGCACGAACCGCGCGTGCACGTGTCGCTGCGGCACGCACAGCGTCGTTGGCCCCGGGCCCGCCATGGCCGACGCCAGCGCCGCCGCCTTGGGGCACGTTACATGATTAAAGACACGTAAAGATGATTTAATAATACCTATTGAATATTTTTTTCTAATACGTATTCAATGATTTTTATTTCTAATACCTCCTCAATGTTTTTTTTTCTTATCCGTATTCAATTATATTTTTTCTAATACCTATTCTATGATATTTTTTCTAATACTTATTCAATGGTATTTTTTTAGTAATACCTATTTAATGATATTTTTCTCTAATACCTACTCAATGGTATTTTTTTAATACCTATTCAATGTTTATTTTTTCTAGTACCTTTTCAATGATTTTTTTCTTAATACCTACTCATTTTTTTTCCTGATACCTATTCAATACTATTTAACCTTTTGAACGCCTCACGTCAAATACCTACAAAATTATTACAACTTAATCCAGACGAAACAAAGTCTCTTAACCTTCAACTTGTGTCGGCTGTGGCCGACGGTGGCGTCAGTGCGACGACTTTCAGTTGTCGGCCAAAGCGGACTGTGGCATTCAAAAGGTTAACGGTTCACACGCACAAAAAGGTCAAAATTACCTTTTCATTTTATTGGATGCCGACGTTTCGGCCGAGTTACATCAGCCTTGGTTACGGTTAGATTCAGTGGTCGTAAGCCCGATTTACATTGGTCAAGGACAGTGGACAGTGGGCAAGTGACAGTGTACAGTACAGTAGCGTAAACCGATCGGACAGTGGCGAGTCAAGTTGGCTTGCCAGTGGATCCATATAGAATCGCTACACTGTCCTTGGCACTGTACTTGCCACGTCCTTGACCAATGGAAATCGGGCTGTACGACCTTGTGCAGGGTCCGTCCCGAACACAATACGCTACCCTCTATCATCATTGGAATTGTTGTATTGTAGATAAACAAGCCCCTCACTAGTTTGTAAGTTGCTGTGCCCTACCAGGGTCCTTAAAGATCTCATACCTAAGGTCGGATTTTTATTCCCACAGAAAAAATGTAAACAGTGTTGCCGTTAACGAAAAACATTTGCAGTATCCAAAATATTTATACTTTCCACATTTATAAGAAATCGCCTTCCTATAAAAAAATTGAAATCAAGATGGAAGGATTTAATTTGTTGATAGCAAACTTTATTTTGACTTAAACTCTTTGTTGTATTTATTTAAAACGAGAAAACTGTTTTTGTACACATAATTTATTTACTGCACTGGTATCATTGACTCGATACCCCTGTGTCAAGAAATTGAGGGCCGCTTGATTGTGCGAGACGTCATTTCACTCGCTTCGCCGTCGTCGCCGTCGTAATCGCTTCCCAGTGACTCATTTGTGTGATTTTAATTACAATTATTTCTCGAATTTATTTTTATATCACGGTTCGAGCGAAATAATAACTTAATGTTATATTTCTTGCTGGCCCAAACGTTGAGAACCTCTGAAATGTCACTTTGACAGTGACGTAACTTTGTTTGTCATTTTTTCTGTGGGAATAAAAATCCGACCTTAACACGTAGTTATAAGATATCTAACACCTGTATATAATGTATAACTTACGGAAGCAATAAATAATTGAGAATTGAGAAACATTAAATTTAAGAGCGTAGCTATAAAACACCAAAAACCCATAGACGATATTGGAAGTCCAAAATTATATACTTTTCACTTGATAAATAAGTTTTTTTTTGCATTATTCCGTTTTATAATATGGAATTATTAATACCGTATGTCAAATAATACGAACATATATTAATTTGCAAGCATTGTATTATTTTGTTTGAAAATTTGGGACATGCCACGCCATCTAGCGGCGAGTAGATGTACATATCAAGTAAACTGAAAGAATATTAAAGAGGCATAATGTCCCCGATATTTTAATTTCAAATATATAAAAGTTGAGTACTGTTTAGACATCCAAGTGATATAATGAAAAATCGTCTCTTGGATCTTAATACGTGTAATTCTTGACACACATGAAAGCTTAGTTACTAGCATTTAAAATAAACGTCAAAAGCAAAAATATTAGCGCCTGCGAGATGGCGCTTAGCAAAGGTGTGATTACTCCTATTTATTTATTTAATTGAAGAAAAGAAGAAAGACAGGAGTTTAGATTAGCAAATACTTAAATAACTGGAATTATAAACAAGTACCAATTACAAATAACTAGCCGTTGCCAGCGACTCCGGTCGTGTAGAAGTCGTTTATGCTATTCCATCGGAACTATCCATTTTTATATAAACACCTAGCGACCCGCCCTCACTTCGCTTCGGTTTATGTGAGTTTTCTATAACGGTTTACCATCATTCGCCAAAAAACGTTTCACAAACCGATTCACTTCACAAACATATCATTTTGCAAAACTCTTTTTTTCCAAAACCAAATATTTCAGGATTTTTATATAAGTAACCTAACCAAACCCATAGGTTTCTTGAAGACGGTCCTAAAATAAATCCTGAAATATTTACAGTTTGTTGATAGTTAAATAAAAGTCTCTGAATTTATTTGGAAACGGGGATTGCACGACTCGGATTTTACAGGTCTCGCTAACCACCTCGTCAGTCAAATCCCTACTTTCCAGGCCCTGGCAATAATGCACAATCTATATCAAGTAAGAGAGAGTTTATAAACGCCACCTTTAAAATAATGGAGTCGTTTTCAAAAATTCAAACAATTCTCTATAGACTCGACAGAAAGGTCGAGCGCGCCGGTGTCGATTAGAACGCGGAGGCCATAGATCTCGGGGGACACATCGATAGCGCGTTTCCGCTCGTAACAGCGCCATCTAGTGAACGGACGGGAAACTAGGCTCGCTCCGTGACCAAAAAGAAACATCTATAACTATATGAAAAGCAAGCTTTAAAAACCAGACTGCATCTTTTATGCTGTCGTCGATATACCTACAAATATTAATAATTGTCATTTTGCCATTGTTGTTATTTCAATTTTAACAGTTTGGGTATCCTATGTCACCCGGGATGACATAAGGATTCTAACGATACCTCACACATCTAAATCGGTCAAGGGATTTAGAAGTTATAGTGGAATAAAGAAACTGACATACATACATACATACATACAAACATGAACCCTGAAAACATAACACTAGAAAAATATATCCCTGTTTAAAAGAATTGATCACAATAAACGTAGGAGACATGATCTGGAAGTTCCGTACCAAAGATTGAAATTTTACCAAAACAATTGTTATTGCATGGCTATTATAGTACATTGTGTATTAAGGGTGGTAAAGGCAGAAATACAAACGAGAATCTGTTAGAAGCCCGAAGCCGAAGGCTAAGGGCTTTAATGACTCGAGCTTTGTATTTCCTTTACCACCCGTGTAACATACAATGTTTTTCATCACAATTGCGAGGAAATTAAATAAAATCAGACAGTAGATCATATTTTTAACTTACGATTCTCACTAATAATTTCGCGTTGGCGATGTCCGGCGGAGTCGCATTATCCCTTTCTTCTGATGAAGTGATGACGACATGTATTTTATTGATATATACATTTTAATATGTGCACAAAGACACCCTTTTAATTATTATTTTGGAATCACACAGTTTATTTATTAGTTATTTATAAATTAGCGGCAGACTACATCATTGTCTATGACTTACCACAGATAATGTCAAACGTGTTCAGGAGTCCGATTCTAGTGACAGTCGAGATCAATAGTTTATATGCAACATTTTTTGAAAATTGTATGCAACTGACATTTCCTCTCGAATGAAACTACATATCGAATGGCACAAGAATTGGGGTCCTGACGTATTATGATAGTTTGAGTCCACGTATTATATTTAAAAAAAAGCTCTTACCCACGATAGGGCGTAATGGTAAAAAAAAGGCCCGCGGGTATTATTTTGGATTTACGGTCGATTTTTCTAGCATGTTAGGACACTATTTACGAGCAAGTGTGATGAAAAATTATATAATACACTTCCTGTTAATTTGCGATCACTTCCAGAAAATGACTTTCGAAAAAAGCTGCTAGGGATATTGTTGCAAGAATGCTTTTATGACATAAATGATTTCACAAGATATTGTAAAATAAACGCCGTTTAGCTCTTAAGTTATTATTTATTATTGCTGTGACATTTATAATATTGTTTTTAATTACTGTGACATTCGATTCAATTATAATTTTTATTTTTTTGCTCTTAATGATGTTTATAGGTTTACTGTAACATGCTATGATAATACTAAATTCTTAATAATACTGAATATTTGAATGCTGTAATTATGGCAAAACATGTATGCAACAAACTTCTGTACCATAAGAACTTATTTAGACTCATGTTTTTCAAATAAACTATTTCATATCATTTCATTTCATTTCACTCCTTTTTTGGGGCAGTCGTGTAAAAAGACTATTATGTATTTGTATCTAGAGTTCCTTTAAATAGAATCCGACCATCAGGGGCCTGTTTTATAAAGCTAAAAATTACAATTGACAGATTACAAGTTTCCATTTGACACAACCTCGACCAATGACGACCAGCCATTTGAGCAGTGTTGCCAGTTTAGACCTGTCAAATTGTAACTTTTAGCTTTATAAAACGTGCCCCAGGTAATCCAAACAATTCATCACTAACTCCGTGATTACTTATATTTGAATATAAATACTGATCTTACGCTGATATCCATTGTTTTCGAAATCTTTACATAGTATACAATGAAGTCACTTCCGCTGTCTGTTCGCTTTGATATTTGAAACTACTGAACGGATTTTGATGCGGTTTTCAGAGTGATTCAAGAAGAAGGTTTTTATGTAAAATAAATTCTGGTGTATGTACGGGTGATACAAAAAATGCACATAAACCGAAGCGAGTAATTAGCGCTAGTAATTTATAAAGTAATTTCTAAAGATGTTAATTTAGTTAAAATATTTTGAACATGAAAAATGCCTTTGTACATCCGTGCTAAAATTTTTACAAATGTTTTCTTGTGTTGGTACAATAAATTGTTTCCATACATGCATGCCTTCTAGTACTTTTTTTTATCCCTCCTGTGTAGGTTAAATAATCGGAAAAGACATTTGTAGTCTCAAGACTACAATCTCAAGACCCCAAATGCTAGTAATTTCAACAGTTGTCTTATCCCCAAACCGGAACAATAATGCAAATGCGGTAGGTTAAATAAGATGGTGGTGGCGATCGTTAATAGTAGATTGTTCAACGAGGGACTAAAACAAGCCATAATGACGAGATATTTAGCCACGCGAGCGAGCGAGCGAGCCAGAGTGGCTATAGTTCGAGTGTCATTATGGTTGTTTAGTCTCGCGTTAAACACTGTGCTTTTCACTTTGAACGCGAGGGAAAAAAACGACGTTCTATACAAAATGACAATATTGATTATAAGAAAGTTTCTTACAAATTTGTTCCGCGGATTTTTTTTTGCGAAGTGCCGCTTTAAATGCTTGCATATTTAGCTAATAGGTTAAAACTTGAAAACTATTTTAAAACTAATTGGACCATGCATAATAAAATGAATTCATCCTTAATATAATTAAATAGATTCATATAGATTAGGTATATCATTAACAGTGATCGGAATAGGTAGAGCTAATTTGCCTAAACTTGACGCATATTCATTCATGCGTGAGAGATTGGAATACATTATTGAATGAACATGCATCAAGTTTAGGCAAATTAGCTCACCTATTTCCGATCACTGATCATCAATCGTGTTTCACGAAATTAAACAGTTTTTATTTATACTTTTGCACAGCTGTCATTGGCGATAATCCTACATTCACAAACACCGTGATTGGATGTTCAGGGGTTTCCAAAGGAAATAAAATAAAATATACTTGAATCCCAAGAGATTAATAAGGAGCTTTACTCCCGATATTTAGAGACTAAAGTAACATTTTAAGAGCATGAGAAGTGAAAAAGTAATTAAATACCTCTAGTTTGTCGAGGTTGAATTCGGACTGGGACATGCGCTCTAAAGCCTTGTAGGTAGTCAACAGCCTTCGCTTTATGTAACTCTGGCGGATCTGAAACAGAAATACTCGGTAATAATGCCGAAAAGACATAAAAGGCATATTACATAGTAATAGTTAGGGCCCGGAATTTTGGGAACGGCTTTTGACAAGTTGTAGGGAGAGAACACCGCTGTTTACCAATGTTATCGACAAATCGATAGGTAGTTTTTTTTCTTTATAAATTTAAACCCCGAATTTACCGATGATAAGTACTCTTTTCAGTGGTCGATGATGAAAAATGTTCGAAATATCGCGCCTCTTTCCCGTAGGGGTAGGCAGAGACCACTTCCTTCCGCTTGCTACGATCCAGACAAACTTCCCTCGCTTCCTCCACACTCATAAGTCTCTTCATACACGTGCGTCGGCTTAAGGTACTCCCGAGTCTCCTGGCTTGGCCCTTTCTTAATACATCCCCGATCTGATACTAAAAATATTGCTTAAATAAAAAATCTGCTTATGTGCTATTGCCGTACCTTTCTGTTGTCGGTGATAAGCCGTTGTGCGAGCGGGACGGGCGCACGCTGTGGAGATGGAAGCTGGGACCCGCCAACTAGAAAAACATAGAAAACGAGGGTTTGAATTAGGACTAGCTTTAGTCCGAGACTTCGCCCGCGTAGAGATCATTTTCATCTGTCTTCTTCGGAAATTAAGTATTTTCATATCTCATCAGCGGGCTGAAAATGGCATTTTCATCCCGAGTGCAGAAATTGATTTTGTAAAAAGAATTGGTGAAACACCCGTTTTTAGTGTTTTCTAGGCCCTCGAAAAATCTTACACAGCCATTGCGAAATGACACATTTTTAACTCATTTTCAAATTGTGTCAAACACTCACAATAAGCTGTTATGTAATCCTACTTCTTAGTTGATATGAAACTTAGACATTTCAAGCTCGCCGCAAGCAAAGCCGCGGGAAAGTCATAGACATATTTAAACAATTACATATTCTTCGTTATAGTCGCTCATTATCTTAATCGAGATATCTTATCGCCACTCTCGAAATAGGGCTAAGGGTATTGATTTAATTTAGATGTATTTAATGCACCTACATCTACGATTAGGCGGTTACTCAGTCAAAATGTCTTTACATAAGAGTTACAATAATAATAGAATTTGACCATCATAGTAAGAAGCTTTTTCAACGCACATTTGATTATTTTCGGCATTATTTTGAATAAATCCTTGAATAAAACCAACGAAAATATGATGCACGCATACCGAAAATGAATCGAGTACGAAACTTCAATGTGACAATGTCGACAGTCCCAAAATGTTGCCATAATAAAGTGTCGTCAAAAATTTGTGGACAGCTTTCGTTTTCCAGACTCTATTATTCACTTTTTGTTTTGTTTGCATGTTGTGGAATATTTTATTCTTTCGTATGTGGTTGTTCTCTTGTTCTCTTGGTAGGTATAGCGCGGCGTGCGCGTGCGTCGGCTGTTATTTCTGCTGTTTAAATACTTTGTGTCTATCTGTGAGAACCTCTAATTGGCTTTTGGTCATGTAATTTAATTTCTACCTTGTTTTGTAAGCTGTTGGATCTCCAATAAATCTAACCTAACATTATAAAGAGCAAATGTTTGTATTTTCGTATGTTTGTAACGAATAAACTCAAAAACTACTAAACCCATTTCTAACATTCTTTCACCATTAGAATGCTACATTATCCATGATAGTGCTAGCGGTACACCCTAATTTTTAAAATGGTGTCAACGTCATGAAAATTGGAACGATTGATCTTCAGGCCATAAGAATCAATTTGACGTAGCACGGAAAAAAAACAAAAGAGGAGACGAGTTATGACGTCATCTTTATTTTGTATGGGAAAAAATAATTTTGTTCTGAAACCTATCGTGTGTGGTGCCTAATGAAAGGGCTTACTAAGCCGATTCTAAAACTATATTACATCATAATATTTCAGTCACTTGTAATTAAAATAAAAATAATTTTAAAAACATCAAGTTTGGGCTCCTCCAGATATGATACGGCTGAATCATTATTTGTAAAATATACCTAAAATGATACGTAATAGCCTCATTTACAACCCCAAGAAAGCAATTTTGACAATATTTACATTTAGTATTTCTTTATATTTTTTTTATATTATCAAATCACAGGTAGTCGAAACATGTATAAAAAGTTCAATTTTAGACACTGAGGATGATAAATACTAATGCGAGAGGAGTTTTTAATCATATTTATATTATCTACATATTGGTTAGACCCTGGAATAGGACATGGATCCGGAAAATTGGACAGTTCCCGAGGGAGCAGCGATAAACGACTTCTACGCGGACGGAGTCGCGAGCGAAAGCTATTACATACATACATACATACATTAAATCACGCCTGTTTCCCAGAGGGGTAGGCAGAGACCACTTCTTTCCATAATATAAATATGATTGAGAACTCCTCTCGCATTAGTATTTATCAACCTCGGTGTCTAAAATTGAACTTTTTATACAGGTTTCAACTACTTGTGATATGATATTAAAAAAATATAAAAAAATACTAAATGTAAATATTTTCAAAATTGCTTTCTTGGGGTTGTAAATGAGGCTATTACGTATCATTTTAGGTATATTTTACAAATAATGATTCAGCCGTATCATATCTGGAGGAGTCCAAACTTGATATGTTTTGAAAATGATTTTTATTTTAATTTAAAACAAGTGACTGAAATATTATAATGTGATATAGTTTTAGAATCGGCTTAGTAAGCCCTTTCATTAGATACCACACACGATAGGTTTCAAACCAAAAAAAAAACCCATACAAAATAAAGATGACGTCATAATCTCAATCTCAATCAATCGTCAATAGTCTCCTTTTTTTTCCGTGCTACGTCAAATTGATTCTTATGGCCTAAAGATCGATCGTTCCAATTTTCATGATGTTAACACCATTTGCAGCATTTTTTGGCGTACCGCTAGGACTATGAGTAACATAAGCTACTTGTATCCCGGAAAAATTAACGTTTCCCGTGGGATGACAAAAATACGAATTCTATGCGCAGTCGCTGGTTGAAGCTAGTTATAAGTTATTAATAAATGAAGAAATAATTAAAATTATAATTAGAATTAATTGGGAGTCGAACCTGCGACCCAGGTGCTGCAGGAGCGGCTGGCCGTGCTGAGGGTGAGGGCCTCAAGGGCCGCGCACAGCCCCACCTCCGACGTGGCGCTGAAACAACACAACCAGCCTGTTATGATGGGTGCTATCCTCATAACTACCATACTGCAAACAGGAAGTTTTTTGGGACTTGGAATCTACCATCAAGGCAATAGTGTTTTGTCCGATAATGCCATTTTCAGTTTATGAATAATTATGATGGCGATGATAATGATCATGATCTTAATGATCATGGTCTTGATAATGATTATGCTAATCGTTATTATTATTTGGTGTAACTATGATAGCGATGATGATAATGATCATGATTGATAATGATTATGCTAATCGTTATTATTATTTGGTGTAACTATGATAGCGATGATGATAATGATCATGATCTTAATGATCATGGTCTTGATAATGATTTTGCTAATCGTTATTATTATTTGGTGTAACTATGATAGCGATGATGATAATGATCATGATCTTAATGATCATGGTCTTGATAATGATTTTGCTAATCGTTATTATTATTTGGTGTAACTATGATAGCGATGATGATAATGATCATGACCTGGGGCACGTTTTATAAAGCTACAAGTTACAATTTTACAGATCTAAACTGGCAACACTGCTCAAATGTTGCCAGTTTAGATCTGTCGAGGTTATGTCAAATAGAAACTTGTAAACTGTAAATTGTAATTTTTAGCTTTATAAAACAGGCCCTGAATGGTCATGGTCTTAATAATGATCATGCTGATCGTTACTATTACTTGGTGTAATTATGATGGCGATGATAATGATCTTGATCTTGATGATCATGGTCTTGATAATGATGATGCTGATCGTTATTATTACTTGATGTAATTATGATGGCGATCCTGGTAGGGGCAGATATTGTATGTGTGATGAGCGCGAGTATTTGTCCATGCTTTAAGTTTATATTTATCCATTTAAGTAAGTTTATCGTGGTCTGGTATCCGTAGTGCAAGCCTAAAGCTTATTTTGGGAATAGCTCAATTTGTGTAACACTGTCCCCAGATATTATTTTCTTATTAAATTATAATGCCGATGATAATGATCATGGTCTGGATAATTACGATGTTGATAATGATAATGATGATAATTGTAATTATTTTATGTAATCTGATGAATGATGATGATGGAGATTAGGGTGGTCCAAAATAGTATGAAGAAAAAAAAAGTGTATGAAATCCTTCCTCCACAAGGCTTATTTTTGTTTACTATAAATTAGTTACTTATGTGTCAAATTTGAACTTGTTATGTGGTCGTTTACTGGTCGCCCAAAGGGTTTAGTTTATGCCAAAAAGATCTCAGTCTCATACAAAACGATATCTAGTAAACTTCGCAAAAACTAAAACCAGAAGTAGAATATTGTTTGCCTACTGCTGCAACTCAGAATACAGTGTCATGATCCGTCCAAAGACTTTCTCATTCGATATCTTTGTTAGATGTGTGAAGCTCTATACATTTTTATATGAAACAATTTTAACATTATGGGCGACCTGTAAAGATTATTCAATAGCTATAGAACTTGGTATAGCGTATTTTCTGTATTTTGAAACAAAAAGAAACTGGCGAAACAATATTAACACACTTTTGTTTTTTGGACCACCCTAATGGAGATGATAAGTATAATGGTCGTGATGATGATGGCTACGATGATGGCGTCACCGCGTCACCTGCGCTGCGGCGGCGGCACCTCGCGCGACACGTCGCCCGCGCTCAGCGAGCGCCGCAGCCCCAGCGCCGCGCACAGCGCCGCGCAGCCCGCCAGCAGCGACTTGCAGGCGTCCGCGCCCTGCAGGGGGAGTCCCGTTGACGGCCGTCTGGAAGCACGTGGCTAATTAGAATAACTCGCGCTTGATCTTGCGGCCAGTATCAGTTTTAAGAACCAAAACCGCTCTGCACCGGATCGGCACCACCTCAACTCGAGCCGTTTAGTATTCTTTGTATAAAACTCCATACTGTAAAGCACTTTATCGGCATCGGAACGGCAACGCGTCGCCTCGGCACAAGCTAGCAGTCGTCCACTGAATGTATCGTACTAACACAGATCAAAGCTCTCTTTTCAATGTCTCACTTTGAGCTGATCCGGTGTCGAGCGGTTATAACCTTTACCATAAGAGCACAGAACCCCCATACTCATACTCACGGGCGCAATAAATACAAAATCATAGAAAATAAATATGTAAATAAAAATTTTCACTGCCAAAGCAACATCTTCTTTGCACGTGTTGAAATAAAATCTAAATTAACTAGTACCACAAAATTTCCGCCAGCGTCTCCTCGTATTTCTGGTGTTAATGCTTCGACAGTGAAAAATTATTTGTGCTGCGGCCTGCGATTCACTGTACGTGCCTCTAAAGGTGTGTACAGATTATGCGCGGCACCCGCGCGAGCCAGTGTTCGCGTGAACTTTGGCTCGCGCGGCAAATGTTCGATGGAATTTAGCAGTGGCGTGCCTAGGGTTTCAGGATAGGGCAAGCTGAGAGATATGATTTTGTAGTTTTTAAAGTTATTGCGGATAAATGTCTCAATTCGCTTTTTACCAAAATTACTAAAATCGTTCGTGTCTTATTGCAAATAAAATTCATATGCCTTTTAATCGTGTCAGCTAAGTTATTTGATTTTTCATAATCAGATAGGAGTATTCCAAACTTTTTGTCGTTCGATAATAATATACCTACACTACAACAGCAGCAATATTGTGTTTTTTACACAGATCTAGGTATTAAACATTAAATCGTCTTTTACTTATGCGAGAAATGAGAAATAGGTACTGAAAATCTGATGTTTTATCAGCAAAGTTTAAAGAGTTTACCTTTCACTCGCCAAGCAACATTTTTGCACAGTTTAAATAATCACAATCACAAGATTCACAAGGGAATACTTCCTCCATTGCCAATCCAATTGAACAACACAACAAACAAAATACTTAGTGACCGCAGTTGACTCAAACAAAACAATTCACAATTCACAACAAACAAAACACGTAAAATTATTGAAGTAAGTAAGCAAGCAAATAAATGGGCGTTTCTCTGTAAACTCGTAATTTTGAACAGTCCCCTGTCAAGTTTATCTATAAATTAACACGAATAAAAAGAAGTTATGAATTTTGCTTTATTATATTAGTATTGTTTTTGCCCATTGCAATATCTATAATGCAATAGACTTTTACAAATATGTCTATATTATTGTTAAATTTGCTACTGGGGACTGTTTTTTAAGCCGAGGGACAGATTTTAAATCAGGTTAGAATAAAATCTAAATACATTAGAATGAAAATAATAAACAATTAATATCCAGCATGTAATACACTTTTAAAGTTTCATAATAAGGTCTTGCCAAATTGCAACAAATAGCCAATAATTAGCCCTATAATAAGAATTCTGGGTTTGGGACACGCCAGGGTACTGTTTTTGAAGGTGTTAAAAAATACATACATACATAATCTCACGCCTTCGTTCCCAGAGTGGGGTAGGCAGAGCTACAGAATTACAAACATCTCTAAAAACTTGTTGATAATTCTATAACCACAATTTGCACAATTGTTAAAAAATATATAATAAATAAATGAGTTAATATTTGTAAAAAAAACTAACCGGGCCATGAACATCACTTTTGTGTTATTTGAAAAATAGTTTTGATTATTAATTACTTTCAGTAATTTTGCCAAAATGTAACCAAGACAATGAGTTCCAAGTTTACAGAGAAACACCCAAATAGAAGTGAAGTCGGCCGTCAACGCGGCTCAACACGCGCATGCGCGAATTTCGCATTTTACTCGACTCGGGTACAACTTCAGACGCAAGCGGGTAGTTCTACTAGCGTTTCAACTGCTATCACTTTCCTGGTCGCATTATTCACCATTTCCCTGTAGGATCGGATTACCATTTTGAGTTGTTTTGAAGAATGCCTGGACTCCTAGAAAATAACCGAAAATGGTAATCCGAACCTACAGGGAAATGGTGAATAATGCGACCAGGAAAGTGATAGCGGTTGAAACGCTAGTAGAACTACCCAAGCAGGGCTTAAAATCTCGTACTATTTGCTATATGAACCTATGAATAGTTATATCTCATTATAAGGCAGTTCTAATGCGTAAGAAAGAGATATACCGGTTAAGATAGAAGCCCCCCTGCAAGCCACCGCGTGCGAGCGGGATGACTAGCCGTGTCTCAAGCGAGTTCGGGTCGTCTCAGCGCGCAGCAGTGCTGCCTGCCGTGCGGCAGCGGAGCGCGATCAAATTCGGTACTACGCTGCTGTTGCATTATTTGAAATTTTTTATGAGAGCGCAAATTGAAATAGTTCGTGATCGTGACCTTTGATTTTTGATCGTTGTTATATTTGTAAGGCAAGCCCGGCTTTTAGGCTTGTATGGCAGTACCGCCACTGGAATTTAGGTAGACGGCAGCGGCTGCGCGAGGCAAGCGATCCAGGTTGTCGTTATCCATTTAAGCAAACGTACGTCACAACACAACCGACTGAAGCTTCTTTGATGCGGCCTCAAAAACCGACAGCGCTCGGATCGCCGCGCGGCACGTTCGCGCGGCAATGTTCGAGCTGCCGCGCGCGGAAACCCTGTCTCCATTGCGCGCGGCCGCCGCGCGATCCGATGTTCGAGTGATTGCCGCGCATAATCTGTTCGCGCCTTAACGCGTTTACTCACTTCTGAAGCCTGCTCTCCGGGTTGGGACTGGCGACCCTGAGGCTTGGGTCAGGCCCTTGCCCTGCCTGGAAACATCCACATTACAATCAACCACAATTTTATACAGATCACATTTTCAAACACAGTACGACAAAAATCCTTTTTCAACAATATTCTTCCACGCTACACAGTATTTCGTTATCCTATCCTTCCTCGCTGCCCTCGGGGGGCGGCAGAAAGCTCACCTTGCAGGCCAGCAGTCGCAGCACCCGAGCGTCCGACGCCGCGCTGGACACGCTGAAGAGCGACAGGTCCGTGGTGACGGACTCGTGGGAGGGCGAGCGCGCCACGCCGCGCCAGCCCTCGCACGCCTCTGCAACACGAGGTATGGTCATCCAACACATGCAATTTTAGGAAGGCAGAGGTGACGTTGCGGTAGAAAACCTGCCAAGTGCGAGTCTACGAAGGGTTCTATACCATTCTTGTAGGTACTACCAGCCCAATGGAACATTGACTCACCATAGAACGGTGTCAGTGATATTATAAAATAATTTGTTTAACACTTCTTAACTTGAATCATATCATAACGTCACTATGACACAGTATTATGGTGGGTCAGGGTTCAATTGGGGTGATAGTACGACGTCAGCGACCGATGTCAGCGTAGGAGAAAATCAAGCCTAAATACGGCCAATGGGAAGAGATAAAGTATGTAAACAAACTGACCGTTACCGAGTTATATTGCGATGGCGAGTGACTATATATCTGTCCTTATTTCTCGTACGCAATAACATCTTCAGTTGGTCGATGACGGCTGTCGTTGCGTGATTCGTGGTACAGGAAAGCTGTCAGTAGGTACAGAAGTGGTCAACATTAGGGCCGCCATTTTGTGAAGTGCATTCCTGACTCCAGAGGGCCCTGCCAAGATGCATTGCGCTTACTAACGATTCTATTCGTTTCGTTTTTAAACCAATCGCGTCACTGCTAGATGACGTGATACGAAAAGTCACGTGATCTACCAGTGACGCGATTGGTTTAAAAACGAAACGAATAGAAACGTTAGTTAGCGCAATGCATCTTGGCAGGGCCCTCTGTTTGGATTGCGTTCGAAGTGACACGATTTTTTAATGCTTGTTTACATTTTTTATCTCAACTCGTTGGCTTTACTATATATCATTTCTTGTGAGGTTGTCACTGGATATTTATTTATATTATTTTGAAAACGCCAGACTGATGTGATTCAAATATTCGTAGTAGGCACCTAACTCAGTCTGGCTCGCTCTAATTGAGCTCTCGCCGTATTGTTTCGCAGCCATTGTGTAAAAATAACTTAAAGAGTTATCCACGACCTTTTGTTTCAGATTTGAATGAAAGTTTCTCGTAAGCTGAATTTTTAATTCCAAATCTAGGGCTTTCTAGGAATACTAGGTAACAAACTACTAATGATTTTTTATAAAATTATATTCGAGGTATTGCGTCAGTGGGGCAATTACGTCAAGTGGCTTCAACTCCCGTTCTTAAGTTCGTATCGAAGAGTGAAGTGAGCGAAGCAGAGAGAAAAAAAACTACATGTCAATAGATGTATACTTTTTGATACGAACTTTAAAACGGGAGATAAAGCCACTCGACGTAATTGCCCCACTGACGTAATAGGTCCGCTTTACCTTGTATGAGTTTGTATTGTACCTACTAGCCTACCCAACGAAAAAACTCGTGTATAAGCGAATTTTGGCACAGTTGTAGGGAATGGTGTTTTAAACCACATACTAAAAGAACTGATGGGTGGGGGTGAAGCTAACGGGTGGGGGGGTGTAAAGGTCCTTTTTTTAGTTTTTCGTAAATAACTCGTAAATGGTGCCCTATAGCAAAAAAATGATCAAATTCAAATTCAAAATATTTATTCAACAAATAGGCCACATGAGGGCTCTTTTACACGTCGGTAATATAGAGTGAATCTACGTGCGCTTCGGACAAGACCATCATTGCGGAGAAGAAGCGCCGCAAGAAACTCCAGCAGAAGGTCATTTTTTCAATCATAAAACATACAACAACAATACTTAAATCTAAATTGCATTAAGTAATAATAATAATAAAGTAATAAATAATAAATTCTTAAAACTAACAAAAATAAACTTATTACAAATTTAAGGTCAATAAACATAAACTAAAAATAATGGATATGAGAGCAACACGACGAGGTCCATGACGTAAGTAATCTACATAAAATTCTCTATAAAAAAGATACTTTTTTATTTTTGTTTTATTAACAGAGGGCTCAGACAAGATGCACTACGCTAACTAACGTTTCTATTCGATTGGTTTAAAAACGAATCGAATAGAAACGTTACTTAGCGTAGTGCATCTTGTCTGAGCCCTGCTACCTTAACGTTCACAATACGATAACATGACAAAAGCAATGTGGTTTTAACGAGCAGAATAGAACCCCTGTGTACGTTTGCCTACTGCCATAAATAGTACAACCTTGTCTATGTCGCACGTAATTGAGTTTGGAACACATCGTATACACTAGGGTGTTTCATAATTTGTATGGATTTTTTTTTTTTTTAATTTATTGCCGACTTTGATTACGCACCGAGCCTGTATAATGTAAATAATGTAAATTTTAAATTTCAAGGTGATAGGACAATATTTAGGGGTTGCACAAAATGACCACTTAATCAAATCAAATCAAATCAAATCTCTTTATTTGTGTTTACAGGTAACTTAAGAATAGGTGATACATGATATAAATATGTCCCGCTGTAAACTACCCGCAGGCGTACAACTTCAAATATATCTACATTTCATGTCACATAAAATAATTTTATTCAAAATAACAAAATATTTAAATGTCAACAAAATAGTTACAAATTAAAATAATATCTTAAATCAAACACTTGGCAATTCGATATTTGGCTTTTTGGCAAAATTGTCCTTAACGGAGTAAAAACAGTTATCAAGTAGCCATTCTTTAAGTATTCTCTTAAATTTACTCCCAGGGCATTCCACAATAAAGTTGGGTAAGTGGTTGAAAATTTGAATAGCCATACAGTATGAGTTATTTAAGTGAAGCTTGACTCTAGACCGAGGCAAGAATAATTTGTTTCTATTCATAGTTGATCTCGGATAGTAGGTGCTATGCTTTTCAAAAAGTTCAGAGTGCTCTCTCACAAATATGCCCATCTGGTTAATATACAAGCATGGAAGTGGTAATACTTTTATCGCTTTGAATAAGGATCCACATGGTTCCAAATAGTGAGTGTTACATACAGCTCTTATACAATTCTTTTGTACCAAAAATGCACTTTGGAGTTACCCCAGATAATCAGGCCGTAACTGAGTAGAGAGGACACTTACCCGTTAAGTCATAGCAGATTTTCAATTTTGATTATTTTTATAGAAATAATAAACAATGTATAACTTTCCTGTCTACCTATGTCAAACACGAGTGATATCGAATATCAACACCTCTTCTGTCAGTGTCAGTCTTGCGGCCTGTTGTGGCTTCGATGAATCGCGTATATACGAAAAAAAAAGTTGTCAATATGTGCAACCCCTAAACACTAACTGATTTCATTGAAATCTTGAACACGGGATTTTTAGATAAGTAGGACCTCTGAGTTCGAGCAAAGACATTAAAAAATGAAAAGTTTGGAAAATGAAACACCCTAGTATACACGTATCGGAAATCGATAGCGACGGTATGCCTCCCCATAGATATTAAATTATGTGTTATTGAGTTACCTCTAAAACCCCATTTTATTGCGAACCTATTTTGAATCTGTTGTCTTTTATAGGGTTCCGTACCCAAAGGGTAAAAACGGGACCCTATTACTAAGACTCCGCTGTCCGTCCGTCTGTCACCAGGCTGTATCTCATGAACCCTGATAGTTAGACAGTTGAAATTTTCACAGATGATGTATTTCTATTGCCGCTATGACAACAAATACTAAAATCATAATAAAATAAATATTTAAGTGGGGCTCCCATACCACAAACGTGATATTTTTGCCATCTTTTGCTCGATACTAATAACGGCAACAGGTGCTTGAAATATTCACAGAATATTTAGTTGTACATTCATTTAAAAAAAAAAAAAAGTGGGCTTCCATACAATAAACGTGGGTTTTTATAGATAATGGTACGGTACCCTTCGTGCGCGAGTCCGACTCGCACTTGGGCGGTTTTTTACTTACGTACGTACTTCAGGCACGGAGGCCCATATTTACAAATATCATACAAGCTAACATGCAAAATAAACAAAACTTACAAACGATGGAATAACATAGAGGCATTCCATCTTGGTCGTCGGGTTGGCAACGCATTTGCAGTCTTAGGATTGAAGTCTTAAGATTGTGGCCTTGACATTTCAAATGTCTATGGGTCACAGATCCTGCTTACCATCAGGGGGCCTGTGTGGTCGCTTGCCTTCTCGTGACATAAAAAAAAACCGGCAAAGTGCGGTTCCGTACCATTATCTATAAAAAAACACGTTTATTGTTTGGGAGCCCCCCTTAAATATTTTATTTTAATTTAATTATTTATTTTTAAACTGAATATACAACTAAATATTCTGTGAATATTTCAAGCGTGTACCTGTTGCCGTTAGTAATATCGAGCAAAAGACGGCAAAAAAAACACGTTTGTTGTATCGGAGCCCTGGGCAGCGTTCGGGAAGCTTCGCAGCACCTTTTCGTCCAAATTACCGCACTGTCTGAAGTCAAAAGTCTTTGACCACTGTGTGTTGCCAGTGATGACTTACGGATCTGAGACGTGGGCGCTAACAGTGGGCCTTATAAGGAAGCTCAAAGTCACTCAGAGGGCTATGGAGAGGGCTATGCTCGGGGTTTCTCTGCGTGATAGAATCAGAAATGATGATATCCGCAGTAGAACTAAGGTTACCGACATAGCCCGAAGAATAGCCAAACTTAAGTGGCAGTGGGCGGGGCACATTGCTCGCAGGACTGATGGCCGATGGGGTCAGAAGGTTCTTGAGTGGCGTCCGCGGACCGGGAGACGAGCTGTAGGTAGGCCTCCAACAAGATGGAGTGACGACCTTGTAAAGATCGCGGGAACGCGGTGGATGCGAAAAGCACAAGACCGGTCTGAGTGGAGAGCCTTGGGGGAGGCCTATGTCCAGCAGGGGACGTCTTTCGGCTGACGTGATGATGATGATTTATTTTTAAAGTGAATATACAACTAAATATTCTGTGAATATTTCAAGCTGTTGCCTTTATTAATATCGAGCAAAAAACGGCAAAAAATTCACGTTTGTTGTATGGGAGACCCAAAGTTGTACAAAGTTGTAAAACAAATCTGTTTTTAACAGAAGTTCACTGTACATCAGTGTAAACTTCAGTTATTGGTCTAAAGTAAATAGGGAACAAACATGTTTTTTTTACAGCTTCAATAAAAGCTGATTCATGTAACAAACAGGTGAGAAATCATTTTTTGAATAGCTATAAAAATAACCAAGATATAAGCTAACAAAGATTTGTTCCTATCTCTTTCTAGCAAACAGAATTTTACGTGGAGTTTATATGGCCGAACTGCACGATGACGTCACCGGTGCACTTCGGATCTCTCTGTCTAATTAGCATTTTAAAATGCTTGTATCATCCGTATTTCTTGACCGATTTTAATTTTAATTTAACTTTTGGTGACAATCTCTAATATCTGCGTCTTTGTCACTTACCATTCATATTTGTTCAGAAAACCATTTGTAAACACAAAGCTGAGGCCGAGGGACCCAACGAGGTTAAGGGTGACGACATACAAAAGTGCGCTATATCATAAGAATTGTCACGCGATGGCTGTAAAAGTCTTCAATCATTTGCCTGAGTGTCTAAGACAAATCACACCGATTGCAAGGTTTAAATAAGAGTTATTTGTTTGTTTAAAAGAAAAATGTTTCTACTCCATTCAAGAGTTTTTTAACTTTGACACCAAATTGTTGACTTAATTAATAAATAATAAAAGATAAATAATAATTATACACAACTTGCTTGATGTTTATATAAGATTAGATTAAAGAATTATCAATGGTAACAATATTAGGATTTTTACAACTTAAGAATTTGCATGCTAGACATAGCTAAGTGTGTGCTCTAGTATCTAAAAAATAAGACCAATGTATTCCACACTTATTGCAAATAAATATTATTTCATTTCATTTATTTCATTTACGGTATTTTCTTATTTTGTTGAGAAATGCTATTTAAAAATCCATGCATATTCCCTATTGTGTTTAACAATAAAATAGGTCAAGAACTATTTGATTGGTGAGCGAAATTGAAAAGTCATATTTGTAGGAAATTGTATGGGAAAAACGCGAGCGTCCCTGATTATCAGTGATCGGAATAGGTAGAGTATATTTACCTAAAGTTCGCAAAAGGACATAACATAGAGTGGTTACAACCGAGTATTTATTATTATTGAATTCCGGATTTCTGGTATTTTCTGGTACTAGGAAATGTAGTCGCAATAAAGGCTCCAGTTTATGTCTCTGTTCTACAAAGTTTAGGTAAATATACTTCACCTATTAATTAGATACTTAAAATAAATAAGTTACAGGCCCCTTTTATCACAAGCTAACATAAAATATCCCATACCGAGTAAATATTGCGTATATTTAGCATTAAAATACCGGAAATCCGGATTTCAATAAAAATTAATTAATATTTCATCCGGTTGTAAGCACTCTATATTATCTCCTTTTGCAAACATTAGGTAAATATACTCTACCTATTCCGATCACTGCTGATTATGTGACGACCACTGTATGTAAATATATTTTGTAAACATTCACAACTGCAATGCAATGCAATGCAATGTTGCTCCATCATGATTATGCCAAATTAAGAAAGAAACATTTAAATAGTTTTTAGGGTTCCGTACAAAAAATGAAAAAAAACGGAATCCTGATAGGATAACTCGTGCATATTTCTCTTCGTCCATCCGTCTGTCACAGCCAATTTGCTCCGAATCTACTGGACCAAATCAGGTGAAATTTGTTAGGATGGTGTAATCCTATGACAAAAACACAATGTGCAAAGTAAATATTTTTTTCAAATAAGGGTCATTTTCGGGAGATAATTAAGGAAATTTAAAAGAAAAGGTTTGCGTACCTTACTGTGTCAAATATCAAATGAAAGGGCTCGTTATGAGGATCTCAAATATATTGTTGTTAGTATTGTAAAATAAATAGTTTTGATTTTATTCACGAAAGAAGACGAAAATTGACCATTCCCCCTAATCTCCAAAACTAACGAGCCTGATATTTTGAAAAAAATAAAAATATAGTTCATTGCTTATAGATTACAGGAAAACCTATAAGAATTCTATTTAAAAAAAAAACGTATGTACGGAACCCTCTCCGCGCGAGTTCAACTCGTACTTGGCCGGTTTTTTGAAGTCGAATAACAACTGTTGAATTCAGAACCTCCTCCATATATTTCAAGTCTGTAGAAAAATAATGAAAATACAGCACAGCACAGATGCCTTAGCTTACAAACAAGCATAAAATACTTTCGCACATGACTCCTTCCGCATCAAAATGTTTTATCTCCTTTTTGGAGAGGAATTGTCATTTTTTAAGAAAAATGAACCTAATGCTGTTTTTAGGGTTCCGTAGCCAAATGGCAAAAAACGGAACCCTTATAGATTCGTCATGTCTGTCCGTCTGTCCGTCCGTATGTCACAGCCACTTTATTCCGTAACTATAAGAGCTATACTGTGGAAACTTGGTAAGTAGATGTATTCGGTGAACCGCATTAAGATTTTCATACAAAAATAGAAAAAAAACAATAAATTTTTGGGGTTCCCCATACTTAGAACTGAAACTCAAAAATTTTTTTTTCATCAAACTCATACGTGTGGGGTATCTATGGATAGGTATTCAAAAATGATATTGAGGTTTCTATTATAATTTTTTTCTAAACTGAATAGTTTGCGCGAGAGACGCTTCCAAAGTGGAAAAATGTGTGTCCCCCCCCCCGTAACTTCTAAAATAAGGGAATGATAAATGTAAAAATAATATATGATGTACATTACCATGCAAACTTCCACCGAAAATTGGTTTGAACGAGATCTAATAATTAGTTTTTTTTTAATACGTTATAAATCGTAAACCGCATTTTACCTTTCATTCAATCAACTCCAATATATATATAAAGAATAAAGAAAAACATTTATTTAGATGTATAGTTGTACGGAACCCTACGTGCGCGAGTCCGACTCGCACTTGGCCGGTTTTTTTTTTTATAGTATTGATGCAAGCCCGTAGCTTCACGCATATAGTGCAGAGTGCAACAGGCACGGTTCAGGTCAGTACCCGCTTTATTACTTGGAAAATACAGGTATTTAAAAAAAAACACAAAACTAATATTAAAAATGCTATTCATTTATTGTGAATTCGAAACTTGCTACTCTGTAACATGAAAACAATAAATATAATGTTACGGATAAATCTAAGCACCATCCCTACAACTATTTGATTGTAATTGTTAATTATTATGTTAGATGTGGAATTCTGTTAATGTTATGTAAAGTTGATTACGGTAAATAACATTTTTTTATTATTTTTTTGTATTATTTAAACTTTTTTCACATTACAAATAAATATGAAGTATAATGGACTTAATACCTAGACATTTTCTACCAGGCAACCATATAGTTAACAAAGAATAATAGGTGCAATTGGAGATCTAAACAGTAATATTGTACATAGTTAAGGACTTAGTTAGTACAATTTTAACTATCTAACATTGTGTAACAAAAATTAGTCATACAAACCTTCCTTAAGTTTTGTCTATAGTATTTTTTACAAAGGATGGAAAAAATTAAGGAATTTTTAATTGATTTCTTAACTATGTACAATATTTTTTAAATTCAACCATTTAGAAGTGATTAAGCTACAATTTAAAGAGTAACAATTAAAAAAAAACCTGATGCAGTAAGTAATGTAAAAAAATATAGTAATGAGAGCTTTTACTTACAATACCTGTATTTAATTCTTATTAATCAGTAAATTAAATGGAAATAGATTTAAATCAAACTTAAAATTACTAACTTAAATAAAAACAACAATGTTTTTAATAGACGTTTTAGTAAAACTAACTTTAAATAACTTTGTAAAGTGAACGTTAAGTACTGGTGACCTAATTCCTATTGATTTTTAACATCCACGCAAAAATTGAGCGCCTTGTTTAGACCTAAATAGCTATTTGCGTTCTAGATTGCGTTGCAAAAATAAAAAATAACTTACCACTCGTTTCGGACTCCACGGCGACACCTATTAGGCCTCCAAACTATTTTAAAAAACTACAAAACACTCAAATTCACACTCTATCACTGTTTTACTCATGTAAACAACCACGCACTGAACTGAAAGAAAATTCGCAATACTATAATTGTCAAAATTCTGCTGTAACAAACGTCAGACCGGCGAATTGGAAAAATGCCGAAGGCTTCACTCACTGCGTTCAGGAACATCCGGTGAAATTGGGTGAATGCTCACTGAATTTCACGTCCGGCAACATTCCAATTTCAGTATAATCCAACCAAAATTAACATTACACAACCCACATTTCACAAAGCTTGGTAATTATCGTATCTAATTTTGCAACTTAATAGTTTGTATCATTAACAGCGCCATCTATTACGATGTTACAACAACACGTGAAGTAACTTAACAAACACTTAACCTTTATTAATTCTACTACTCGGCGATAGATGGCACTATTCGAGACATCATATAATTTTTCTTGCATACGCAGTAAGTGATGCTTCTATTAACCAATAGATGGCTCTTCTCACGCATAATCTGCATGACATTTAATGAAGTTACTACTTGCTAATAGATGGCGTATATTTTAACATAGTTTGCAACTATAGTAAATGATGTTACTACTCCTCAATAGATGACGCTAATGAAGTAGTGTAAAGTTTACAAAACTGTTCAATAGATGGCGGTTGCAGTATGCGTGAGCCAATTACTACGACGTGCACGGAACTAAAAAGTTGTATCGGATTTGGCAAACCAAATATTTTAACTTAAGTCTTATATTTCCATCTACACTTTTTCCCCAATAGCATTTTTTCCGTTTAACGTGGAATCCAAATACCTAAATTATCATTAAAAAGCAATATCGAGCATCAATTTAATAGTTAAAATTATTAAATAGATAGTTATAAATGTTATAATCCAACAATAACGTAAGTAGGTATAAATAGTGTTTATAGGAAGTCATTAGTTGCCACCGCATACCACAGGTGATGGAAAGAAAGATTCAAAACGCGAGCAGAGCCAGGCGATCAGCTATATGCGTCCGTATTTATTGATTTGATCCAAATTCGTGGAAGTGGATCGTTTCCAATGTTTGACAAACTGCGTATTGGCGCCTTAGGGTCGGGCACCATGCTCCGCGGCGACCAACTAAGATCCTCACTAATCTTTAACTTTTCTGATATTTTTTTTTGTCAAAAATTGCAGTAATTTAATTAATAAAGTACCTACTATACACTCGCTAGCGGTCTAATTCTGTCGCCTACATTATTTACCTATATAACTTTGTTTTATAATTGAGTAGCACGTAATCCACCTTGTTCTTTTCAATGATTTCAAACTCAAACCCAAAACATTTATTTGACAAAAACACACTGTAACACAACCAATATAATAATAATATAATATACTTAATATATTTCCAAAGTTATTTTGCTTACTACTACATAAGGGTTGCTATACCTATGTAATCTTATAGCTATGGACGTTCAGATAGTATGTTTATTATTGTTTGATATTGAATCCAACAATAATAAACAGAGTATACATAGCCGGGTATGGGCATTATAATCTGAGTGATGAGCGCAAGTACCTATTTGTTCCGAGTCTTCGATGTTTTCTATGTATTGTTTTTATTACTACCTATAGGTATATACCTATTACCTATGTACCTATGTTATTATGTTATATGTTAGTGCTTCGTTTGGGAGGAGGTCAATTTCAGGTCAATTTCAAATTCAATAAAAAAAAATGCAGTCTGGTTTTTAAAGCTTGCTTTTCATATAAAGAGTTATTTTTAATACTTGGGGACTGTTTTCTCGAAAACCAATTACACATTTGTGACCTATTGGATATGCTCTACCTAACCATATATGATTGATTTTAATCGACGCTGGGTTTTTTTTTGGCATGGTCCTTTAATAAAAAATAGCTGTAAATAATAATAATAATGTCATCCATGTAAGCCCGTGCGAACCAACGCTCGTAGCTCGATGTATACAACGTACGGACTGTTGTACTATTACGCCGCGCCGCGGTCGCTTGTGGTAATCCGCTCATTGCGCGAAGTGGCTAGGTTTCTTTGTTCTTTTTAAAATTGTACAATTTCTAAATATTATTGTAATTATTAGGCGTCAGGAAGTTTAATCATCTTCCTAAGGACTCGTACACGAAGGGTACTATTGTTGTATTAGTAGGAGACGATTTGCACCGGGCTGTTTATTCGATAAAAAGTATTTTATACCAAATTTAATATGCTAAGTAATATATGGCGAATAGGTAGGCTGAAAAATTTCAGTCCAGTATATAATTAATTAAAAATTTAAAAATTAACTTTGTTTTACAAAATTACAATAGCTTGTTTAATGGACAAATTACATACCAATCGAAAGTATGAAGCCTATAGAATATGCGAACGTTAGTTTGACTATTTTTTTCCCGTCAAACTATTGGGTAGGCAGGTATAAACAGGTAAGTCGGTACTAGTAATTTGCACCAAATCTAACGTTTGCATATTCTATAGACTTCATACTTCCGATTAGTATGTAATTTGTCTATTAAACAAACATTTGCAATTTTAAAAAAAGTACATTTTTAATTATTTTTTTAATGATATAAGTTCTGGACTGAAATTTTTCAGCCTACCTATTCGCCACATATTATTTAGCGTATTAAATTTGATATAAAATACTTTTCATCGAATGAACAGCCCGGTCCAAATCTTCTCCTGTTCGGGTCTCAGACCATATGGGGCCCGCTTTATTTTTATTTATGGTTATATGTATATTATTATTCATTTATACGGTTCTTGAGATACAGCCCGCTGGTAGACATACAGACGACGGACAGTGGACGCTTAGTAAAAGGGTCCCGTGTTGGCACGTTTGGGCAGGGAACCCTAAAAAAGCGAGCTTTATAAACGCGACTGCTTTTTTTAAATAATATCATCTATATAGAGTAAGGATATCTGTGTTTGTTATTTTCTTGTTTGTAAAATAGAGTAAGTTAGATTAGAAAAGTTCATGAAAAAAAAATACAATAGCTTGTTTAATGGACAAATTACATACCAATCGAAAGTATGAAGCCTATAGAAAAATACCCAATGCCCTTTTCTGGGCATTCTTGAAAAATCTAGCCGTTTAACAAAACGGCCGATTTAAAAAACTCTCCACAACAAAGCCATAACACACATACATAATCTACGTTGGAACTACTTTACGTGTAAATATATAAGCGAATACATCTAATACGACGCGGCGAGTATGTTTGTTGGAAACTTTTAAAATTATGATTTTCTTATTTGTTATGGATGTGTATTGTTAAGTACCTGTGGTCGTTTCATCTATACTAATATTATAAAGAGGAAATATTTGTATGTTTGTGTGTGTGTATGTTTGTAACGAATAAACTCAAAAGCTGCTGGACCGATTTCAAAAATTCTTTCACCATTAGGATGCTACATTAACCCTAGGCTGTGTTTTACTTTTTTGCGCGTACGGAGTCGTGGGCAACAGCTAGTTTGTTTATAAAATATGTATAGTTAGAGGGTCTATATTGACTGACATAATTATTTTTAGTCATAATGTGCTAAAGCACATAGACCTAAAGGTCATAATCATCGCAAGTCATAACGTGTTTTTTTAAAGAAACTGATACTTTTTCAGGATCAAACCTAACCTAACATAGCGTTGTCTACACGTTAGATATTTCAGAACTTCTGGAAAGTTTACAGTTTCAGCGATATAAAAAATTATGAATATCAAAAATTAAGTCAACAATTACATTATGACCAATAAAATTATGGGAAACAAAGGGCTCCCATAGTTAGAACAACATTTGTATTACTTATACAAAAAGGCGAACTTATGCATCTCTACCAGCCAACTAGGTTTTAATGCTCATTACTTATGATCTTACGCTGATTTTATTTCTCGACCTAGTAGGTATTTTTTTTTAAATACTCATGTAACCTTCGTATGTCAAAAAGCCGGTCATACTTGTTCCCGTCGTCTGTCAGGCTGTGACGTCACCGGTGTCACGTGACATTTTAAACGCTCCCTGGCACTCAATAGGTTCCACGTTACGAACTACTGAATGTTATCTACGGAAGATTGTTTTTTTTCGATTTTTTACAAGGAAATAAGAACCCTATTTTTATTAACGTTAGGCTGAAATTAGGTAAAACTTGCTAAACTTCTTTGTCACAGATCTGTGACGGGACAGATAGAGGACGGTGCACAGATATGTGACAGAACAGACGAGGGGTTAATAACTAACATAGTTTCTCGCGTGAAGTCTGGATCACCTACTGTGTAAAATGTTTTAATTCGACACCTTATCCCTACTAAGGTTGTCTGGAAGAGATCGCTAAACAGCTATAAGACCGCCTGTTGTTTACGTGTGTTATTTTTAAATGTACTGTTTCTCTGTAATGTTTTTGATTGGTGTAGCGTACAAACAACGTTTTGGGGCGTGAATTCTAAATTCGGCAGCTTAACAAAAGAATGCTCATAGTCACATGAGTCTGCTTACTTAATCCACCGTTTGACAACCAGATTGTGCAGGATTGTGAAGCTACCTAGTCCGATTTTTCAATTTTTGTATATGTTATAAATATAATAAACTAGCTCTGTACGTCCTTTCCACGAAAACACTTCTATAAAAAAACAAAATTAAGAAAAAAAACGGAACTTACGAATCTACTTTTTCATAATAACTACAAAATATCCAAAAGCGGTCAAGTGCGAGTCGGACTCGCCCATGAAGGTTTCCGTGAAAGGTAAATTGCGGTTTACGATTTATGACGTATTAAAAAAAAACTACTTACTAGATCTCGTTCAAACCAATTTTCGGTGGAAGTTTGCATGGTACACGTAATGTACTTGTACAGCATATATATTTTTAGTTTTATCATTCTCTTATTTTAGAAGTTCCATGGGGGGGACACATTTTACCACTTTGGAAGTGTCTCTCGCGCAAACTATTCAGTTTAGCAAAAATGATATTAGAAACCTCAATATCATTTTTGAAGACCTATCCATAAATACCCCACACGTATGGGTTTGATGTTTTTTTTTTTTAAGTTTCAGTTCTAAGTAAGGGGAACCCCCAAAATTTATTGTTTTTCTATATTTGTGTGAAAATCTTAATGCGGTTCACAGAATATAGATGTATACCAAGTTTCAACAGTATAGTTCTTATAGTTTCGGAAAAAAGTGGCTGTGACATACGGACGGACAGACAAGCCAGACATGACGAATCCATAAGGGTTCCGTTTTTAGCCATTTGGCCACGGAACCCTAAAAATCGTGGAAATCGGACTTAATTTAAAGAGTGAAAAACTTTATTGCCCGGAGCAAAATTTTTATGTACGTTTTTTGACAGCTTCGCGATTGAAACGTCGCTTCACAGTCCTCTTATGAGAATAACATATCTGGTACGACGTAGTGCTTACGTAAACCAGCGTGTAGAGACTAGTGTTCGAACCAAACGTCTACTTCATTAGCTAATATAAATTATCGCAAATAGATAACAAAGACAACTAAACAAGATTCGTCTGTAGATACCGATAGCGCAAGAATTGTGTCAAGAGCCAAGACGTGGCGGTCCGCGACTTTTACGTTGCCACGCAACTGTTAGGTTATTAATGTTAAATCAACTAGCAACCCGGCTAGCTTCGCTTCGGTTTTTGTGAGTTTTCTATAACATACAACAGAATTTAATATACATATATATCGATATTTACAAGTTATAATAATATAGTAGGCAAGTGATAGAAAAGAATGACTACGGAACCATAAAAACGTTAGTAGCGTTTGCATCCTGGTTACGGCACCAGTTGGACTTTAATATATAAATAAACTAGCGACCCGCTCTCGCTTTGCTTCGGTTTATTTTGTAACACCCGTACATAATTCATAATTGAATACATAAAAACCTTCCCCTTGAATCACTCTATCTATTCATGAAAACCGCATTAAAATCGGTCGCGTAGTTTTAAAGATCTAAGCGAACATACAGAGGGACAGACGGCGAAGTAACTTTGTTTTATCTATACTAATATTATGAAGCTGAAGAGTTTTGCTTGAACGCGCTAATCTCAGGAACTACTGGTCCGATTTGGAATATTCTTTCAGTGTTCGATAGCCCGTTTATCGAGGAAGGCTATAGGCTATATCATCACGCTAACACCAATAGGAGCGGAGCACCAATGAAGAATGTTTCAACCTTCTACGTTAACAAAGTCGCGCGTTAAAGTTAGCGTTAGCCCAAAGTATTCCACGGGGACGAAGTCGCGGGCAGAAGCTAGTACTAAATATGTTAAGATTAATATGACATTTTCTTTAACTAAAATAGGACACTGGACAAATGGTCTCCGCGACGTATGCCATAAACTAAAAAAAGGTTTATTGCACATTTATGAATATGGAGCTAAATAAATAACATCTTTCATCTATTAGCTCACTTTTAATATGGGAATAATAATAATACTTATTTTAAGCATTTGGCACAGCCCTGTGCAGAATTAACATTTTTAGGATCGAGTCGACGCAGAGCTACGACAACGTAGAGGCGGCCATTATTTTTTAACCGACTGCCTCAGAAGGAGGGTTATGTTTTTCGAACGTGATACTGATGTGCAAATTGCGGAAAGTTACCAAAAAATTGGAAAAGTTCTAAAATTTCCGGAAACTTTCACTAGAAATATAGGAAACTTAAATTTAAGAAACGGAACGTTTCAATCCCCATACAAAATTGTGAGAAGTTTCCGAAATTTTCCTACATGAAATGTTCCGCAATTTTGGAAAGTTTCCTTTGGCACATCAGTAAGCGTGTGTAAATATTTTCATAGCCATTCTGTGGCCCTCGGTAAATTCTATTCGATGCTGTAATACTTTTGACATGTTAACGTATCGTCAACGTTTTTATAGCTCTTACAGATTTAGCGGCTGAGTTAAAAACAATATACATATATGACGTCGCGTGTGGTTTGAGAGCGAGTAGACATACTGTTTAGTTATGGTCCTGCTCACTCTGACGTAACTCGGGCACTGGGCCTCTACTTTCATAGTCCGAACGTTGCGCTTGCTCCGTCACTTTCCCTCGACTTCAGTACGATGGGCGAGTGAAAGGAACGGAGTATCCATTAGCACTGCTGTGGTGTTGGGAGTAGGATCCCGGACGTGCGTCGCCATGTTTGCCACTCTTGTTCTAGACTTCGCTGGTAAAACTGGGTCGTGAAACATGGTACGCCGCCAGCGTGATAGTTCTGATCTGACCTTGGCACCCTGTGCCCCTGGAACGTCGTCAGGCGGATTTCTTATTAACTGACTGTATTTTGATAATTAAACAAGAAATTTGTGAAACATCTAGAAAAGGCTTTTGGTTCTCCTTGCCCGACTATCTTCGCCTACACCTAAGTTCGACCATCGTGACGCTGCCTTTACCCAAAAATGAGGAGGAGCTTACATATATATTTCAAAAGCTATATGGTTTAGCCACGTAGGATACAGCCAGGGAAACAAATGACATATAAAATAGAGCATCGAACCCGGGATCGTCGAGCGTCGTCATATTACTTACTTTACCTAAGCTACCTATTCGTGACGGAACTCCCTCCTTTCTAGATCCAAAGCCTGTCAGTATTTTTATTCTCGTAAGGCCCACCATACTGCAAACAGGGAGTTTTTTGTGAGTGGGACTTTGAATCTACCATCAAGGCAATACAGTTCAATTACGTTTGTTCGATAATGCCATTTTCATTTTATAAACATAGGAAAATAAACCTTATTCTTATTGCAACGCAGTTCAAATTAAATTGCCTTGATTATGTATATCCTATGGCACACTAAGCCTTACGGGGTTATAGTTAAAATGTGGCGTTTTCTATGTAAAGAGACCTTATTGTCGATGGCGCTTCCGCCATTATTAAAGATGCTCCGATATAAATACAACGTCGCGTGACGCAGTGCGGCGTAAGCGCCATCGACAATAAGGTCCCTTTACATAGAAAACGCCACATTTTAACTATTACCTCGTAAGGCTCAGTGTGCCATAGGATGTACATAATCAAGCCAATTTAATTTGAACTGTGTTGCAATAATAATAAGGTTTATTTTCCTATGTTCATGAATTGAAAATGGCTTTATCGAACAAACGTATATGAACTTTATTGCCTTGATGGTAGATTCAAAGTCCCACTGACGAAAAACTCCCTGTTTGATCCCTGGCTGGTCGATCAAGCACAGCCAAACCCGCTAGACGTAGAGATTTGAAATTTGGAGGTTATATTCGTTATGCCGGCACTTCACTTGGTTGTTATTTGTCAAATATTGTCGTTGCATCTCTTTCATTCGGTATGTCAAATGTAAGAGATATAAGATCAACATTTGGCAAACATAGCCAAGTGAAGTGCCGGAAGTAGGTACCCTGGGGTGTTATTCTCTCAAAAAATGGCGGCCAGTGGGACGGACGAGCGAATCGAAGCGGCGAGTTTAAGTAGTCCCGTCCGAGCGAACAAAACACATTTTAGCGCGTGCATTGTCAATTAGGCAGCCTTATACGTTCGTGAACTTATGCTGCCAAATTGAATACACGCGCTAAAATGTGTTTTGTTCGCTCTGACGGGACTACTTAAACTCGCCGCCTGGACAATCACTCGTTCGTCAGTCCGTCCGTCGTTGTTGAGAGAATTACACCCCTGTTGTAGGGGTACACTGTTAGTAGATTCACTCCATCATGCAGCAGGGGTGTTATTCTCTTACAACCGGCGCTCGGTCGGTGTAACGAATGAACGACTGAACGCGCCACACCGGCGAGTTTTAAGGCTTGATTTCCTCGTACGCTGTCATCGGTCGCTGACGTCGGTCAAGCGTACGAATATATATGGCAAATCTGCCGCGGACGTCAGCGTCGCTGTGCGGTGTCCCATAGAACTTGGTGTATATTCCTACGCTCGACCGACGTCAGCGACCGATGTGAGCGTTGGAGAAAATCAAGCCTAAGTAGTCCCGTCAGAGCGCACAATACACATTTTAGCGCGTGCATACTCAAGTAGGCAGCAAAGGGCCCTGCCAAGGTGCATTACGCTTACTAACGTTTCTATTCGATTCGTTTTTAAACCAATCGCGTCACTGGTAGATCACGTGACTTTTCGTATCACGTCATCTCCCAGTGACGCGATTGGTTTAAAAACGAATCGAATAGAAACGATAGTTAGCGTAGTGCATCTTTGCAGGGCTTTCAGGGCTACTGTCGATAAGATCGGACGTATAAGGCTGCCTAATTGAGAATGCACGCGCTAAAATGTGTTTTGTGCGCTCTGACGGGACTACTTAAACTCGTCGGTGTGGCGTGTTCACTCGTTCCCTCGTTCGTTCGACCGAACGAGCGCCGTTTTTAAGAGTATAACATTCCTGTTAGTAGATTCACTCCATCATGCAGCAGATTAGTAGATTCACTCCATTACCGACGTTTAAAAGAGCCCTCGTGTGGCCAATTTACTGTTTTTTTTTGTTTAATTTGACTAAGAAAGGATTTTCCGAAAATCAATCCCCAAGGGAAGAAATAGGGGGAAAAGCGGGAAAGTAATTCTACGCGGACAAAGTCGCGGGCATCCTCTAGGTAAATTATAAAATCATAATTTTAATTACTTTACACTACACTCAATAATAAATCACCTCGCAGTTTGTTTTCTAAAGATTTTTTCTTTCATCGTAGTTAAATAAATAATGTAAAACAGAACCCTCCTCTTTCGAAAATCGGTAACTTCCTAATCACTAGCTACTTAATGTTGGTACGATTTTAAAATTAAAAACTTTCGTAGCACTGTGTGTGTGCGCGCGTCTGTGTGAGTGCTTACATAATGTATACACGTATATATGCGAGCTCTGTGTGCGCTTTGTAATAGTGTGGGTGTAAGAAAGGTTAGTGTGGATTTTGTTATTTTTTATTATTTGTCAAACAAAGTGATTTATGATTATCCCGAATATAGTACGGTGATTTCTGTAAGGGACCTTGAACAACACAGAATTGTATTATCGCCTATTTTCTTAGGAAGTGTAATTTATTTAACATTCTGTATCTATAGGAACAGAGGACATTTAGTAAGTTTGTATGAACATTATTGCCTTTTTTATATAATGGTGTAGATGACCTTAAAATAGACATAAAATATAAATTTAATGCGTTAAATAATAGAAGAGCGAAGATATTAAAGATTTAAGTATATACCTCCTAAGTTTTTGGTACTAGAAGTACGCCCAGGTATAAATAGAAATCGAAATAATAATAGAAATAGAAATAGAAATAATTTATTCAACGCATACACACATTTGAAAAAACAAGACTAAAACAAAAAACATTTAACATGGCGTTGAATAGGAACTCATTTAATTGTGTTTATTTTTAGAATTGCATTGCAATGAATATGGCTCGATTTTTTTATTGTTAAAAAGTCCACGTTAAAATTTTATAACAAATTCTTCCTGTAAATCTTAAAAAAAAACTATAATACCGCTGTTAAAGTAATTCTTTTTGCCCCTCTTTTTGTCAGAATAAAATAATTGTTTTACTTACCTGAATGGTCCCCTTTTTATGTTCCCTAGGGAAAGGAAATAAGAGGTTACCTATTTAATTACCTACAGAGTTACAGATCGGTCTTCAGTATGTCTAAACTAAAATGTATAAAGATTAGCATTGCAATTTCAAACTTTCAATTGAATTTCAATCATGCGGCATGCATGTAAATAATGGTTGATCGAAAGAAGAAACAAAATGCAGTTTTTTTTTTAATGATCTTAAACTTACTAAATTAATAATTTCCAAAGTATAATTTTTGTGTCGATAAATCAGCACTTTTTAATTTGTACTCGTAATAAAATATTTTAAACTACTTAATTTCGAGTTTAATAAAAGGCATGTCCACGCTAGCCTGCCGGCCCGTATTGTGCTTGATTGTGGCGCGTCGACGAGCGGAATGCAAACTAAACCGCGCAGGGCTGCCACAAGCCGTATTTGTTAACGATTTAATATTAATGTCAAATTAAGTTTGTCTATTTTATAGTTTTGATTTGAATTGCCCAAAGATTAAATAGAGTTTAATACTGTTAATCTGATAGATGAGAATAACTTGGAAAACAAAAGTTTGGTAAAAATGACGTCGGTGTTCGGAGTGAAATTGGCAATATGATCCAATATAAACAAAAACTGGTAGCCACTTGAGAATGATGTAGTTCTAACTGTCATTATGTAAAACTATTATTACTACCACGTTAAGCAGCAATTTTTGTCTATTTTATATATTTTTATAGATAACTATTTTTTGTAAAAGCCTTATAATGCGGTTTGTTTAAATATTGATAACACAAAAAAATAATCCTTGGCTGATATCTTTGATATGACAACATTCCTTTGTTATCTTAAAAAAAAACGTTCATATTAACTTCGTCGCCTATTTCAATTATAAATCATAAGTTGAGCCGTGCGTTCAACCCGGGCAGTGCGACGAACGAAATCCGTAGAAGATACATAGGTCAAGTTAGTCTTGCCGGTAAATCCGCTAACATATATGTTCTTAAAGAGAATAACGGAGTTTTATCATTATACAATCTGTAAATCATTCGGTGTAATTCGGTCAACAGACATTTATTATTTACTGACCGACCCGGCGAACTTTGTACCGCCTTTATGTTTTAATAGTTATTCTGCTATTCGGGGCAGGGACAAATCCAACAAATCAAAGATCATAGAAATCTATACACACTTTCTATAAAAAACATTGCAATAAATCTTGAAACTAAAAACCAATAAACAAATGCAATCTTTTTATAAATAAATACATCATCCAGCTAACACTATAATTTATTAAAAAAATTAACTAACCTTAATTTCATCAAAAAACAAACACACTTAATAAACACATTACACAAATTAAATAATAATAATTCGCTGCGACAGCCCTATTCTTTATCAACTCACACATGCGCGCTGTTCACGCACACACGCGCGGTAACGAATTAGGGTCGGCTCTAGCCGCCAACTGGTAAAGCTGTGTAACTTTAAGAAATAACATTTTAAGGTTTCATTAAAAAAAAATATATATATATACTACAAATTGATAAGATTTAGCTTGTTGGTAAATTGTTTATCTTTGTACTTTCTTGGAGCAAACGAAACGTGTTATGAGTACCTGGCTGTATTAGTATATTTAACTGGGATCCCCTTGGAACGCATAATTTGTTTAAGCATATTTACTTTTCGCATATTATTATTTTCGCATAACACCCTTCTAGGCTTACATTGCAGAATTTAACAAATGTTTTTTTTGTAGATTAGGTTAGGTTACGGTAGGTTAGTTTTTATAATAATTAAAACAAAACCATTTCTATAGCGCTGCCTCTTAGCACAGGTATATTTCATACTTAAAAAGAGGTAGCCAACTACTGTAATTACTATGTACTTATGAAAACTGAATAAATGATTTGATTTGATTGTAAAAACCGTTTTAGGTCAAACGATTTTATGCGTAAAAATACGTTATGCATAAAAAAAATATGCGGTCCAATAGGGATCCTATTTAGCTAAACAATATTTTTTGGTAAAAACTACATTTCAACCTTTTTTAGTCGTGTCAAATGTAATCTTCAATATGAGCTATCTTTTTGTTCATAGATTAAAAAAATCCTCTCTGAGTTTGCGCCGGGACCCTTATACGTGAGTACATGTACATGCCCAGTAGTGGGAAGGGAACTGAGAGGTGAATAACCGTGAAAATCGTCCTATTTTGGAAACAAAACACTATAAGTTCTTCGTATAAAGACAAATTAGCACAAAAAGAACAGATATTTACATATTAGAGAGGTAATGCAGCCAGGGTCATGGGGACCATGCCGCGAGCGGACCTGCTAGAGGGGGTGTTCTTTTTATAGTGGTGGTTATTATTTATAACTTTAATATTTGAGTAGCTTAGTTACATTTTAATTTTAATACGTTTAGTTTTAGTTTTTAATTGTATTAATGTTGAATTCTGTACTTAGTTGGATGTAAATAAAGTCTTATTTTGATATTTACATAAAAATCTTAAAATATTAGATCTTTTATAAAACTTTTAATCTTAACTTTAAAGTTGAAAATTGGAAATGGAACCAGTAATGGACAAGGTCCAATGTTGGAAACTTGATATTTATTTTACAGAAGATAAGGGTTATATTTTGCAACAATAATTTATGACCGTATGTTCTTTGAATTAAGTGTTAAGTGTCCATTACTGGTTCCTTACGTTCCTGTCAGATTAGTGTCCAACACTGGTGACATCACCTTAACCGATTAACGGCGGTACTTATAAACTTGGAATAACCATGGGCTAGCGATAGGTTAAGTTAGAGCGCTAGTTTTCCGCAACTCGACGACTTAATGTATGCGCCTTTTTGGGGTAGCTAAACCATGCTTTGTCATATCATACTGAATACCGTGATAAAGCGCTGGTGAACGAAGGGTCGGACGTATAAGGCTGCCAAATTGACAATGCACGCGCTAAAATGTGTTTTGTTCGTTCTGTCGGGACTACTTAAACTCGCCGCTTGGACCTTCACCCTTGCGTTCGCTCACCTTTGCTTGTGTAGAGAATTACACCCCTTATCTGTCAAATTCAAATGTCACAAAGATAGACAAGGACCACGGTTATTCTACGTTCTAGTAACGCCGGTAGAAAATAAGTGCGTCAAAGGCGAACATAATACTTCAAGCATCCACTCTAACCTGCTTTATGTAAAAAATAAATCAAAAAGTAGCTGTAATAAGTTTCTTTGTTTGAAAAATTCAGAAATTGTGAGTTACTGTATTTCACTGCGTTTCTTCTGTTTTTTACGGCCAGCTAGCCGGCGCTTCCCGGCGTCGGTTGTTAATGTTCCGCTTATATTTACAATGACGTCAACGTGAACCAATTATAACTAAATAATTAATTGCTTTATAATATTAATTAATTTAACTAATTTCCATTTGATGTTTTCTATGTATTTAAGTATATATTTCTCTATATAAGTATTTATATCGTTGTCTAGTACCCATGGTACAAGCCTAGAGCTTAGTTTGGGACTAGGTAATTTTTTTTAAACTTATTTTTGCTGACTACGCGAAATATGAAGCTTTAGTTTAACTTTAAAGTATTCTGGGTAAAATTGTATGTTCCACCGTAGCTCCTAAACTATTGGACCGATTTTAATAAAGGTTAGGTACCTCATTATGATTAGTTAAGAACAAAGGGAGAGAGAGAGTCTTCTATTTTATTCACTTTATATTATAAAACAAAGTCCCCCGCCGTCTGTCTGTCAGTATGTTCGCGATGATCTCAAAAATTGCTGAATGGATTTTAATGCGGTTCTCCCACAGTTAAACAATTTTTAACCGAATTCAAAAACGGTCGATTTTATTCTATGTAAGTTCACTATCAGTTATTGATTGTTTAAAAAAAAAAAAAACTTTTGTTTAGTAGAGTATAGTTCCCATTGTCACCAAATCGGTATCCGATGAAGGAATTCGTGAGGAATTGAGGGAACTCCTCAAATATTATAGTCATACATATAGTGATTTTGTTATTTTAAGTAACAAGTCCAGTCCAGTATTTCTCGTGTGGTTGCCGAGTTAGAATAGTGCCACTCCATGTCTTCCCGTGGATGTCGTAAGAGACGACTAAGGGAATAAAGGCTTGTAGTACTGTTAGGCGATGGGCTTGCAACCTGTCACTAATACGCTGGTAAACATCTTAGCCTAATTGTGCAAATTGTGGTTATAGAATTATCAACAAGTTTTTAGAGATGTTTGTAATTCTGTAGCTCTGCCTACCCCACTCTGGGAACGAAGGCATGAGATTATGTATGTATGTATGTAAGTCCAGTATTGCATTCATCAAGTATCAATGGGTGAAGTGCAACTGATGATGAAGACCACGGATGGCCACCGGATATCCTCAACGGCACCTATTTCATGGGTGATTAAAAATATACATATACAGATATTTATCGTTTAATAGTATAGCTACGATAAGAGAGAAACCAAATATACCGTTACATTAGCCGGACATCTACATATCGCTTTTATGTACAAGTACAGACATATACATCTTATATATAACCGTTATAATACTTACAGATAACACTATCTGTTAGTTTATCATATCAGTCATTCCCAAAAAAACATGGCGAGCCAATATGGCCGCGACAAGATTCATCACATTTTTTGTTCCATAAACTTTGGAGATAAGGGGGGGTTGGGGGGGAAATGGTATTTTTTTTGTAAATTTTTGGCTATATATAGGAAAATCATTAAAAAAAATTGGTGGTTTGCCCGTGGTCCTACTGCGTAGTCCTACTGGCCCAAATTAGTATCATATTTATAAATATGAGGTAGGTTTCGGTTACGTTAGTTCTGCAGCATGCCTGGAGGGCCAAACCGCCCAGAAATAGGAGCTCCGCGGAAGCGGAGCTCCTTCAGCCCTGTTAATTTGATATTCAAATGGATATCATTGGTCAATAGGACTACGCTGTAGGACCACGGGCAAAAAAGGAAAAAATGTTTTAAAATTTACTGATTGAGCCCTTTCATATGACACCCAGTTTGCTATAATGAAGTCACATTCATTTTTACCCGACTGTCGTTACCCGACTGCCGAAGGAGGAGGGTAATGTGTTTATCAGCCGATATATGTATGTTTGTTACTTTGTGGCGCTCTAGAAACTAAACGCGTGGACCGATTATCATGAGTTTTATTTCAATCGACTCGTCTTAATCTCGTGAGTGTCACTAAAGATATGATAGTAATTTAAATTCAATATGGCGGCAACCAGACGCCATATTGTAAAAATGAAAAAAAATTAAGTCGACGAACTATGACAAATGGGGTATAATTGAATAGGTATTTAAAAATGATCTTTAGGTTTCTTTAATCATTTTTCATTTTGAATGATAATTTAGGATTTATAACGATTTGAAGTTGGTTAGCAACAACAGTCGGGTTTTTTAAAGCTTGTGCTAGTGTGCTTCTTATTTTGCCTGGTTTAGGAAGAGTCAGCGGATATAGAGGTACTATTAGACTATTAGCCCAAAGTTATCCTGACCCACCATAGAACTGTGTCACAGTCACGTTATGATTCAAGTCGTAACAAGTGTCAAACAAATTGTTTTATAACGTCACTGTGACACCGTTTTATGGTGGGTCAGGGTTCTATTGGGCCGATTGTACAATATTAGAATAGATGTTTTTGTTTTTTAATTGTTTAATAATGCCAATACATATACAAATATTACATATACATATAGCCAGACATACAGACAGATATAGCTGGACATATAGCCAGGATGGACGCAAGCCGTTGGACCAGACGTGTATTGGAGTGGAGACCACGCGAAAGCACACGAACGCGAGGGAGGCCACCCCAACGCTGGGTGGATGACATCAGACGGCACGCAGGTCGTGACTGGATGCAGAGGGCGCAAAACCGTCAGGAATGGAAGAGAATGGAGGAGGCCTATGTCCAGGAATGGAAAAATTGAAGGCTGATATGATGATGATGATGATACAAATATTAAATAGTTGGATAGAAACTGGCAGGCGAAACACTGCCAACCCAAGGGACAACATAATAGGTTTGTCAAGGCCGCAATACGTCGGTTGCATGTTACCATGATAATTCTCTATAGCAACTCATGTTTTTACTCGACGGACGAATTATTAAGTTAGTGCAGCGTACAAACATTTTACATAAATTAGTTAGTATAGTTTGTGCATTCTAAATTAGACAGCCTATACGTTCGATCGTTCGACAGGAGCCCTGCTGCTTAATTGAGAAATGCACGCGCTAAAATGTGTTTTGTATGCTCTGACGGGACTACTTAAGAGGCCGTATACGAAATTTTGCCGGTTTTGCTTATTTTTGTGATTTTACATTTAAAATACTGCTTTTCTATAAGTTTTAATGCTCAACATTAAATGTCATTTTAGTTATGATCGAATAAATGAGCCACTTTTTTATTTTTGTCGAGTATTATAATGGGAGATTTAGGTTGTTTTAAAACATTATTTATTGCCAATTCTTTTGAACATTTTGGATATTTTTTTAAGGTACCTAATCGATTGATTTTGAACTAATGTTTATTTCTGAATAGCCGAAATCAAAAATATTTTTTGCCAGTTTTCTATAAAAAATTACCGAATATTTTTTTTACTCGAAAAATTTATATGAAAGTGGAAAAAAGTAATTCATACATTTTTTAGACGACTTTCACAACAATACATTGTAAATTTTTCATACCGTTAAGACGTCAAAACGATTCATGAATATCTGACATTCTAAACCAGCAAAATTCACCTAACAGTCGCCGGTGTCAGGTCGATTAATCAAAATAAAATAATAAAAACAAAAACGAAGCTCATACATTCGTTAAAATTAGAAATTATCTTACATGTTGTGCGTTAAAACTTGTAGAAATACAGTATTTCAACTGTAAAATCGCGTAAATCAGCGAAATCGGCAAAATGTTGTATACGGCCTCTTAAACTCGCCGGTTTATTTCGTTCGTTCTCTCCTTTACTCGTCCGACCGACCGAACACCGTTTTTAGGAGAATAGTATGGGAGTAATATGTGTATGTAGACAAAATCAGTAAATTTATTCAAACGCAGCCAGGCGTGTAAACTAGTGTCATAGGCACTAATTAGCACCGCATAGCTAAACAACTTAGAGCTATTTAGCCACATTCCAGCTAAACCGCATTTGGACATGCTCCTAGGCGTGTAGGTTAATAACTTGGCGGTGGCACTTCATTTGACGATTATTTGTCAATTAATTTGGTTGCGTCACTTTCTTTTGGTATGGCGAATGTGAGAGGTGTGAAGTTAGGCGAAGATTTGAAAAATACAGCCAAGTGACACGGTATCTTATTTGGGGTTTGTGTTGTACTGAATTTAACATAACAGTGATGGATGTTAGTTATTTATTGACGATTACACAAGCGTATTCAGCTAACGATGTTTGCGTCAAATATAAATAACTCTTTTTTTACTTAATTAACTAGGTGCACTTGCCGTCCCCGGGGAAGTCTAAATGGAGCGAAGCTAAAGATGAGCTTCAAAAAGGTTACGAGCGAAGAGCTTAAACTTTTCTGAATACCTATGTGTTATTAGTGTTATTACGGTGGATTTCCTAAACAAAACAAAAAAACCGGGCATGACACGGTTAACTCAATTGGGATTGTTCATATTTTTACAAATACTCTAATTCGAAAACCATTTCAAGAAATATGGTTTTAAAGCCAAGAAATATTTGTCTATTTCGGATATTTCGACAAAAGTATATTTAACCTTTGTTTGACTTTCGTTTTCGGCTTGAAGCCCTCCTAGGTGTATCTTACGGGTTAGGCGAAAACGACTTGAAATAGTATGTTTTAATACGCTATTATAATATTTTTTTATCATTAGATATCGTTTAATTGTTGTAATTTATTAGAAAATGCCAACCCAAATTTAAAATAACCATGTCATCCATAAAATATCTGCTAAATAAATAAAGATATTCAAACAAAACTATTGGCTCGAATACAAAATTAATGAAATTGGTCTCTTAAAATTACCTATTCTATCGAATTAGAATGTAAAAACCGGGAGTTATTTTTTTTGGTATATCCCAATTCACGGACAGCGGAGGTATATTAATATATTAATCGCTTTGGGCTCTAAGGAACGCTAAAAACGGCGGATGATTCAGTTTTTTTGGTGTGAAAGTCTTTGTTTACATAATTCTGGGTGTACCTGGTTGGTCTAACATAAAGCTGTTTGAATAATGTCGTCAACATAATGTTAGTTTTGATGCCGCGAAAGGAGGGTGGGCAAATTGGCCTATATGGCCAATAAGGACAAGCGTTATGTCACCGGATAGGTAATTCTAAGTTGTAAAACTATTACTATGGCAGGTAGTTCGAATTCTACGTGTGACAAAAGTTATCGCCATGCAAAGACGGCGGTATTTCATAGTAATTACGCTAAAGTCGTCTATGTAGGCGTCCCGATGTTCCAGATTTAAAAAAAAACTCCCAGTTATTTGAGGTTTCCCGCTACACAAAATCGTTGTAGAATTAAAAAGGATATCCGATGATATAGTGCTTATTGTTATTGGTTTCTAGGCCAGCGTCCATACATTTTTGCCCATTCTCCTTTGGCGCCAAAAATCCGCCATATTGATTTCTAATAATTTTAATATAGCCTATGACACTAGTGGTTAAGACGAATATAACCTCGTATAATTGATTAAATTCGGTTTAGCCGTTTTGTTGGTACGAGGGAACATAGAGTCGGACATATATTCAGGTCAAACACATAACCCTCCTTTTGGGCTTTGCCGCAGTCGGGTAAAAAGGGTTTAAGTCGACTTAACTTGTTCTACAAAAGGGTATATACATGAACGGAGTATACATGACCTAATCCCTTTTTCACTTGATCTTCAGAAGACTTACACCCTTTTTAGGGTTCCGTACCAAAATGGTAAAAAGGAAGCCTTATGGTGAGACTTCGTTGTCTATCTGTCTGTATGTCACAGCAGGTTTTCTCAGCAACTAGAAATGCTAAAAACTTGAAATTTGGCATAGTTGTACAACTTGCTTACCCGCGTCTGTTTCTAGTAAAAAAATATGTAATTAATTTTATAAATAATCGAAAAGGGGGTTAAAAAATGAAAGTGATTTGATTATAGCAAATGGGGTGTCAGATGAAAGGACTCAATCTGCACATTTCAAAACTTAAAAAAAAAAACTTGTATGTACTTTTTGATTTATAGCCTAAAATGAACCAAAAATGACCGTCCCCGTTCTACGAAGTTTATTAATCAAGAAATCTGAAAAAATCCTCACATATAAAATAAAATGAATTGTTAATTATTTACAGTTTTAGACCAATAACAAAAAAAACTTTGAATATCGGTTTTAAAATTAATTAGCCAAATTGCATAGAAAAAAAGTTCATAACAAAATGAGTATTATAATCATAAATACGGAACCCTCGGTGCGCGAGCCCGACTCGCCCTTGACTGGTTTTTCCACTAGGACCCCAAGACATCGAAAGTCATCCTTCTTTTTGCGTAGGGGGTTTAAAATGAATGCGAAGATAATGAACAAACAGTAACATGATGGTATTATCGTCCGCCATATCTGATCAGTTGAAACTTGCACATGCGCTGTTGCGATTACAATTCCATATTTTAAAGTATGTACATTTAGCCAAAAAACCTGTTCATTTTAATTTAAAGTAGGTACGTGATTTATTGGAAAACATAAAGAGCCACAATAATTATTAAAAATTACACTACTAAATTTGAAATCGGTTTTTATTAGTATATTTTTTTATTGCAGTCGGGGGAATGTTTTCTACTGAGACGATGTCCTTAAAACTCCCCTGATTGCATTAAAAAAATATACTAACAAAAACTTTTTCCGTCCTATTCGAAAGATAAAGATTAATAAAGATTTTAGCTAAGTAAAAATTGTAAACATAACAGAAAATTGAAATAAACAGATTTTATTATTATTATTATTATTATTAGATAACACTTATTTTTTACTTTTTGTTCAATTTTTTATTAGGCTGTATCTCATGAACCTGTATCGCTGGGACCGGAAACTTCAGAATTTCTTAAATAGCGGCCTTTACCTACACGGCACAGTTCGGACCGTGGAAACGCCACGCGCGATTCCACGCGTCAGTCCGAACCGTAGGTTTTTTACTAATCTACTATTACAGTTGCATTTACACGGACGGTTCGGCGCGAAGATTGGAATGGCGCGTGGCGTTTCCCGCGGTCCGAACTCTACTATCTAACGCGTAAACTAGGCTAAGTTAGGTTAGGTTTGATTTATAAAAATCCTTAAGTAGAAACAGTTTCTTAGTGATCAAACAAAAGTATTTTAATAATAAAACAGTATTTACAGAATTCAACATTAAAACAATTACAAATCAGAACTAAACCTATTTATAATTAAAATTAAACTAAGCTACTCAAATATTAAAGATATAAACAATAATTAATAAAATATGTTATGACTTGCGATAAATATGACATAAAACACATTATGATTAAAGATAACTATGGCAAACGCGTCCTTAAATAACAATAACATTCATGTGGAATGCAATAAATATATAGAATATTAAGGAATAAAAAATAATTTTATTTACATCCAACTAAGTACAGAATTCAACATTAATACAATTAAAACTTAAAACTAAACGTATTAAAATTTAAATTAAACTAAGCTACTCAAATATTAAAGATATAAATAATAATCACCACTATAAAAGAACGCCCCCTCTAGCAGGTCCGCCCGCAGCATGGCCCCCATGACCCTGGCTGCATTACCTCTCTGGCAGTGTTGCCATATGCTGAAACTCAAAATCTGTTGTGTAATATTTTTAAATCTGTATAAAATCTGTATTTAAGAAGGATTATGTTCATGTTTCAGATCATCACGGACAAAATAATTATGATATTGACCATAGTTAGAGTCTGAAGTACTAGTACGATGTTCGAAATTGGACCGTGGTATGCTCACCCAAATATTTTTTAACAGGAGATTGAGAGGGACGACACTATACCATTGTCGAATTTCGAACATCGGAGTAATCCCCGCCCTTAATATTGCCAATTGCCACTATAAGAAAAATTAAACCCAATTCAATATTAAAAAAGCGAAACGGCCAAGCTATATTGAACGTAAAACCATAACATGCGTCAACTTTCAAAATATCTGTGTAAAACTAGAGCCAAATCTGAAATCTGTAATAATAGCTTAAAATCTGTATAGATACAGATAAATATGTATATATGGCAACACTGCTCTCTGGACAGCTAGCCCAGAATATTGAGTATTGAAATAAAAATGTCAGAAAGTACCTAAATAAATACCTAACCCCTCTTTTTCATTAATGCGTAATAGCTAAAATGTGCTTGAAATATGCTCTTTCCTTATCTGTCATTATGACATTTGAAATTGACAGAAAGGGACAATTAATACTTTAAAAAATAAGTTGTTATGTATGAAGATACATCGGTACAAACATGGCGACGACATTCAACTATTCTATACTTCTATACTAATATTATAAAGAGGTAAAGTTTGTGACGTTGTAGGGTAATCTCTGGATCTACTGAACCGATTTTGAAATAGTACATTATTGCCTAGGCATGGAAGTAGGAAATTGCGGGCCGAGTATTGGTATGGTTTACTCGCAAGCTCGTCCGTTTAAAAATACGAAGCCCGCAATTGCTGTTCCTGCCGAGGCAAATATAGTGCATTTCTCAAAAATGGCAAGAAAAAAATTGTGTTGCAGTCAAATCTTCATCGCTTGAACAAATTTTTTGAATTGCATACAAACAGAAACTTCATGTGAAAAAACCATCACTCCTTACCGCCTTTTTGTTTATGACAAGGAGAAACGCAATTCTTGTTTTAAAAAAAACATAAGCTATTCCAGGCACAAATAAAAAAGTTATGTTTCGAGTAAAATTTGGATGTATAAGACTTGTGCCCACATTTTATTATGGCCCTTTTCACTTTTTAAAAAGTTACAAGATAGATAGTAATGGAATTTGTATGCAACATTGCGGGCTTGTGTAGCGAGCACGCAATGTTTCTTTTTTTAATTTGAGAACTGTCAATAAACTATGTACTTCGCGTCTCAATATGTAGATAGGAATGTCAACATTTCCGGACATTTTTGAGAAAAATCTTTTTTCATTTTGGGACTGTGTTCAATATTATTGACAATTGTGTTAAATTTCCTCACATCTTGGAGAAAAGCACTATACAAGCCTCGACCGGGGAGGGCGGTTGCTGGACTCGTATATAGCGCTACTCTACTCGTCCCGCAACGGCCTATTTCCCGGTCTGTGCAGTAATGTACTATACCAATAGAAAGCCACGTTATTGGTGAGTGTTATCACTTCATAGTATAAAAGAACGTCGCTTCCCGCTGTCTGTCCCTATGTATGCTTAGATCTTTAAAACTACGCAACTGATTTCGATGCGGTTGTTTTAATAGATAGAGTGATTCAAGAGGAAGGTTTTATGTATAATAAGTTTTGGATTATGTACGGGTATTACAGAAAACTGGCATAAACCGAAGCGAAGCGAGGGCGGGTCACTAGTAGGCTATATATATTAACCCAAAAAAATATGTTAGCTAGTATGAAATAACGCTGTTACAGAATAATTAAACATTGACCGATCTTCAGTATCTTCGGGAAAGCTCGTGTCGAGCCCGATCGACGCTCGGGTTGTTTTAAGTAAACTCCAGTAAAGTACAGAAACACTAAACGTTAGCTACTCATAAAAATTATCGTATTACTGCTGCGTGTGTGTGTGTATGCGGTTTACACACACACACACGCGCGTATCTGAAACAGTTAGGGTTGTGGCTTACATTGAAATTGGCAATTTAAATTATTAATTAATAGGGAATTTGAAGTACCCGGAACCGACGTGCATGCATGACTCATTGTGTGTATAAAGGCTTGTAGTATTGTTAGGCGATGGGCTTGCAACCTGTCACTGATACGCTGGTAAACATCTTAGCCTGATTGTGCAAAATGTGTTACAGAATTATCAACAAGTTTTTAGAGTTGTTGGTAATTCTGTAGCTCTGCGTACCGACTCTGGGAATGAGGGCGTGAGTGTATGATTCTGAATGATAATTTACAAATAATAATGTTATCTATTGGACAGACTTATCTTTTCTATTTAAATAGGGTAATAAAACCATTAACACTTGTTTAAATACAAAGCGTTAAGGCGAATCCATACAAATTATATTTCATCAAACATTCCCGATTTCAATTTACCATCGTAACTTGACCCCAGAGCTCTTAGACGCTATGCGGCGTTAGGTACCTATGATCTTGGTTTTGCATGATCGAAGTACTATTGTCACTATTGTCATGAATACGCACGAACATGCACTTTAAACATACTGACGCACGAGTCAAGTTACGGTCACCAGGAGTGTTATTCTCTCAAAAAACGGCGGTCTGTCGGACGGACGAGCGAATCGAAGCGGCGAGTTTAAGTAGTCCCGTCCGTGCGAACAAAACACAGTTAAGCGCGTGCATTGTCAAGCAGCCTTATACGTTCGAGAAGTCATGCTGCCAAATTGAATACACGCGCTCAAATGTGTTTTGTTCACTTTGACGGGACTACTTCAACTCTCCGCTTGGACAATCACTCGTTCGTCCGTCCGTCCGTCGTTGTTGAGAGAATCACACCCCAGTGCCTGTTCGTCGACGAACTCACCGGCGAGTTATTTAAGAATGTATAATAAAAATATATATATCAGGGGACAGTCTCAGAGAATTTGACCTAGTCCCAAGCTCAAGGCACCAGACAAAGATAAACGTACTTAAGTATGTAACAACAACGCAATAACTAATAATTATAATGCAACTAACTATAACATAACCAAAGTTTTGTAATTATTTTGACATGTAATATTTTATAATATTATAAATAAATGAGTATGAGTAACATATAGAAAGAAATACGTACTTAAATACATAGAAAATATCCAAGACTCGGGAACAAATACTCGCGCTACCTACAGCAAGCTTGTTGTTCCGCTGTGGGGATAAGACAACCGGTGAAATTACGAGGATAAGCCATTCCACCTCAATCCTTAAACGTTCGATCTCATCGACAGAAGCCCTGCTGTCTAACTGAGAATGCACGCGCTAAAACGTTTTGTACGCACTGACGGGACTACTTAAACTCGCCGGTGTGGCGCGTTCACTCGTTCGACCGACCGAGCGCCGTTTGTAAGAGAATAACACCCCTGACTAGGGTTGCCAGCCGTACATAGTATTGTACTGTATTTCGACTCTGTGTACTATATACTGTTGAAGAAATAAATAGTACTCAAAAATACTATATATCGGTCAGTCCTTATACATATGCGGTTGGGATTGGCCATTTCAACCTGATTTTAAGCAATAATGTAGTTGGAATGAAGCAACGGGCTTTTTTCGGCTCAGATAGTTCTCCCAATAGCAGGCAGAATGTTGGTAAGTAGTAAATATTGTGCATTATATTTAATGCATAAATTTACACACTTTTTAAAAAGTTTTTCTTCAAAGTAGGTAGGTACTTTATTTCTGTGTACTATATTTTTTATACTTTGGGTTGGAAAATACTATATTTGCCCAAGAAATAGTTGGCAACCCTACCCTTGACCAATCTCTTTCGCCTCTTCCACATTCATTAGCGGCCTGCACACGTAAAGTTCGGACCGCGGGAAACGCCACGCGCCATTCCAATCTTCGCTCCGAACCGTACTTGTAAATGCAACTGTAATAGTAAAATAGTACAAAATGTACGGTTCGGACTGGCGCGTGGAATGGCGCGTGGCGTTTCCCGCGGTCCGAACTGTAAAAGTGCAGGCCGCTAATTAGTAATGTATGCGTCAAAGCTCTTACGGCGTTTACCCAGAGTCTATTATCTCTTAATCTGCGCGCCATATTAAATGTGTCTTGCTATACCTATTACGCTAAGCGCTTTAGGACTCACTTATCAACTCGACGGACGAATTATTAAACGACAAATTTAAGTTGTCCTGTCAGAGCGTATAATCAACATTTTAGGTTGTGAATTCTTAACTAAGTAGCTTAATACTCTCTCAATCGACAGGTCTACACGAACCGTTTTTTAAAGAATAACACGGAACGAATAGATAACATAGCACACACAGGCCACCTGATGGTAAGTAGGATCTGTGAGACGACAATCTTAAGACTGCAATCCGAAGGCTGCCAATGCGTTGCCAACCCTGAGGAATAAAGCTGGGGCATTCACGGACGCGCCGTTTGTCTTGGTAACAGATAGTGCGTACAACTGGATGGGCGTAATATTTTGACCACATTCCCGAGCGCCACGCCACGCCTCAACGGTACGACATGACGCAGCAGACTGATTAGAAAATGGCAGCCAGAGAACGCATTCACGACGACGTCATTCGGCTTGTCGCGGTGGCGTGGCGTGTTCCAACGTTGAATTTCGACATTCACGATCGGATTGCGCGTTGGCGCGTCGCGCTGGCTTTCCGTCCATTTGGAAATCTTTAGCCATGTACTTTTAAACGCTACAGTTTTGACATTCACGGATCGATTTTGGCGCGGCGCTGCTCTATTCGGCTTGTTGGAGCGGTCGTGAATGCCCAGAGGGCTCAGACAAGATGCACTACGCTAACTAACGTTTCTATTCGTTTCGTTTTTAAACCAATCGCGTCACTGGAAGATGACGTGATACGAAAAGTCACGTGGTCTACCAGTGACGCGATTGGTTTAAAAACGAAACTAATAGAAACGTTAGTTAGCGTAGTGCATCTTGTCTGAGGCCTCAGGGTGGTGATTCTCTCAACAAGCAAAGGTGATCGTTCGCTCGAGTGAAGGTCCAAGCGGCGAGTTTAAGTAGTCCCGACAGACCAAACAAAACACATTTAAGCGCGTGTATTCAATTTGGCAGCATGACTTCACGAACGTATAAGGCTCCCTAATTGACAATGCACGCGCTTAAATGTGTTTTGTTCGGTCGGACGGGACTACTTAAACTCGCCGCTTTTATTCGCTCGTCCGTTCGACCGGCCGCCGTTTTTTGAGAGAATAACACACCTGCTTAAGATGGAAATGGAATGCTAAATAATAATAATAAATAATAATAAAAATATTTTATTGCTAGTAATATCGCTGGTTGTGTTATCCCCACACCGGAATAACATGCGAATACTGCTGGCGGTAGATTAAAGAACCACAAAAACAACAGTTAAAGGGGTTTGGGTAAAAGTGTCATTTGTAAAATTCATACATTTTCAAGGTGAGCGGCCATTCGTAAAAGTGGTAAATTAAGATAGGATTATTAAAAATAAACATATTTTGTTATGTAATGTAATACTCTTAAGTGCATCGGAGCCGAGATATTTAAATATTCATACTTGGGCTTTTGTACTAAAAACTGAATACTTATATCTTTAAAATCTCCGCTCCGATATTATTTAATGCCACAAATTATATATATCTATGTGTATTTAGAGGTCCTCTAAATAACTATGTAGAAATAAACCAAGGCCGCTGAAAAAAAATATGACAATATTCTTCAAACAAATTTACCCAATGCCCTTTATACTTGAAAATAAGCTCTATTATTATTCAAATATATTAAAAACTCAATTTAATATATCGCACCTTCAGAACAACAGTGACCTAATTGAGAAATTTTAAATTTCGAGTTAGGTCTCTATGATAATAAATTTATGATTCGAAGTTTGACAGCACAAATTTTGAATTAGGTCATTATTGTTCTAAAGGTGCGATATCACCGACCGCAACCAAACTAAAGAAAAAAACCACTTTACCTTATTCAATTATCATGATTGTTTAGTGACGCTACCCGTCAAGAGTCAATTATGATATAAACACATTTACATACAAAATTGAAACAATTAAATCTTGATTCAACGAGTGGCAGCCCTGACCCGCACACACACAGACGCGACCGTGTACGTGCAGCACACAGACACATAACGGATATATGAAACCGAATGCTTGTCAAACTAAATGGATACGGTAGCTAGGGCGGGGACAGGGAGCAAAACATATCGATGTGTCGATATCTTACGTCCTTTGTTCGGAAATGAATTACTTTAACGTAAACAAAAAATTGTTATAATTAGAGTTAATATTTAGAGATGAACTAGGAATTATGCAAATATTAATTTCTGTATTCGGAGCAAACAATTAAAGTGATCCTTGACTTCTAAACTAAGTTCCACTTTCATCGAATCACAGGTTTAATTTGCTACGAACACGTCATAATTAAATAATTTAATTTTCATTTTAAATTAAATCATATATGGGTAAGGCCGCGAATTTTGACCAATTTGGACGTTTTAAATTTAAAATGCTCATAAAAAAAAATTGGTAACATCGAGAGGTTTCAAAACAATTGTATTATATTACGCGATAAAAACTGTCAAGGTCGCAAGTGACATAATTGATTTAAATCCTTTCAAATAAATAATAACAATATATTTCCGTCCAAAACGTAACGAAAGTTGTCAAATTTTTTCGACCACGTTTACTTAAAGCCCTGTTATTTTCACGATTTTCAACTTCTCATGATCATGCTTTTGTTTAAACAAAATTTTATGATATAACGATAGTTCTACCGATTGCGAAAAAAATATATTAAAATAATTTACTTGTTTTATCTTGCATTCTTTTATTGGGCCACAATTCCACGTTTTCGTTACGAATACTTTCGTGACGCTTTATAAAGCTTTATTTAAAGCCAACTGTGGTATAAATTCGTTTTGGTTCACTGGGAACTCATATTCTAGTAGGGCAACATCAGAGAGGAAACCAACCTCGTCAGTTTGTTGAGTAAATGGCGGTCAAAGGTGACGCGGACAAAGTTTTTCTAAATATCTTCTAAAGTGCTAGTGTGATTTTAAGGCTAAGTAGTGATTATTTTTAAGCGGTTGTTTTTTCATACGATGGGTTAATGTTATTCACGCACGTGACATGTATTAGTATATTCAAAATATCGTTATTTCACCATGATAATCAATATATTTTTTAAAAATACGTTACACTTTCGTTACGAATACGTTACATTTTAACGTAAAGTGACGAAAACATGAGATAAAGGGAAGTGCACACAGAAAAATACGAACTTAAATGAGGTTTTACTAGATTTCACACGATAAATACAATAAGTTATTAAGATGAATCAATTTGAACTTTTAGGTACGTACAGTAGGTACAGGGATCAGCACGAGAGAATTAAATCCATACTATGCTATCCATACTAATATTATAAATGCGAAAGTGTTTCTGTCTGTATGTTACCTCTTTACGCTTAAACCGCTGAACCGATTAAGATGGAATTTGGTATAGAGATAGTTTGAGTCCCGGAGAAGGACATAAAATAATTTTTATCCCGAAAATCATCCCCTAAGGAGGTGAAATAGAGGGTGAAAATTTGCATGGAGCTACGATATAAACGAGTTCCACGCAGACGGAGTCGCGGGCAGAAGCTAGTTATTAACCGATCGCGCGAGCGAAGCAAACGAATGCTTTTTAAATTTGGAGATGTCACTCAGTGGCATTTTTTTTGAGAAATGCTCAAATGTCTCTGTTGTATTATGAAAAATACCTATTGATTACAATTTCATTTAATAAGTTAAAAAAATATTCTTTTAAGTAATTAATAAAAATGTTGATTACGTGAAAATACTTTATTTGTATTTAGTCAATACAAACTTAATTTTTTAAAACATGTATTTTTTTGCGGTTGTTTACCAGTGTGATCTAAGCTTAATACCAACTTATGTTACGTTTTATGGTAACGTCACGTATTTTTTTTATGTTAGTTCTATGTCACATTGGTCAAAATTCGCGGCCTTACCCATATCAAACCACGGAATAGGGCTATGTAGATGTACCTACATTAAAATATATAACATTTTTTTAGATTTGCCGTAATGAAAGTAAGGCCAAGAGCCCAAGACACATTTTTGCTTTATTGCGTGTTTATGAATGAATGAGCCAAATTTGAAGTCAAATAGCGCTGTCATTTTAATATTTCTAGCCAGTTACCCCTTTATTCAGACGATTGAGTATTTTTCTTTACAGTAAGTAGCATTGTACCGAAAAGTAACTTCTCAAATTATGAAAGTTTCTTATGAGAAGTTCTCAGTAATTTCTAAGAATATTCTTAAATTTTGTATGAAATGAGAACATTCTCAATGCTCTCAAATGTTTCCGATAATATTCTAAGTAATTTCTTGAGAAGATTTCTTAACTTCTGAGAATATTCCGCAACTTGTACATTGCTAACAGTAAGTACTCTACAAGTCAATCAACCAAAATATATCCATTGCTAGACATAACCCTTCCCCGATGCTTTCCATTGCTCTTGTTTACTTCGCAAGTTATTTCATTTATAATAATACAAAAAATAAAAAATAAATATCTCATAAGTATCGATACATCCATCGTGAAAAGTATCGACACCGCGCAACCCCTAGCGCTCCGGCAGAGTCGCGCACGAGGTATGTACCTTCGTATTATTATTAGCAGGGTAAGGCCGGGGCACACTGCGCCCGATATTATTTCCTTTCAATATTTATTTTGTCATTATTTTAAGGAAAAAAAATAAGCACGAGATTAAAGTTAAATTGATACGAAGTCCATTTATTATAACTTGTCTTATTTAGTAATATTTTTATAGCCTTTGAATGCGAATTTTTTGGCTAAAAAAACGATTTACTCATGTAAATAACAGTACATGTTGTAAAATTAGGAAAGTTATGTACAAAATGTGGTCTTTTTTTGTTTTATTTACGAGAAAACGGCCGTTTTAGAAGAAAAAGATAATTGAGGTAATAAAAGCGTTTTTTTAATAAAACGAGTAGAGTTAAATACAAATACAAATATACAAATACAAATATGTTTATTTCGCATAAAATGTGGTACATAAAGATGGCAATAAAGTTGTACAAGTTTCGCACATTTAACCAGAAACTGGCATGCAAAATTTATATGTCCAATAAGAGAATAATATACAAAATGGACCTGAGATCGCATAATTAAAAGTAAACAATCAATTAAGTAGTACATAATTCACGTATCATAATTTTTATTTAAAATAGTCAAAATATTCTTCGACTGAGTAAAAACATCCCTTTATTAACCATTTCTTAAGTCTACTCTTAAATAAGTTCAGCGCTAATTTCTTCATGTCATCATATAAATGGACTTAATAGTGAAATACGTCATTTTGTTTTTAGGGAAATAATTACAGACGTAATTAAGGAAATCAATCAGGCATGACATTTTTAACGAAACGCTTAATTGGTATTGTTAACCATGATTAATGGTTAATCGAGGACTTTTTAAACGAAAAAAAATTGACGAGTGTTTATTACCTATAATAAAAGTTATCTTAAAATAAATAATTTAGTAACAAGTGACCATTATATCTACCAATTTAAAAAAAACTAGAATCTTTAATAAGCTCTATTCTACTGGGCAAAACGATGTCGCTTCTGACATGTTATAGTATTTTTTCAAGTAAATAACATATTGATTTATTGATTTATTTATTTATGGCTCACAAAACAAGTTACAATATGGATATAATCAGATATAATGCAAATGTCATAATAAAAATATATGAATCTACACAATAACTCTAAACTATGTGTGCACAAAATGATTAAAGTGTAAGTAAGGTGACTGCATGCCATCCAATGATGGACACTTTTAGCGGACAGGCGCCAGTAATAGACACTTCACTCTTAATTCAAATATCATACGGTTCTAAATTGATTGTTGCAAAACAAATGAATAACCCTTATCTTCTGTACAATAACAATCAAGTGTCCATCATTGGGTCTTGTCCATTACTGGTTCCGTCACCCTAAATGTTTGATGGTTAGTGGTATTAGTTAGGTATCTTATTTAAAGTTAGTCAAATTCATTTTATTTGTTTTTTACAGAGAGGAAATATTAATTATCATTATATTCTAGAGAATTTAATACAAAATGTATTGTAAATTTGGTTTTTAAAAGTAGGCATTTTTTTTTTAATATCCAAGGAAGGTATCAGTCAACTCAGAAAAGGCAGAGGTGTGCAAAGGATCATGGGCAAATTGGGTGTGGCATCAACAAAATTGAGTCCTAAATCATTTTTTTTTAAATGTCTCAATCAAAAGCCAAAAGCAATATGGATTTACTGAGTGGAATGCCCCTGTAACTTGTATTTTCCACTAGCTTCTGCCCGCAACTTCGTGAGCCTAGATTTCAAATTTCGTTATTCCCTCGGGAACTTTAAATTTTTCCGGAATAAAATGTAGTCTACGTGTTAATCCAGGATATAAGCTATCTCCATTTCAAATTTCATCCAAATCCGTCCAGCCGTTGCAGCGTGAAGGAGTAACAAACTAACACATACACACGCACGCATTGATTGGATTGACTAGATTAAGAGCGATTGTTTTTTTTTTTGTCCGAAATTTTGGAAATTCCTCTGGAAAGGTTTTTTTATATTAACGTTGGAGGTATGATATATTATAATTAAATGTTAGGTTTTTTAAATCGAAATGTCATCAGATTCTTTTCATCAGATTTTTAGAATACTTTGACCCGTAAATCCTTAGCAATTGTTAAGAACTAGGGATCAAACTAAGCTAGATTATTAAATTAATAAAATAGATTTTATTTAAAACCATATTTTCATTCTACACAGCATTTTCTTCATTCCGTTTTCGAAATGTTTCGTAATTAATTAATGTTAATTAAAATATTAATCAATAAAATCATTGTGAAACGAAATCAAAGTTAATCAACGAAATTTGGAATTACTCGTCAATCGAGATCGAGAACGCTTTTGATACTTGATTACATTAAATTTCTGGTTTTTGTGGACCAGTTTTTTATAAAGTATCAAGAGTCAAGGCCAGCAGAGTCATTTGTGTAACGGTATATAATATATGGAGAGTTATTCAGTTTGTTTGTATTTGAAGATGTTATCTGCTTAAATATATATTCCTGTTTACCTTTGTGAGATTTTTTTTTATAGCTAAAAAAACCTTTTTTTAGGAAAATAATTTAAAAAAAAATATACTTATGTTAAGTGTCCAAGGTTTCGTTTCTCCTTATAGTAGCTTCTAAAGTTTTTTTTTGTAAAAACATCCATAGTCCATATTAATATTATAAATGTGAAAGTGTGTATGTTTGTCCGTCTCTCACGCTTCAACCACTGAACGGATCGGGATGAAACTTAGCACACATATAGGTTAGGTCCTGGAATAGGACACAAGATAGTTTTAATCCCAGAAAAAAATACAGTTCCCGAGGGAGCAGCGATAAACGACTTCTACGCGGATGGAGTCGCGGGCGAAAGCTAGTTACGTATAAAGTAATGATCAGGCAGATTTTCTTTATCTTAAGAGTCAAAATGTTTTATTACGTATTATGTTCACGTAAATCCTACTGTAATCTCTTTTTTAATTAATTGAATTAAAATTTAATCTAACTATCTTTACTTTTAATTAACTTCTATAAAATAAATCGCAAATAAACATTTCCCAATCGCTCTAAGGTTAACTGGAAGAGATCCTTTCAACTTAAAGGGATAAGTTCGCCTTTGTACATACCTTTTGTGTTTCTGTCTATTTTGTTGTGTTATTTTGCTGCTTGTACAATAAAGTATTTAAATACATACATACATAAATAAAGTACGACACTGATTAATTAAAAGTTTTTTTTCATAAAAATAATCTTAATCATAAATACTTGTACATGTGTACTTAATACGTTTTGGTTCCCAGCCTGCGCGTGCGCGTGTCTCGCCGAGGCCACGTCAAGGAAACGGTTTCTACTTCACTTTAACGATTATTGGGTAAACGGTGTTAATGTTACTAAAAACAATAAATTGAACTTACACTTGTGGTCGTACAGAGCCGAGATGCAATCGCTACTAGCGTTTTTTTTCTATCGCTCAAAATGTATGGGATGGCAGATGACCACGTGGTTAAAAAATCAACTAGCGCCTAGGGCTTGCTATTTAACCGGTTATTAGCCATTTTTGGATGAAAATAACCGGTTTAAACCGGTTATAACCGGTTATAACCGGTTATTTGCATTCCCTACTAACGCTCGCTTCGCTTCGGTTGTGAGTTTTTTGTAACTCATACATAATCCAGAATTTATACTTACATAAAAACCTTCCTCTTGAATCACTCTCTACCCTCCTAAGCAAAAATGCAATAACTAAATTCAATAGCCAAAGCAGATTCAACTCTCTTCTGTTTGTAACTAGGTTGAATTTCTACAGATGTTTTGTCTGAGATATCGCCATTATGCTTAGTAGGGCAGCTCTATCCTCGTAAGGCCCAGTGTGCAATAGGATGTCCATAATCAAGGCAATGTAATTGGAACTGTGTTGCCGTGGGAATAAGGTTTATTTTCCTATCTTCATGAACTGAAAATGGCATTATCAAACAAACGTAATTGAACTTTATTGCCTTGGTGGTAGATTCAAAGTCCCACTCACGAAAAACTCCCTGTTTGTAGTATGGTGGGCCTTACGAGGCTATCTACTGATGAAAACCGCATCAAAATCCGTTCAGTAGTTTGGAAGATTTAAGCGAACATACAGAGGGACAGACGGCGGGAAGCGACTTTGTTTTATAAGTATAGTCGAGTTCATAACTATGTGTATACTTAAGTACCTTGTCTGGGAGCCCTTTGTTTCCCATAATTTTATTGGTCATAATGTAGTTGTTGACATAATTTTTGATAGTCATAATTTTCGATAGTCATAATTTTTAATATAGCAGAAAATTTAAACTTTTCAGAGGTTCTGAAATATCTAACGTGTAGACAAGGCTAGGTTAGGTTAGGTTTGATTTGTAGAAATCCTGAAAAAGTAACAGTTTCTTTAAAAAAACACGTTATGACTTGCGATGATTATGACCTAAAGCACATTATGACTAAAAATAATTATGTCAGTCAATATAGACCTACCATGTCATGTTTAAACTGACATATTATAGGAATTGTCACAGCGATTAAAGTGACAAGGTACTAAAGTGTATTATATGAACTCGACAGTGCCCTCCTAAATAAAAAGGACGCATGCGCAATTTGTTAGTCAAAGTAAATTTAACCCTCCGTCTTAAGAAATAAGGTCACTAATACATACGCAGTTCTATGAGACATACGCCCTTTTTTCTAAGGAGGGCAGAGTACGTAAAGCAAGGGTTTTTTTTTTACTTTATAACATCGTGTGATATATTGTTGGATAGCTATTAAAAAACCATTATGAGTACAGTATTACCAGCATCATAATAGCTTTCGGCTGGCTATCGCTATCACGCTTGCACTCGCAACTGACAGTATATTTGTCACTCGTGTGTCATAGGAAAACGAAGATTGCCGATCGCTATTAAGAAAATGCTTGAACTGTAACTTCCTTTATCTACATCCATATCATAACTTCCCTACAATATGTTCAGAAGCGATAAGCAAATCGCCTATATTAAGAAACCTGTATCTGTGGTTGCATCTTAATGTTTACATTAAAGTATAGTGCATCGTAATGTTTATATTAAAGTGTCGGTATCTAAACATTAAAGTATCGGTAATACTGTACCACTAACTTGAAAATGCAAGCCATATCTGTACATTATAAATAAAGTTTATTTTTTTATTTAAGCTTTGATACTACAAACAAGTTAACAGTAACACTAACTTAATAAAAATACGGGCCATATCTGAACATATTATAGAAACCTTATGATATGCATGTAGATAAAGTTATGTATGCGGCTATACATAATTAGGCATTAAAACACTCGTGTGACCTTATTATGCACCAGCCACATAAACTACTATTATTTATCCTATTTAATATACCTATGCAAGTATATATTTCTACGTATATCTTTATCAATTTTAAGATTTGTTGGACCGTTTAGTATATATTGAACTCTAAAAGTAACATTTTCGCTTGAATTATTTTCTTCTGTAGAAAGTCACATCGGGATAGCTTTAGCCATTTTAGAAATATTTTTCACGCTCAAAAACAATTCAGATTCCTTATTGAAAGTCAAATTACGCTATTTCAAATGAAACTAAAAAAAAAGTTCAAACAATGTAAAATAGCAACTATAAATAAATTTACAAAGTTAACAATTTTTTTGTTCCATTTTTTTATGCAATTTTATATTTTTGTAAGAGATACTTGTGTGTGTGTGTGTGTGTGTGACCATCAGTTTTTGTTTGTGCCGTGAATTATCATGTTTTTAACATTCGGTCCTCGCGAGCGAACAGACCAATGAAGCGGTAGACAGGATTATTATTATTATTATTAAATTTTACGGTGTTTTAATGCAAATATGGGTTAGGTAATAAATGGTTAACCTGCCATTATGAAACACTTATTGGTTTTATTTTTAAGAAATCCAACAATTTCAAATAAAACAATGATACAAGAATAATAAATACAAAAACAATTACTAACAAGGTTAAATTGAAAATAGTATGTATATGTCAAGAAGCAAAAAGTAGTACAGTCACCAACAATAATATATTATCCAACATTGGGCGCAAAAATATCTGACACGCTCTTATACCTCTAGCAATAAAGACGTGTCAAATATTTTTGCGCCCAACTGTACTTATAGTAATTATACAAAAGCCAATACTGACTAGTTGTTATTAGCTACTGAGTAGATAGATATTTACCTACGTTTTCGAGCAACCAAGATAATATAATAGACAGGCTATAAAAATAATAGACAAATAATAGGTACAGTCGAGTTCATAAATATGTGTACACTTTAGTACCTTGTCTATTTAATGTCATGTTTAAACTGCCATATAGCCCATATATGAATTGTCACAGCGATTAAAGTGACAAGGTACTAATGTGTACACATATTTATGAACTCGACTGTACTCACAGGAAAAAATACCGTCTTTTGTTCATGCGACTTTGTGCAAATAGCTTCTTAAACCAGAAAGTAACTTCAAAACTTAGGTCCAAAATGGCCACAAAATATTAGTTTTAAAGCTCGTAACACTCTCCAAAGAAACCCAAAAGACCCATAAATTATCTGTTCATGCTAAATTATTGTGTTTTGTACGACTTTCAAATTAATGTATTTTTGGACCTAGGTTAATTATGGTATAAGAACTTTATTCCCATAAAGCATTTACAAAATTCACTTACATGACAATAACGATACACTGTATAATTTTTTAGAACAAGCGCCACAGGCTGTGCTTATTAAGGAAAAGTCGCAATCACATTAAGTAGCTCACAAAGCTATGTAAACTTTACATAAATGTATTGACATTTAAAGCGTATCATCCTCAGACAAAAGCTTACTCATACCCCACTCAATCTTTAATATCATTCCACAGTTTATTCGTATCATTAGCAAAGAAAATAATAATTCTTTCTGTTTATATAAATTGCTTGTTATACTTTAACGTAATCTGATAAGGCATTAACAACCCTTAAATAATGTAATGTTCTAACCCCGGAAGAAAAAAATACCTGTTTTTAACAAAAACAAAAACCCAAGTACAATATCGCCGTGTCTACACTTTCCTACCCCGTGCTAGCTCAGCCATCATTTATGTTCGTCGCACACAGCGGCGCGCGCGTGTGCGTGCACTATCGTTGGGTAAACATGGACATGATAACGAATATTATTACTTTTTTATTGGCATGCACCAATATCGTATTATCTGTGGAGAGTAGGGTTACCATTTAGGAATTTTGATAAAAGTACGGACTTTTTAGTCACAAAAATGTTTCCACACTACTCATTTGATATTACTTAATATATAGTTTTATTATTCATATTCCATCTAATGAAATAAAATCCGGAGAATTAAAGAGCCGGACAATTTGTCCGGACTAGTGGCTAAAAGTCCGGACATGTCCGGACTAGTGTCTAAATATCCGGACATGTCCGGACTAATCCGGGCGGATAGTAACCGTAGTGGAGAGGAAGTGTTTTGTCGAAATTACTTTTTATGTTATAATTTAAGTAATATGTGATACAGTTGAGTTCATAAATATGTGTACACTTTAGCACCTCGTCTATTTAATGTCATGTTTAAACTGCCATACATGAATTGTCACAGCAATTAATGTGACAAGGTACTAAAGTGTGCACATATGAACTAGACTGATGGAAAGTTAAGGTTTTAAATGTTCTCATCCTACTAACATTATAGATGTGAAAGTTTGTCTGTTTGTTACACTTCACGCTGGCTGGATGGATTTGGATGAAATTTGGAATGGAGATAGCTACTCTGCATTAACACATGCTACTTTTATCCGGGAAAATGTACAAGTTCCCGAGGGAATGGACAATTTGAAATTTCCACCGACATTTTTTTTATGTCATAGACATTTGCAATCTTATATTACACAAGTTTATCTTGCGATGCCAATCTCTAGATTGCTAATGCGTTGCCGACCCTGAGGACTAAGATGGAACGCCTCTACGCTAGTAATGTCACCGGTTGTTATCCCCACACCGGAACACAACAATGCTGCTTGGCTTGGTTAAAGGGTACGGTCGGCCAAGAAAGTGGACACCAGTGTTGACAAAAGTTTCTGTCGATCTAATTATCGCTAAGGTTGACACTTGTCACTGTCATAATATTATTGCAAGGGAAAATAGAACTTGTTGTTTCATAAGGTGCAAATGAACTTCAACCGTAGGTAGACCACATTTATGGCCGACTGTACATATGTACTTGCATACTGACTGACGGACAGACAATGCGATGTAATAACTACTAAGTACCTCCTAAGTTCCTCGTGTGGTTGCCGAGTTAGAATAGTGCCACTCCATGTCTTCCCGTGGATGTCGTAAGAGACGACTAAGGGAATAAAGGCTTGTAGTACTGTTAGGCGATGGGCTTGCAACCTGTCACTAATACGCTGGTAAACATCTTAGCCTAATTGTGCAAATTGTGGTTATAGAATTATCAACAAGTTTTTAGAGATGTTTGTAATTCTGTAGCTCTGCCTACCCCACTCTGGGAACGAAGGCGTGAGATTATGTATGTATGTAACTACTAAGGATTTAAATACAACTTTTTTTTTAAACATCTAAGTTTTTTTTAAATTAATACTTGAATGACTAGTATAGAAAAGGAATTGAATCAAAATAAGTAAATAATCGACAATATTGAACGCATAAATAGCTATATAACTTCAGGAAAATGATAAATATATTACGTTTTATCCTGTTAGCGTTGTAGTTATAAACCAAAAAAAACGTATAATTAATTATAAATAAAACTAAAGCATTTCCCAAAATAACGAATAAACAAATAAACAATAGCTTTATTTCAAATCCGTCATATCCTCACAACACAAACAAATAAATGGAAGACATTCCGTTTCTCATACGTAAACACGCACACATAAAAAATTTGAATGTGTGCCATCTTGCAAACTCTATTATAACACTACACAAGCAACAGTCACACTGAATTGAACTTTATGCTAACGAAATAAGGAGCTACGGCGTTGAATTGAAGTGCAAATATAACTTTGCGTTATCCGTGCGCCGTTCCAACTGCAACTAATTCTTATACTGTGTTTTATATTTTTATTTTTTAATGTTTTTGTTTACATCAAAGCATTAAAAAGTTTTTTCTAATAATACCAACATTACAAATATGCTTCAAATTAATAAAATAAGTGTTTTATATGCCTTTTGTGTAACATTTTGTGTGGGTATCTGCGACACAGTGAACGCGGTGTCGCCAGCTGGAAAACGCCGCATGCGCTGTATTTAGGGACATGCAACGTTGGCATAGACACAATATTGACCTGCCGTGTACGAGGAAGTACACTAGTTGATACTTGCGAGCTTCTCCGTTAGTCATTAATTATATAATGGACTGAATATTTTTATTGCATTGTACATAAGTTGCATAGCATAAACAATTCAGCATGAGTAGTAGAGCCAGTATTTATTCTATTTTGTAAAACGATATTGCCTTGCCATATTTCAGCCACCATTAGTGACAGTAAATAAGAGCGTTCATATCGTTGTTGACAATACGATAATATGCAAAAGCAATATTTTGCTTTTATAGAGATGGGCCAACTAGTCGACGATTAGTCGGGAAAGCCGACTATTCGGCATCATTTCTAGTCGGTGATTAGTCGGCGACTAGTCGGCAAAAAATGCCGAATATTCTGCACTTGATTGCCTATAGGAAATATCGTCAAGGAATTACCATACACGCGATTTTCTTTTCGACATAGTTATAAAAAGCACTAGGTAGTTCGTTTTAATACTATAATTAGAGTTCTAACTGTTTTTTTTGGTCGTGCGGAAAAAACGTCAACAAATTGGTCAAAACATGGTATGGGTAGGTAACAAAGCGCGACGGACGAAGCGAAACGAACGTTTCCGAGTTCACGCAAAATCCTACGATCGGCATTGCCGATTAGTCGGCCGCTTAATCGGCAAATCGAAAACCGATTAGTCGGCCGACTGGCCAGTTGGCAAAATCCGTAGTCGGTCCATCTTTACTTTTTACCAATTTCGTTTTACCGTGTTGAACCCCACATATAGGGTTACGATTTATGAATTTGAAGAGTCCTGACAAAAAGCCAGACATTTCGATAAACATCCGGACTTTTTAGTCACAAAATGGAAACATTGCTCATGTGTAGTTTTATTACTCATAACCCATCTAATTAAAAAAAAATGGAAAAATTAAAGAGCCGGACAAAGTCCGGACTAGAGTCTAAAAGTCCGGACATGTCCGGACTAATCCGGACGGATGGTAACCCTAACCCCACAGGCGTTATTTATTTAGAGAACTCCTGTTTCTATGTCGATAACGATGTCATTTCTATATTTTTTCAGTTTTAGATAATTGCTAAAATTATCAAAAAATAATAATGCTACATAATGAAGATGCTTTTGCTACATGACCATACTTTTATGTGCTTTTTATTATAACTTAGGTAAGATATAAATATTCTGACAGATATGTAAATATTATGTAATTTAATCTAATGTAATGTAATTTAGTTATTCAGTAGGTATCTTTATATAATATGAATTAAATGCAGTGCCCTAACAGGGTTTATGTTGGACTAGCAGAACATTCTCAGAAGTTAAGAAATCTTCTCAAGAAATTACTGAGAATATTATCGGAAACATTTGAGAGCATTGGGAATGTTCTCATTCCATACAAAATTTAAGAATATTCTTCTAAATTTCCGACAATTTCTCATAAGAAACTTTCACAATTTGAGAAGTTACTTTTCGGTACAATGCTATGTTGGGCATGAAATATTTTTATGACCTTTTGTAAACACATAATGCAATAAATTATATGATATGATATGTTTTAAAATAATACATTAATTAGAAGTATCAAAACCATTAAACGTGAGAGCGAGCCAAGCATTTTCCGATTCGGAACCAAAAGTGGGTAGTTACGGCTAAAATTATTTATTCTTTGCAACATACGCCGGACTAATGAACAAACACACATCCACAAAGCACATATAGATAAGAGTCACTCTTTACCATATAAATAGATAATATAACAATATTTAAATGAAAAGCAAGCTTTAAAAACACTTCATTTTTTAATAGTCGTCGATATACCTATGTAAATAATTGTCATTTCGCCATTGTTGTTATTTCAATTTTAACAGTTTAGGTATCCTATGTCACCCGGGATGACGTAATGATTCTAACGATACCTCACACATCTAAATCGGCTCACGCGTTTAGAAGTTATGGTGGAATAAAGTATCGTACATACATACATGAACCCTGAAAACATGACACTCCTTTTTTGGGCAGTCGTGTAAAAATATCAGAGGGCTCAGACAAGATGCACTACGCTAACTAACGTTTCTATTCGATTCGTTTTTAAACCAATCACGTCACTGGTAGACCACGTGACTTTTCGTATCACGTCATCTCCCAGTGACGCGATTGGTTTAAAAACGAATCGAATATAAACGTTAGTTACCGTAGTGCATCTTGTCTGAGCCCTCAGGAAGCTCTAGGCTTGTACTATGGGTACTAGACAACGATATACATACTTATATAGAGAATATACTTAAATACATAGAAAACATCCAAGACTCGGGAAATACTAGTGCTCATCACACAAATATTTATCCATAATTCCTTACTATTAACTTCGTTGATATTAACTCTGAAATTTTGGGGGATTTTATATCTAAAAACTAACCAAATTAAATCAGCTGTCTATTTAAAAAAAAATGTTCATCCGTTTAGGACGTACCTACGGCCATAGCCAGTTACACAGAGCACGTATTACACTCTATTTGCATGGGAGGTCAAAATGTTTACAAAAATCATACATACATACATTAAATCACGCCTGTAGGCAGAGACCACTTCTTTCCACCTGCTACGATCCTGACAAATCTCTTTCGCTTCTTCCACATTCATACATCGAGTCATGCACGCACGGCGGTTTCGGGTACTTAAGATCCGGCCCTTTTCCAGTATTTCTCCGATTTGATTCGAAAAAGTACGCCTAGCGCGGCCCCCTCCATCCCTTCCACTCACTTTCTCTCTGTAAGTAATTAAGTATATCTCTTTCGTCAATACAACTTTCTTGTCTACTTCAGGTTTAGCTGGAAGAGATCCCATTTAGGGATAAGTTCGCCTTTAATAACAATATTGTAATATTTATATTTTTGTGCAATGAAGAGTTTACATACATACATACAAAAATCAATCGTGCGGAATATATCAATATACAACTTCGAACGCCTTCATACAGTTGCATACAATGCGTTACGAGTACCTACAGGATCGATATTTAAGTAATTTGTTGAATTCGTTATGAGTACGGCTAAATTACACGTTTGACACAAAGGCAGGCAAACCCGGGGTCTGGGGTGTTATTCCCTTAAAAACGGCGCTCGGTCGGTCGAACGAGTTAACGAGTGAACGCGCCACACCGGCGAGTTTAAGAAGTCCCGTCAGAGCGTACAAAATACATTTTAGCGCGTGCATTCTCAATTAGGCGGCCTATATTAATATGTCCTCGTGTGGTTGCCGAGTTAGAATAGTGCCACTCCATGTCTTCCCGTGGATGTCGTAAGAGACGACTAAGGGAATAAAGGCTTGTAGTACTGTTAGGCGATGGGCTTGCAACCTGTCACTAATATGCTGGTAAACATCTTAGCCTAATTGTGCAAATTGCGGTTATAGACTTATCAACAAGTTTTTAGAGATGTTTGTAATTCTGTAGCTCTGCCTACCCCACTCTGGGAACGAAGGCGTGAGATTATGTATGTATGTATTAATATATTAATCACCCCTTATGAGAGCGAGTGAGAGAAAAGTGCAGTCAGGGGCATAAATATGTATACACCTAGTCTCAAAAATATGTAGGTACACACACCTTATTACTATGGAAATAAGGTCTCTGTGTAAATATTTTTGCACCTTTGTGCGGATATTTATTTATCTACACTCATATCATAAGTGCTCTATTATGCGTTCAAAACCCGTAGGCAATGACCAGCATTACCTGTGGTAGTAGGTGACAGCGATGACAGCTGTTAATTTTGGAAGATGTTCCCAATTTGGATCTCATTACCTCTGCGTAATTCGTATTATGTACAACACTCGTGTGATCTATTATGAAACTCGCCTTGCGGCTCGTTTCATAAACCACACTCATGGTGTAATGCCTGTCATTACGCAACCGTAAACTACTATTTTATACTTGACTGTTCAAACCCGAATCACCTTCTAAGGGTAACCTATCTGAAACACTAAAAAAGTTGCCAGCTGTTTCATTTGCCATAATTTTCATTTGTCCGAAAGTCATTTTTCTCTGAAACCGTTTAACTTTCCTGAATTGTTTTAAAATAAACCTAACCTAACCTACAGGTTCTGTAAGTATATCCAATTCAACATTTTGAAAAGTTATTGGGTTCAGAATAAAATGAAAATTATGGGAAATTAAAATTATGGGAAATGAAAATTATGGCAAACGTTTTTAGTGTTTGCGATAGGATACCCCTTCTAAGAGCAAATGCACAGTTCATAATATTACAAATCAACATAACCCTCCTCGTGGTCAGTTACATCTATTGTCCATCCTCATAACCCTCCCCTAACCCCCCGCGTCGGTTAAATCGGGCTATTCCCGTATTCCCAATAACACAATCTTATAAAAAGTCCGAATACAAAATCTACGCAAGCACAGTCTGACGTGCGAGCGAGACGGCCTTACGGGCGCTGGCGGCGGGTCAGAGCGAGCCGGAGATATAATTAAAACTTTTGTCGCCGAGGCTTTTCGAGGGAAAGGATGGGTGGGACAGAGTCGGCTGTGGAGACGGCGAGTAATATATTTTATTATTTTTATTGAAAATAGATAAATTTTAAATGTTAATCCTGTATATACATAGTGAATAAACTTAAATACTTAACTAATAATATGAATAATTACGTGTTTTAGTTCTCGCTCCACTATTTTTTTATATATATTTTACGTACATTATGGAAACCTTGCTAATTTATTTATTAATTACTCTTTGGCTTTCTACTTATTTATCCCAACTTCTGTACCTGTATAAAGATTTAATTATAACAAGCGACCCGCCCTGGCTTTGCTCCGGGCAATATTGTATACTTAAACCTTCCTTTCAATTACTCTATCTACTTATGAAAACCGCATCAAAATCGGTTGCGTAATTTGTAAGATCTAAGCGTACATACAGACGGACAGACGGCGGGAAGCGACTTTGTTTAATACTAGGTAAAGATAGTTTAGAACTGGGTTACTATCGAATTGTCTTTATCGCCAAACGACCATTTCAGCTAGATGAAATAAAAGTAAAATACAGTCAGCAAAGAGTCAATTCAGCTGGACGACATGAAAGTAGAATACTCAGTCAGCAAAGTGTCAATTAAGCAGGACGGCTCGGAATTAAAATGAGCAAGTAGCCAAACGTTTGGAAATATAAATAGTCGGTGTGATTAGAATACCTAATTAGCTGAGAGTAAAATGTTTAAAAAAACAAAAACCGCCTTCAAAAAGCAAAAAATAACTTCTTTAAAATGGTAGGTAAATAGGTCAGTCCAACTGAAGTCTGCTTTTGGTTAAAATATTGTTGGACGCCGACTTCAGTTGGACTGACCTATTTACCTACCATTTTAAAGAAGTTATTTTTTGCTTTTTGAAGGCGGGTTTTTGTTTTTTTAAACATTTATTTTATTTTATACTTTTTAGTGATCCTATTTATGCTGTTACGTAGCTCCACTTCTAAATATTAATGAGAAACTATAGAACATTTCAAGCTCGCCGCAGACAACGCCGCGGGAATGTCATAGTCATATTTAAACCTAAATGTGCTTCGTCATAGTCGCTCAACTACCTTTATCGAAATATCTTATCGCCACCCTTGAAATAGGTACCGTTAAGGAGTTCCGGTGGCCATCTGTGGTCTTCATCATCAGTTCCACTTCACCATATAGTACTTTTCAAAAGCAAATGCATGAGTTACAGTGAAAACTACCAAAATCGCTATAGGTGTGCCTATAATATTTGAGGAGTTCTCTTGATTTCTCCATGATCCCATCATCAGATCCCGACGTGGTGACAATGGGAAAAACTAGAAAGTATAACCATTCGAACAACGAAAAAATTTTTCAAATCGGTCCAGTGGTCTTCGAGTAATCGGGGAACATACATAAAAAAAAAAAAAAAAAAAAAAACCCGACGAATTGAGAACCTCCTCCTTTTTTTGAAGTCGGTTAAAAATTAGTTAATTGACATGAACACAGAACGACTTAGTAGCAAAACGTCTGGAAATTAAAATAGTCCGTATAATTACAATAGGTACCTAGTAAGCCGAAAGTAAAATTAGTTAATTGTCATGACCACAGAACGAGTTGTAGCAATACCTAATTCGTCGAAAGTAAAATTTGTAGATTTTAATTATCAAGTGTCTTATCAATACGCAATTTTAAGATCCAGACGTTTTGCTAACCGGCCATTTGGCGTTCATGTCTACTCGTATTTAGTAATTAAGACATTTTGAGATACAAACGTTTCGCTACCGGGCCATTTAGCTTTCATGTCCATTAAGTAATAAAGACATTCTAAGATAGAGACGTTTCGCTACAAGTGTATTTTAAAGTGTAACATTCTAAGATCCAGACGTTTTGCTAAAGATACATTTAGCGTTCATGTCTATATAGCAACGTCAGAGGGCTCAGACAAGATGCACTACGCTAACTAACGTTTCTATTCGATTCGTTTTTAAACCAATCGCGTCACTGGTAGACCACGTGACTTTTCGTATCACGTCATCTTCCAGTGACGCGATTGGTTTAAAAATGAATCGAATAGAAACGTTAGTTAGCGTAGTGCATCTTGTCTGAGCCCTCTGACGTTTGAGCTATATTTTCATTTGGCGAAAAGGGAATTTTGATATTAACCCCTTTTAATAAGCATATCATAAATGTAAAAGTATTTTTGTTTGTTGATAACTAGTAAAAGTGACACGTCGTCTTCGTTGCGGGTGTTTTTGTTCACCCAAAGTATTTTATTTTCACCCGCAACCAAAGCGACATCGCTGATAACAAAATTTCGATCATTTTAAGACCCGTTTTCACTTAAAACTAACCTAAGTTAAGTTATTCAACCTTGTCATAAAAACTCTATCTATAGTATAATTAATAACAAAAATGTCGTCTCCATAGTTTCCGCTCTGCAGTTTTTACTCGAATATATTTCAATGAATTCCCGTTTATACCCTTAACCGACTGCGCGGAGGGCGGCGTGATTATCCGCAAAAAACGTTACCTGCTCTGTTAATAACGTAGTTAAATAACGGTTACAATGTTATTTGAGAATAAACCTACAGATTTCATAACTGTCTGTGTCAAATGAAATTGCCACAGATGTAAAAAAGTTGTACTGTTTGACACATAACCTCAAATATTCATAAATAGTGTTTTTATTTAAAATAATGCATAATGAAATTTATCTACTTTATTTATACGATTAAAAATTAAAACTAAACGTATTAAAATTTAAATTAAACTAAGCTACTCAAATATTAAAGATATAAATAATAATCACCACTATAAAAAGAACACCCACTCTAGCAGGTCCGCTCGCGGCATGGCCCCCATGACCCTGGCTGCATTACCTCTCTGGATAGCTAGCCCAATCCTTTGGGAGAGGTAAGCACCAGCTCTAGGATCTCCGGAGGATTCTATGAGCCGAGAGGACAGGGCCTTAATAAAGCTTTTCATATCAGCTGACCAAGGTCCCATGGTTTCCACTGCAAGCGCCACAAATTCGTAATTATTTAATAATGACGAATATTTGCGGCGCTTGAGTGTTTGGGCTTGATCAGCTGAATAGCTGTTTAATCTTAAACTTATTGTGAAAGTAAAGATCAAGTGTATAAATCATTGGTAAGACCTCACTTGATCTTTAAAAGCACGTGATTATCGAATAACAATGGTGAATTGGTTCGTTTGCTTTTGTTTACATCTTTGCCAATTTAAATTAGTACAGACTATATGACAATTTAAAATCCCAAGGACATATTGAAGGTTACTTATCTGTACATCTATACTAATATTACAAAGAGGAAAGATTTGTATTTTTGTGTGTGTGCATGTTTGTAACGAATAAACTCAAAAACTACTGGACCGATTTCAAAAATTCTTTCACCATTAGAATGCTACATTATCCCTGAGTAACATGGGCTATGTTTTATTGTTCTGCGCGGACGGAGTCGCGGGCAACAGCTAGGAGTATTATAAAACAAAGTCGCATCCCGCCGTCCGTCTGTCCCTCTGTATGTTCGCTTAGATTTTTCAAACTACTCAACGGATTTTGATGCGGTTTTTATGAATAGATAGAGTGATTCAAGGGGAAGGTTTTTATGTATTCAATTATGGATTATGTACGGGTGTTACAAAATAAACGGAAGCGAAGCGAGGACGGGTCGCTAGTTTATTTATATATTAAAGTCCAACTGGTGCCGTAACCAGGATGCAAACGCTACTAACGTTTTTATGGTTCCGTAGTCATTCTTTTCTATCACTTCCCTAGTTTATTATTATAACTTGTTAATATCGATACGAGAAATAGCCATACAGAGACACCATTTGTCAATTTGCCCTGTCAAACTGTTTTTTTAAACTAGTTCAATCGGAGTGGTTTTTAGCTAGATTTCATTAAAATTGGTTCGGCCGTTTCAGACATCAGCTCTGAAAGAAGGTTTCGTCATGTAAATATTGTTTTAAAATCTATTTACAGTACTCCAAGCTTCTAAATAGATCAACGATTATCGCTATCACGCTTGCGCTCGCATCTGACAGTATATTTGTCACTTTCGTTTCATAGAAAATCGAAGATTGCCGATGGCTATTAAAAAACTGGTCGTATAAGTATCTCTTTATTTTAATATTGTTGTGTTTTATAATGATTACGTTATAGTTCCGGCGCAGGGGGCTGGGGGGACCCTCCCCTCCCCTCCCCTCGCCACCCCTTTTATATAGCGGCCCACAAACAGTCTAGTTATCGGAATAATGATTAATACACGTGGGGTTTTTAACCGACTGCCTAAGGAGGAGGGTAATGTGTTTATCAGCCTATGTATGTATGTTTGTTCCTTTGTGGAGCGCTAGAAACTAAACCCGTTGTCCGATTTTGATGATTCTTATTTCAATCGATTTGTCTTAATCTTGTGAGTGTCACTAAAGATATGACTGTAATAAAAATTTAATATGGCAGCAACCAGACGCCATATTGTAAAAAGGAAAAAATAAAATCGACAAACTATAGCAAGTGGGGTATCATCGAATAGGTATATAAAAATGATTGTTAGGTTTCTTTCATCATTTTTCATTTTGAATCATCATTTAGGATTTATAACGATTTAAAGTTGGTTAGCAACAGTCGGGTTTTTTGAAGCTTGCTTTTTGCTAGACATGTTTTATTACACTTTTATTCGTCAATAACATTTAATCTATACAGATATATACATATTATTATATAAATCCTTGTTTCCCTCGGTCTCGTCATAATTCGACAATGGGACGACATGTTTTTTTTGTGCTCGTAATTTTCAGGAAAAGGTTTATATATAAAAAAATATAGAACGGGCGGCGCCGGGCACGGACAGCTAGGTTATATAATTTTTTTTATTTTTTATTTTCCAAATTTGCAAAAAAATCTACCTTAAGGGTGATTTTTTGAAAGCAAATAAAATATGTAAAATTGTGTAAATATGACAAATGTATTGCGCAATGCAAGAAGGTTATTAAAACAATTTTTCATCACATTTTCTATTAATTACTATAATAATAACAACTCGTGACTAATCTTTCAACTCGACCGACGGATTATTACCCGCCGCATTTAACTTGTCCCGTCAAAACGTAAAAACAACACTTTAAGACATTTTTTAATAACTTAGATTAACCATCGATCGACTAATCGACAAGAAACTCTGTCAGTGTATAAAAAAAATACAAAAAAAAATATTGTAAAAAAAATTAATAAAATAAATAAAAGTCGTAACAATATAATTACGTAGTTCCCGCGTGGTGTGCGCCGCGCCCGGCACATTCATTTGGAGCGCGGGTCAGCGCGGCCACACGGCCGGAATATTATTTGAAACATTTTGTGATTATTTTTTTATGACGTAATTATTATTATTGATAATAATTATTATGTATAATGATAATAATGCGAGTTAGCTTAATAAGTGTAACAATAAATTATAATCTTACTCTTGGCAAAAATATACCTTGTCATTAAAGGTACTTGAGATTAATACATTTTATCGCAGAATGATAGTTCCAGAGAATGAAGCGATAAACGACTTCTCCGTGGGTGAAGTCGCAGGCAATAGTTTGTAGTTAGGCTAGGCATCAATTTAAATAATAAAAGGAAATATTAAAATAACGATTTATTCGTACATATATACATATATGCCTCGTGTGGTTGCCGAGTTAGAATAGTGCCACTCCATGTCTTCCCGTGGATGTCGTAAGAGACGACCAAGGGAATAAAGGCTTGTAGTACTGTTAGGCGATGGGCTTGCAACCTGTCACTAATACGCTGGTAAACATCTTAGCCTATTTGTGCAAATTGTGGTTATAGAATTATCAACAAGTTTTTAGAGATGTTTGTAATTCTGTAGCTCTGCCTACCCCACTCTGGGAACGAAGGCGTGAGATTATGTATGTATGTATATACATATATACATATCGTTAGTATTGTTATCTTTTATAGGAAATTTAAACACTAAAACTGTATGTAACTCTCTATTGACCAATAATAAACATTTAAAACCTAACTTAGTATGTACAGTCAACTACAAAGATATGTATCCATGTTAATCTTACAAAATGAAGTAAATTTTCGTATGCCATTCTTAATTACCCTTCCTTCGTGACATTTCTAGTATCAATAAAACCTTACATTGTGATCGACTCGTTTAAAATGCAATAATTATGTATCCCGCTTGTTTCCTCTGAATCATTCAGAGAAATGTCACGAAGGAAGGGTAATTAAGAATGGCATACGAAAATTTACTTCATTTTGTAAGATTAACATGGATACATATCTTTGTAGTTGACTGTACACAGAAGTATAGTGTTTAAAATAATTTAATTTATGATCTTTTGTAATTTCATTATAATTTGAATTTCCTTTGTCTCATTTAAAAATAACTCTTTAGTTGAAACCGCCCCGTGTGGAGCGCGCCGTGTCGTATCCATTTGGCTGAAATTGCTGTTTAGTGCGCGTACACACATCGACTCTTCTATTTTTAGTTTACTTTGTTTTTTGTGCATAACTTCATTATTTTTGTAATTTTGAATGTCTGTATGATGAAGAAGTATTTTAAATTAGATCTTTAATAATTATTAATAATATTTATTGCCTATCAGAGTTACCTACTATAATTATAATTATGGTTGCAACGGAAGACCAGCGCTGGCTTTAACGCTGAGTTGGAACCATTTCGTGACAACAGGTATTTTGTCCATGTCAGTATTTTGTTGAGTTTTGTTTGTCACGAATAAATGTGTTTTCTTTCTTTCTTTCTTTCTTTCTATAAAATAAATGATAGAGATTCTTACTACTTAAGACTGCACAGGGCGTCCAGTAGCGCCCTTATGAATATTATTGTGTTTTATAATTAACTAAAGTATTATCTTGAAATAAAAGCTTAATTGTTTTTTGTTCGTTGCAGTGTCTTTTGACTTAATATAATTCGAACAACTGATCGTTATGAGATTAATAAGAATAATAATAAAAATATTTCATTGGAATCAAAAGAGCAACTCCCCAACTTAATTAATTTAAACATAAGAAACGTAACATAACATAAGCATTGGTGGTGCTGCGCCCTGGCGCCAAAAAGACAACAATACACACAACACAATAGTTGACAATACCCAGAGTTTTAAGTTTTAGTTTTAGTGCGACGTGTATGAAAAGTACAAGCAAATCTAAGTATGTATCTTTTGTTAATAATACCTACTGAACAATATCTAACTTTACTTCGATAATAACTTACGTTTTTAATATGCCTTAACTTTCCTTCAAACGATATTCAAGAATGCATGATAAAAACAAAACTTTCGCAAAAAACCAAACAAAATGTAATAATAATAATAATACTTCACCCCATTCCGTTATACCTTCAAATCGTACACGTATTGTACGCACACCTAATAATAAAAATAGATCACAAACTGAATTCAACCTAGTCCAGTTACAATAAAGTTTATATTTCCTTAAGCGCTAAGTTTGGATTATTTGAAAAACGAACACGTCTTCAATGTGTGCGTAGCCGCGGTGCACACGAGGCGATTTTAGTTTTGATAAAATATTTTATTGTTTGTTTTTGTATAAATTAGTACTTTAAATGTTTTTTATAACATTGACGTAAGCATTCACTTACCTACTACATGCTAATTTAGCTAGCGGGTCCGGGTTCGATCCCGAATAAAGGCAAATATTAGTTATTTAAATTTTCTATGTATCTAAATATATTTCTCTATGACCATATTAGAAATCCTATATGTATGTATGTAAACAGTTTATTGTAATACTAACAAAAGAGATAACAATTATAAAATAGACAAAAATATAACAGGGATGTACAAAGGCGAACTTATCCCACTAAGTGATCTCTTCCAGTTAACCTTTGAGCGATTGAGAAATAATTAATGACAGCGAATAGCTAAATAAGTACAACACTTAAAAAATAACCTACAAATAAAGAAAGAGTTTTTTTGAAAACGCATTATTGTAGGGTTAAAGTATTTAATTAAGAGGTGTACATATAAAAATGCCTTATTTTAAAACCATGTATTAACCAAATGATTAATGATATAATATGCGTCATTGTGACATCATGTATTATACTATCCTTTTAAAACATCTGTATCCATACATTGTTTGAACAAAGCAATATTTTTTCTAGAGCGTACTATACATGAAACTTCAATTAAAATAAAACATATAAGTAAAAAACCTGCATTTTAAATTATACTCTATTGTCATTTTAATTGAAATCAATTTTGAATAACAGTGATGTTGAGTTCGAACGTTTATTGCGAATAGGGACGTTTCTAGGGAGCCACGTATCCTTTTAAGTTTTCGGGCTGTTCCCGAACGGACCCGTAAGTTTATTAAGTTTAATTAATTGATTCAGCCTTGTGTTCGAAAACCTACGTGGGTGGTTTTATGTGTAGTAATAATAATAATAACTTTTATTTAGGTAAGGTCAAGCGGGGCTATTCCGACAGAGGTTTAAATGCGTCATTTAATTTTTTCAACGGTATTCAACGTTTTAAAACTATTTATGCTTCCTTTTATTGAAATTAAGGGCTTAAACTAAAAACTTAAAAGTACGCTAAATTAGTTTTAAAACGTCGAATTCCCTTGAAAAAAATTAAGTGACGCATTTACCCCTCTGTCGGAATAGCCCCGCTTGACCTTATAAGCCGCGAGAAGCCTGGGGGGGGATCGATATAGTATCCATACTATATTACAAATGCGAAAGTAATTCTGTTTGTATGTTTGTTGGGTTTTTTACGCTTACACTGCTACAGTCGAGTTCATAAATATGTATACACTTTAATACCTTGTCACTTTAATCGCTGTGATAATTCGTATATGGCAGTTTGAACTTGACTAAATGAAATTGTTTTCTTTCTTTTTCTGTCCACCACTTTTGATAGTTTCTGTATGATTATTTGATTGACTGGTAGAGAATGCCATTAGGCATTAAATCCGCCATTTGTACTTTTTTTTGTGCAATAAAGTTTAAATAAATAAATAAATTAAATAGACAAGGTACTAAAATGTGTACATATTTATGAACTTGACTGTACCTATAATGCTGAACCGAATTTAATTAAATTTTGTATAGAGATAGTTTGAACTACGGGGAAGGACTTGGGGTACTTTGATCCCTGAAAATTTTACATTTCTCGAGGGAATAGCGATAAATGAGTACACAGGCGAACTCACGGGCAACAGCTATAATATATATTAACATTTCAAAGTTGAGATTACATTACTATCGTTTGTACGTGACAGTTGCATGATGCAATATTTAAGACATTTTATTTCAAGTCGTCGTCGAAATTCGCATTGAGCTTGATAATAATTACGTGTCAGCTGATTATATGTATAAGTAGAATTTTTCAGAGATAGCATTAAAAATATAGGACTATATATCCTATATTATTAAAGAAGCAATATTCGTATATGTATACTTAATTTTCCAATTTCTGTAAATGGTTGAGATGCTCTTAGTAGTGGTTTTTGAAACAGTTCAAGTTTAGCTTTTTATTAAAATAATACTATGTTTCCCTAATTATTACTAAAAATATGGTCACCTAACGTTTACATGTTGAAATATTAAAACCAATTTGAAAATCGAACGATCAGACGAGTAAGAAATTGAGTAAGTAGGGTAGCCATGATCGCTAATAAAATAAAATAATTCAATGTTTATTTGAATGAAAACAAAGTAATTGTCTTAACGCTTTTAAACCTATTACGTTTTGTTCCTAATGGTGTAGTGAGTTTTAGTTTACTTTGATGCTCCACGACCCCGCAGTCACCCTGTAGGTATGTTTGTAATCACGAGGCTCTAACGATTTCGATGAAATTTGCAATATAGGGTTTTACGGGGGCGAAAAATCGATCGGTCAAGTTGTCATCTTCTGGAAAATTCGTTTTCAACCCGAGCGACGCTCAGTCTTCCAGGCACTATTATATTAAAAGAGTATTAAAACACATCATATATTTTTTATAGTTCTCGCTAGTTTTGTTTTTTTAATCAATAAATGTCACTTTGGCATTGATACGAGGGGCGGCTGATAAGTAATCTCCTTGGTCAGAAATATATACAAAAATAATGCTGGCTGGTATGGATTTATATTCGTTTGTTATTCTATTTTCAAAATGTATTACATTCATTTGTTTATTGCATCACGTTTATTTGTCTCCTACAATTGTTTCAAACATGTCGGTAGAAAAAGTGAAAATGGATAAAATCGAGCAGCGTGCGGTGATTAAGTTTTTGACTAAAGAAGGGAATACGCCTTCGGAGATCAGACAGCGTATGTTACGTGTGTTTGGCAGTTTGTGTTCTTCCGAATTTGTTATAAAGTTTTGGTCAAAGCAGTTTAAGTTAGGTCGTGAGAGTCTGGAAGATGATCCTCGTAGCGGAAGACCAGTTTCGGCCGTCACCGATGAAAATGTAGCCAGGGTGAAAAAAATTATATTAGAGGACCGACGAGTGAAGCAGTGGGAGATAGCTAGAGATGTGGGCGTCAGTAAAGAGCGAGTCAATGAAATAATTCATGAGCATTTGAACATGTCCAAGGTTAGTGCACGTTGGGTCCCCAGAATGTTGACTGCATTTGACATGGAGAGGCGTGTCAAATGTTGCGAAGAGTTTTTGGAGATGAGTCGAGGGAAAGAGGAAGAAATAATTTCTAGAATTGTAACATGTGATGAGACTTGGATTCGACAATGGGACCCGGAAAGTAAGCAAGAGTCGTTACAGTGGAAATTTAAGGATGAGAAGCCGCCTCGGAAATTCAAGGTCTGTCCATCGGCAGGTAAACTTATGGCTACAATCTTTTGGGACACAGAAGGGATTTTGCTCATAGATTATTTACCGAAGAAAACTACAATGAATGCTGATTATTACTCAAACTTACTATACCAACTAAGAGAGACAATAAAAGAAAAACGGCGAGGTAAACTAAACAAAGGTATTCTGATTTTGCACGATAACGCACCAGTGCATACCGCCCGCACAACGAAGCTAGCAATTAAAGACAATGGCTTCGAAACCATTGACCACCCCCCTTATAGTCCAGATTTAGCCCCCTGTGACTATTTTCTGTTTAGACTTCTCAAGAAAGACCTCAGGGGACGAAGGTTTATGACCGATGACGAAATGAAGGCTGCGGTTACTGACTTTTTTGACGACAAACCGAAAGATTTTTTTTTTAATGGTTTAAATTCAATATTTGAAAAATTTAATAAGTGCATTTTACTAGCAGGGGACTATATAGAAAAATAAAAAAAAATTAGCCACGACAGTCTTTTGTTTCATTGTTAGGTAGATTACTTTTCAGCCGCCCCTCGTAAATGTGAAAGTTCGTTTTTTGATCACGCACGGGCGGCCTAATGAATATGGATGAAAATGTGCAAACATAGATACATCTCTTCAATTACTTGTTTTACTTTTTTATTCGAAAAAAAAAGTTCACTGGAGATAAACGCCAGAGTTCTATGCGGATGACGTTATAGGAACCAAATATGGCATTATGTATGTAAAGGGACCTTATTGTCGATGGCGCTTACGCCGCACAGCGTCACGCGACGTTGTATTTATATCGGAGCATCTTTAATAATGGCGGAAGCGCCATCCACCAATTCCCTTTTCATAGATAACGTCACAATTAACCTCGTAAGGCCCACCGTACTAAAAACAGCCAGTTTTTTGTCAGTGGGACTTTGAATCTACTATCAAGGCAATAAAGTTCAATTAAGTTTGTTCGAAAATGCCATTTTCAATTTATGAAGAAAGGAAACTAAACTTTATTACCATTGTAATACAGTTCAAATTAAATTGCCGTGATAATGTAGGTACATTGCATACTGAGCCTTACGAGGTTAAAGAAGGTGGCTAACTACAATGTAGTAGTCGAATCATTCTGTACAGTCGAGTTCATAAATATGTGTACACTTTAGTACCTTGTCACTTTAATCGCTGTGACAATTCATATATGGCAATTTAAATATGACATTAAATAGACAAGGTACTAAAGTGTATACATATTTATGAACTCGACTACACTCTCTTGGTAACCATATTACGTTTAAAATGATTGTTTTTTATTTATTTTTATATTTATTATTCCCTTCCAATCCAATCCAATAGAACATACTAAAATTAGTATGCTCTATTTTGGCGTGGATTGACAAAAAACAGCAACATTATTTGTAGGAAGGGAATACTAACTATTCCAATATTTTTCACACATTTAGGCGACATAATTATGCTAAAGTCCGGTATGTTTCGCGATCTGGATATCAATAAACATAATGCCTATAAATCTCTTTTTTTGGTTTAATGTTCCTTTAAATTGTTAAACTTGGAAACACGATTAGAAAAAAGAACCTCGATACTTTTATATCTCAAACATGACTTTTTCGCATGTTTTTGGTGGAATCTTTTGAACCCTACGATCTTTAACAATATTTTTTGATTTAATAGTCTATAACTTATTAATCCTGGTAAACCCTTTTTGTTCTAAACAACAATAATTTGATTTTGACGCTGCAATCAACACGTGAAAACTATCTCCGTCTCACGTTCTTCGCGCTGAACCACATAAATCCATCCCTTTTTCTTCCGTGGACATGCAGCATATCGTAAGTCAAACAGTGACACTAAACAAAAAAAACCGTTGGAATAGTGACATTATTGCGGTACAAAAGAGTTAAATTTTAGATGAATTCCTATTTAACATAGAGTCATTGTTTGATTTAACGTGTGATATTTACCTACTCACTCTCTTACATTCGAGTGTTAAGAAATAATAAAAGTACTTGTGCAATCGTTTAACTCTTATCATGTATGTATTTGTTATCGGCGCTCGCCGGCCGATCAGATCAAATCCGACCCGTTTGTATCCGGAAGGAAAGTTAAAAAATAATAAAAATATATTAAATTAATAAAAATATATTAAATTAATAAAAATAAAAACGAGATAGCAGATTTTACAAACCCTGCTTTTATTTAACACTGGCATTTTCCCGCGACTCCGCGCTGATGTCGTATATGGCTGTTTCTTAACTGTCCAATACGGTATTGACTAATGTCTAAAAAAAATATTTAACTCTATCACTAAACCAAGCATTCAAAAATACACGAAAGGAACTAAGTTTTCGCTTATTTTTGCAATTTAGTCTATTTTTAATTAATAAAAAACTAAAAAAAGGAAGGTGTTTGATCACTAAAAATAGTGACGTCACAAGGCAGGTTTTCATACAAACTTCATAGTAGCAATCATTTTGACGTTTCAATAAAAGTTCCTAATTTGATATAGAGTCAAATACCGTATTCGACAACGACGGTCGAGCGAAAAACACCAAAAAAATAACCTTTCTTGTATTTAATTTTTAATTTAATTGATTTTTAATTTTTATCATAAGAGCAGTAGCAATAAACACTCTTAATAATTTGAAAGAAAGAAATAAATAAAGAAAATCGTTTATTCGTGACACATAAGAACAGATCTCTACGCACAAGAAGAAAGTAGCCACGAAATTTAACTCTCTAATTAGGTATTACGGTGCAAAAGATACAGCCCAGTGACAGACAGACAGACGGATAGCTGAGGTTTAGTAACAAGGTAGGTCCTGTTGGTACCCTTTAGGTATGAAACCCTAATAATAACTAAATAAGTAATGATACATTATCTCTACTTAGTGTTGAAGTAGCGCGGGCCGTAACGCTGCGCGCGGGCCGTCTTTATGAAGAATGTCAATGTCTTTGAATTCCATTAACAATTGTTCTGTCAATAAAATAATGGAGAAGGTGACACTCGCTTATTATTATATATTATAGTAAATATATAAACGACACCGCACGGAAAGTATAGAAATAAAAATAAGTAAAATTGGTCTTATTTTTTTTTAAATATAATTGTGATATTTCAGTTTTCTGCAATAGTAAAAATAACTAAAGAGATACTTTGTGCATATTTTTTATCAGCATAAGTTTTGTGTCACAGCCCCGTATTCTTCGGTATTAAGATTAGAAATGATTTTTAACGAAAAATACTTGGTTTTTCATGTTTTTTTATTAAATTAGTCGGAGAAAAGTTGTGGATTTTGAATATTTCATAACTTGTTTTATGGTTAACATAAATTTTTCAAATTCAAACATATTCTATGAACAGTTTAAAAAATATTTTCGTTCAAAACAGGCAATTTTTTTTTCCTCCATACTTTTTTCTATGGAACCAATATCCACATAATTTTTCACTAAATTTTTTTTTTCTCAAAATCTAGTCATAGGATTTTATTGAGGATATAGGATTATAGACCAAGACACGTAACATATATTTTTTTTATCAAAATTCACCGAAGTTTTTTTTTCCATACTTTCCGTGCGTCCTTTCTAAAACATAGTATACTTAAAACAAAGTCGCTCCCCGCCGTCTGTCCCTCTGTCTGTTCGCTTAGATCTTCCAAACTACGCAACGGATTTTTATGCGGTTTTCAGCAATAGATAGAGTGATTCAAAAAAGTTTTTATCTATAATAAATTCTGGTTTTTATGTACGGGTTTTACAGAAAAAATCGTTGCGAAGCGAGGGCGGGTCGCAAGTATAATATTTAATACTTGAAGGGCATTTCCACCCACTTACACATAACTTATTACATAATATCCAAAAAGCGACGCTTTACCGAATGAATATGCGGCACAAAGGGTCAGCCATATTTGTTAAGGAATTTGTTAAGTCATTGCACAACCATTATTGGTGTTGTCGCGACTAAGGTCCCAACGTAACCATTCTTTTGTGACCCCTAGACTAGAAGCAACTGATTGAAGGTGCAGGTCAATATTTTTTATCCTACTAATATTGTAATTGCGAAAGTTTGTGTGTTTGTTTGTTACTGATCACGCAGAAAAGGCTGGACGGATTTGGATGAAATTTAAAATGGTGATAGCTTATGTATGTATGTAAATTCTTTATTGTAGAAAACACATAAATTCAAATACAATATCTAGAGAAAAGAATTATACAAAGGCGAACTTATTTAGGGGATCTCTTTATACCCTGTTTTAACACATAGGCTACATTTTTCACAGAAAATTTAAAAGTTCTCGTTAGATTAACGATAATCGACATCTACGCCGACGAAATCGCGGGCAGAAGATAGTCTAAACATATAAAAGTCTTTCGTGACCAACTGACTGATAGGGTTGCCATACGTCAGGTTTTGTCAGGATTTAGGACTTTTGTCAGTATTGCAGCCGAACTCGGCAATTGTCAGGATTTTTCAAACAAAGTATTCTATAAAAAATCTATCCAAAAAACAATGTAGCCACTCAATAGCACATAAAAACTTAACAAAAATACAGAATTCGTTACAAAAATTAAATTATTAAAATGCAATTGTGAATGAATCTCCATTGTTGCGAGAAATGTAAACATTTCGATTAAAATAGAACTTGTTTCAGGACTTTTCGTTTTTAAACATGGCAACCCTACTTACAGACATTACCTAAACCGCTGACCTGTGCACTAAGGAAGGATTTTCCGAAAATCGACCCCCAACGGAAAAAAACGGGGAGTAGCGAGAAACTAATTCTACGCGTACGAAGCCGCGTGCGAAGTCTAGTGTTTTTTTTTTCATTGACTTTGAATAACTCGCCCTTGGCCGATAACGAGTAAAATTGACAATTATTTAATCGGGTCGGTTTAAACACATAATTACATTAATGACTTATCAACCAGATAATGGTTTCTGATAATCGTTACATTATCGTTTCTATTACAATACTGGTTTGTACTTGAGTTGGAAGCGTGTGCTCATTCAAAAGTTAGAAAAAAAAAACAGCGCCAACGTTACTTCATTGTTTATGGTTACATACATCCGATAAAAAACCGGCCACGTGCGTATCTATAAAAATCACGTTTGTTGTATGGGACCCCCCCTTAAATATTTATTCTATTTTAGTTTAATTATTTATTTTTAAAGTGAATATATAACTTATATTCTGTGAATATTTCAAGCCTGTTGCCGTTATTAATATCGAGCAAAAAATGGCAAAGAAATCATGTTTGTTGTATGGTAGCCCCCTTAAATATTTATTTCAACTGTTTAGCCATCACGGTTCATTATATACAGCCTGGTGACAGACAGACGGACGGACGGACAGTGAAGTCTTAGTAATAGGGTCCCGTTTGTACCCTTTGGGTGCGTTACCCTAAATAGAACCCTTGAGGCCTTGAATGAGGTCGATCGAGTGAGCGAAGTCATACAAGCGGGCTCACTCGACGGGTAAAGCTACTAATTGAGAATGCACGCCGCGCCCTTTGTTTTTTATACGCTTTGACAGCGAACTTAAACTCGCCGGTAAAAAAATTGTTCGTTCAGTTAAAGAGCAAGTTATTTAAGAGAATCACCTACCTGCCTTCGGCCACTGCTTTAGATTAAAATTTACTTAAATTGACAGGCCCTATTCTAAGAGGCCCGATTTGACAGCTGTCAAGTCAGTACAAAATATGTGTATGAAGTTATATTTCAAATTGCGTTGACAGCTGTCAAATCGGGCCTCTTAGAACGGCCAGACTGTAGTTACGACAATCGATCAGACAGAACCCAACAAAGACTTAATATAAATGCATATTTACATGAATTACTCATAATAAAATACCTACTCATTAAAATACAAATATCCTTAATTGTTTAACCTACAGTTTATTACATAACACACCTATACATATAGTGAATTTATTTTTCCTATTCTTATTAATTCTCAAAATATTATGAATACAACTTGCGGTCCCGGTCCGGAATTTTTAAATCGATCTATGACGTCACCGCGTTCGAAAATCAAATCTGCTCAAATTTGGAACACGGCAAGTGGCGTGTTCCGTTGCACCGCGATCATTATACTTTTGTTAAACGAAAGTCGAAAATGAACGCAACTCGATTTCAACCTTATTTTGTGTACGTACAATTTAAACTTAAGGTTACGCATATGTAAGTTACGCCGTTTTAGCTGTGATGCTGCTATATGTGTGGGTACTGGAAATGAATACATACAATGAAATAATTAATTACAGAATAAAAATATGGTAAAGGGATCTTTTCATTGGAGTATTTGAAAACAATTTGGTAAAGGAATTTAAAAAAAACTGTATTTAATTTAATTCTATATTTAAAACCAAAATAAAGGGAAAATACATTTGCAAAGCATTAAATTCAATTAAATACCTAAATATAGTTATAATTTTACTGTTCACTTTTTGGGGTTCCATACCTAAGAGTGCACATTACAAAACTGTGCTGTCCGTCCGTCCGTTCGTCTGTCTATCTATCGGGCTTTATCTCTTAAACCTTAATAGTTAGTAAGTGGAAATTTTGAAAGAGTATGTATTGTATGTATTTCGATCGCCGCTTTAAAAAAAAGAGCATACAAGAACGGTTAGGACCCCCCCTCGCCCGTTTTCTAAATATCGATTCGAATAGCAAGCACTGTGGGTGGCAACATTTGTGCATTTTGAGTTGTCGAATTGGTTCACCTAAAAAAAAATCTACTTCAAATTTAGAAGTCAGTTAACTTCGTATGTATGATCTTATTTCCCAACCGAACGCCGAAATGTTTAAACAACCCAATCCTGTTAGTAAACATTTTCTTTACAATGCCTTATGTCGCATTCTCACTGCTGAACGTCATCCGTTCAATATGTGTATTACTCATACAAAGGATAATCAAATTAAATACCTACTTACCTGCTACATTAGTAGCTGTTGCACGCGGCTTCGTTCGACGTTTACGCACGAACAGACCAATTATTCGGGTTAAAAACTACACTATCTTTTTCCGCGGATTATAAGCTATCTTTATGCCAAATTTCATTAAAATCGATTCAGTAGTTTCGCTGTGAAAGCTCAAACAAACAGAGTTAAAGGCGCATTATGTCGCCTATAATGACAGATGTCAGGGTGACGTTTTAGTGTACATGGCGCGGTTTTTATAAAACCCAGTGATATGAACACTTGTTAACTTCGCATTGTATACCGAATGTTTATGCGACTTATCGTTGTCAGGATGGTGGGTAGGCCATTATATTGAACAACTCACTGTTCAATTCGACTACGAATTATCGACCGACGAGCTTAGCTGACTCATCATTCATTATTAACAAACATAAAAAGCCGTGCCTAATTAATTACCTTTTTGAATCAAAATGATTAATTTAAAAAAACACGGGACAATGTCACACCAATTGACCTAGTCCCAAACTAAGCTCTAGGCTTGTACTATGGGTACTAGACAAAGATATAAACACTTATATATAAAGATATACATACTTAAATACATAGAAAAATACATGATCGTTTCGTTTTTAATCTAACATTTTGTTTTTACTAATCTCAACTATCTTCATTTATTTATTCTGTGGCACTAGTTCGGAAGAACATTATTTAATTCAAATTCAATAGCACTACCAACCTAAAATTAAATCCTACTGCCAACATCGCCAACATAAAAAATGACAACCTAAAACCTAAACGATAATATTTTTAATCTGTAGTTATTAGGGCTGCCACTTAAATAAAACATTAGAAATCGTTTGCAGTCATTTCGTTCGCTTTTTGCGGAAATCCAAAGCGGGTAAGCTAAAAATAAATTAACTAAAATACCGAAACAGTGGCACAGTACACGGCGCGAGGGCAGATGAATTTTGTTCACACATACAAACAATGATTGACTAAACCAAAAACTTAACAAATGCAAAACAATCGACTCGTGTGGTTGCCGAGTTAGAATAGTGCCACTCCATGTCTTCCCGTGGATGTCGTAAGAGACGACTAAGGGAATAAAGGCTTGTAGTACTGTTAGGCGATGGGCTTGCAACCTGTCACTAATACGCTGGTAAACATCTTAGCCTAATTGTGCAAATTGTGGTTATAGAATTATCAACAACTTTTAGAGATGTTTGTAATTCTGTAGCTCTGCCTACCCCACTCTGGGAACGAAGGCGTGAGATTATGTATGTGTATGTACAAAACAAAATGGTAAAGTTTTTGCCGTATACACAAATTCAAACCATTATGACTCCCCTTTCTAAAATTCCCATGCTCCCTCCCTCCTTTCCTTCTCAACTCCCTGCTAATTAGACCTAAAGAAAATACTATCGATTATTTATGACATTTTTATTTTAAAACATATGGCAATTTTGTTAATTTTAATTTGAACCGGTTGTATGTATTAACTTTGTTGTATGGACGACTTCATTATAATACATTGTTATTTGCATACTCTCCGAATGATTTTTATTTCCATAGTACAAATCAGTTTTATCAATTTAAGTGAAATTGTATGAAGATGTTTGTAAGTACTTGGATTAACAAAGATAGTACGTATCTAATCTACGTATTATATGTGTATATTGTATAGGTATATAAACACTTTATTGTACAAAAACCAAATCTAACACAATATTTACAAAATAGGAATGTATACCGGTAAACTTTTTACACGACTGCCACAAAAAAAGGAGTGTAATGTTTTCAGGGTTCATATTTGTATGTATGTATGTATGTGAGTTTCTTTATTCCACTATAACTTCTAAATCCCTTGACCGATTTAGATGTGTGAGGTAAGATAGAATCCTTACGTCATCCCGGGTGACATAGGATACCTAAACTGTTAAAATTGAAATAACAACAATGGCAAAATGACAATTATTAATATATGTAGGTATATCGACGACAGTATAAAAAATGCAGTCGGGTTTTTAAAGCTTGCTTTTCATAGAGTTATTCCTTTAGGGGATCTCTTCCAGCTATCCAAACCAATAGTCAAGTTTTGACTTGGATTTGATTTTTTTAAGCTTGAGTAGGCAAACGAGCTAATAGGTCACCTGATGTAAAGTAACGCTAATGCTCCGGTCTTAGTGAAAAAGGGCTTAAGTCAACTTTGCTCATATTAAAAAAGAGTGTAAGTTATATGAGGAGACTACAAGACATATACCCTTTTTCACTTCACCTCAGAAGACTGAACACCCATTTCAATAGGTCCCCAAATTATTGACATCTGCACCAGGACAGGAACTGCAGCTGCGTTGCCGGCCTATGAGAAAAAAGTATGCTCGTCTCTTAGTTCCCGTCCGTGGGTCAAATTATAAACTAATAAGGAATATGCATGATTTTTTTACAGCTTTAATAAAAGCTGATTCATGTAACAAGCAGGTAAGAAAAATCATTTTTTGAATAGCTATAAAAATAACCAAGATATAAGCTAACAAGGATTTATTCCTATCTCTTTCTAGCAAAACAGAATTTTACGTGGAGCTTATATGGCCGAATTGCGCAATGACGTCACCGGTGCACTTCGGATCTCTCTGTCTAATTAGCAGTTTAAAATGCTTGTATCATCCGTATTTCTTGACCGATTTTAATTTTAATTTCACTTTTGGTGATCTCTTTTACGGTATTTTCATATTTTGTAGAGAAATGCGATTTAAGAAATCCATGCATATTTCCTATTCTTGGCGAAAGAAGTCGCGGGCAAACGCTTATAGATATATGTTTACTAAATGAACCGTAACTTGACCCCTGATACATATCAACTGAGTGTTAGTGCGTGCCTCAACCATAAGTACAGTCGAGTTCATAAATATGTATACACTTTAGTACCTTGTCTATTTAATGTCTTGTTTAAACTGACATATATGTATTGTCCCAGCGATTAAAGTGACAAGGTACTAAAGTTTACACATGTTTATGAACTCGACTGTACCATAACCGTACTTGCAGCTCGAATAAAATCGAGACATGCAAAAACATTTAGTTTATTCGTACTGACAGATTAATTGGTGCATGTTCGCCGAAGATCTCGCCGAGCAGTTACAATTGCTTTTGACATCTAAGATATCTTATAGTATTGTCGTTACTATAGCTCTTATTTTCTTGACAGTAATGGCGGCCGAGTTAAAAACGATACGATAACATGTCGAAAGAGATCAGGCTTTAGCGAGTAGAATGGAGCGTCAGGTGCACGTAGTTTAGCGAAAAGGATCCACAACACAATACAAATGTATTTGAATTTGAATTTTATTGCTGTCAATATAATGTCAAATTTTACAGGTTTATTTGTGGGTTGGATCCTTTTTGCTTAGCTAGTAACTACGTCCTTATTCGTCGACCGATAAGAGTTAATTAAAAATTGGCAATGGTGATATCGTAAATGGATTTCTTCGCTAAGTTTTATTTACCCATTTCTATTTTGCTGTTTAGATAATTAGAAGTTTAACACTATTTTTAAATAGGGTTTTTTAATGGAGAATGGAAACGAGCACACAGGCCATCTGTAGATGGATTTTAAAGCCCGAGGGCATTTTTAATCTCAAGATTGCAGTCTTACGATGAATCTTAAGACTTCGAATGCGTTGCCAACCCTGAGCATTGAGTTGAAATGCATATCTATGCAAGTCATTTTTCCAGTTGCTTTACCAGCGCCGGAACACAGGAAGGCGAACACTGCTGTTTCGAGGCAGGATAAAGGGTAAGATGGTGGTAGCAATATGGACGGACCTTGCCTATGGATTTATATTAAAACTATCGACACGCCCTCGCTTCGCTTCGGTTTATGCGAGTTTCTGTAATACCTGTACGTAATCCAGAATTTATTACACATAAAAACCTTCCTCTTGAATCACTCTATCTGTTGCTGAAAACTGCATTAAAATCCGTTGAGTAGTTTGAAAGTTCTAAGCGACAGCGAGAGCTAAGCTGCATTATCCTCGTAAGGCCCACATCAAATTTCGTTAGTTCGAAAAAGAATCGTATGTCAGTCAACTAAAGTTTAAAGTCACTTTGACAGATGTCCTAAATTTAGGACATCGGGCCTTACGAGGATATACTATGTAAAGATATAATTAATCCACAAATTATTTCAGAGACGGATTGCAAATTATTACATTCACATTCAATGCTGAAGAATGAAGACACACACTAGGGGTTTATTGCTTTTTTTTTTTTCGAGTTTTAGGTGTAGTGAATAATAGTAGTTTACGTGACGGTTGCGTAATGCTAATTACGCAGGGTCTCGTACAATACTTTATCTACGCACATATTATAAGTACTCTAGGATATTAATTAATAATTTTAAACTTACGTTATCGAATATTGTAAGGTAATGAGATCCAAAATGGAACATCTTCCAAAATTAACAGCTGCCATCGCTGTCACCTACTACTACAGGTAATGCTGGTCATTGCCTACGGGTTTTGAACGCATAATAGAGGACTTATGATATGAGTGTAGTTAATTTTAGGATTACAGTCTTAAGATTGTGGTCTTGAGAATTCAAAAATCTATGGGTTTTACATCCCACCTGTCTGCCTTCTCCTTGCCATAAAAAAAGCTTGTCAATTTTTTTAATTAAAAGTTTTCAAATCTTGCAAGTTTATGTTAAACCAGTTGAAATGGGTTGAAATTAATGTGTAATTAATATGAAAATAAATGCTAATCCGATGACAATACAATACTTACTGAAATGTCAAAGAAGTGATCTGAAGATGGAATCGGAATGTGTCAACAGGATCTCCGCTCCGCTTAATGTAGAACAAGTCGGGATTCGTTAGTTTGGTTACAATAAGTCGACATTAAATACAACAAAAAAACGCCGCAAAAGCGTGTCTTAAAACTGTTTTTTTATTAGTTTATTTTTATTTTATTTATTTTAAAGCACCGTTGTTTATTTATCTCCGACTATACCGCTGTTAAAGAAAAGCAAAGCTAATCATGTACAATACAAATAATCGTAGATAAACAAATAATTTATCAGTTAACTATCTTAAAATAAACTTTCTTCGGTGTTTTTACAAATAAATTACTCATAAAATCAATTGACTAATTTTGTTGACTTAAAAGTAGCCATTTTGACTAATCTGTTGTCCGCCGGTGTACTGTGCCAATCATTTATATTTACGTAAAAAAATGTATACATGAACGTGTTGTCTGTGTGAGTTAGCGCAGGGTCGTCACAGATCGTGGTTTTTTGACCAGTTTTTATATTTCATTAATTTTAATGTAAGGTCATTAGAACAGTATATTGGATGCAATATATATTTGTATTTAATAAATAATAATATTACATTTTATCTATTGTAAATATTTTGTGTGTTGTGTACTTAATTCCTTAAATTAGGTGTATATTATAATTGTGTAGTTGTTTGGTTGTCTTCGGAGCGTTTACTATTAAAATTAATGCGCTAAATTTCTTGACGAAAGTGACCTAGCTCTTTTATTTTACTTGCAGACATTTGTAATCTGTTTTTAATGGTATGCTTTAGTTTATTTCCACCCTCAATCATATCAAAACGCGTTATTTACATTACAAAATACAACAAAACTTTACGCAACCATCGTACCAACAACTAAATATAAACAGGAAAACCAACATTCAAAAATAAAACTTAATTTTAAACACTGCCATAAAATTTTCAAAATTCAAACGCATCGCCAACCCTAAGAGCGTGCGAGCGGGTAAGAAAATACGGAGCAACCGTGGACAGATACGAACGGGTCGCGCTCGAAAATGGCCGCGCGTCGCCGAGCGGCGCGGTTATTTTCGTCAATTCGCCATATTGTATTTATTGTGTTCAATAATCATAATTTTACAAATTACCAATTCGATTTTTAAACGCGTTCGATTGTTTTCGCGCTAACTGGTGACATGGGACCGCTAACTGTACTTTATAGTAGATAATAATATTTATTATCTCAATTATTACCTATCGATTCCGTAATTGACGTGAGAATTTGTAAAACTATTTGGTGTCGTGTAGTGCTATATATAAGTTTGGAAACTGAACAGTGTATAAATAGTGAATATCTACGCTCAGTTTAGAATAAGAGTGCACGGGCTATTGTTAAATACCTAAACTATCGTTGTTGTGATGTGCTTTGTCTGGATTTGCTAAAACATGGATAAACCTTCTTTCAAGGTACGTGATTTTATTTTTAAAAGTGCTTCGTTTGATCCATAACAGATAATATGGAAGTCGCTTACGTACTTCCGGTCAATTATTTACTCGTTTCAAACAACATGACCTATTTTTCCGTTGGTAGAATAACCTATAATTTGTTAATTATCAATATGTTACCTGTGGAATGAGAGACTTGCTAAAAACAAAAACGTATGATGTCCCATTGTTTTCCTCAAGTTATAACCATTGTTTGGACTTGGAAGTCACCTTCTGAAACTGAATAGGTTTAAAAAAAAGCATCTAAGTACCTATGTTTTTTTATTATTAATGATGCGTTCCATTTTTGACCTTGGTAGAAATAATATGGAAATGAATTCATCGTTTTTACATACGACTTGAATGCTGTAATTTGAGTTATGTTTTCTTGAGATTGTGTGGAATTTAAACTGAAGAGATTATTTTAATTTGGTTTGGCGGCCCCAACCCCGCGCTGTGTGCCGTATCAGCACTAGTGACGGGACAATAGCTAGGCATTATCGATATCGATGAACTTATTTTTAGATTAAGTTTTGTTTTTTTAATAAATTAGTGTTGAATTTGGAGTATGGATATTTTATTTAGTTACAAAGGTCGATTTTTTTTTAAGTGAATAAGTAAATGCATTGATTAAAGATATATCTTCGACAGCATATTAATTGCTAATCAATACAATAGCAATAGGTATTCAATGATTAACTTGTTTATTTAATTATTGCATGTCATTGGCATTCGTTAATCATTTATTTGCTATTATTAATTTAATTGAGTCAAAATTGTAATAGAAAAAAATATCTTACTTTATTTTTTCTGGCACTATAATGGGAAAGATTAACCCCTTTACTAAATAACGTTGAGTAGCGGTGGCATAGCTATACAATGTTTTGTCCTTATCTGTCATTGTGACATTTGAATTTGACAGATAAGGACAAAACATTGTATTGCTATACCACCGTTACTCAACGTTTATTAGTAAGGCGGTTAATGTTTAAATGACTTACGAAAAATAGCCTTAAGTTAAAAGAGATAAAGATGCTTATTCATTAACATATCAATCCAGACCTAAATTATTTTCCCTTCACCGGCTTGAATCTCGAACTCATTATATATTTGAATATTTCATCCCGAGAAGTCCCAGAACAGTTACTTGAAAGCGGAAGTTATTTTTTAAAAATTCATCGTTTGCCAAATACATTTTTAGTGCAGAGCATAACGAACGTAATAAATAGTCAACTGTCGCTCATAACAAAATGACACGTGTTATAAAACATAGGTATGGAGGCAGTAGTGACGCTTAATTACGTTTATTTTATTACTTTCAGACTACTACTTTAGTATTTTGATTAAAGGCTTTGTTTATTAAAGCAATTGACTACATACTCGATGTGTACCAACGCGATGGCTAAATATGTAATCATTAACCCATAAAAACCTAAAATAGCGCGCTATTTATAAAAACGCACCGCTCGCCACTACGCGTTTGTAGCAGTGTGACGTCACTGACGATCTGTAAGTCTGTGAGCACACTTAGTAGAATGAGTCTGGCTCTTGATTGTAAAATAAACTGCATTTATAAGAATTGATTGACAAGAATCTTAACCAATTTTATAAAGGTTTTAAGAGATTTGTTAGTGTATGTAGAGGGAGGGAGGAGAGTAATCTCCAAATACAAAGCACCTATTTAAAAAAATATTTCTTAATTTGAAAGGTAGATAATTCCAGATGGTTAATGTACTACAAACAGATGTGTCCGGTTTTGGATCTTATTACAGTGCAATAGGGTGAAATAGTGGATATATCTCTTTGTAGCTGTCTGTACCTACATATTGTTAAATCCGGGCGAAATCGTAATCTTCTCTCTCAAAATCTCAAATAATCGCTGTTATTTACATAGGTAACGTTTCATTTAAGAACATTTGACGCTTGTATAGAATTTACCGTTTTTAAAATACATCAAAAATAAAAAATACATTGAAAATAAATGTCTTGTTTACGAGGACCACATTAATATTTAACATACATACATACACTCACGCCTTCGTTCCCAGAGTGGGGTAGGCAGAGCTACAGAATTACAAACATCTCTAAAAACTTGTTGATAATTCTATAACCGCAATTTGCACAATTAGGCTAAGATGTTTACCAGCGTATTAGTGACAGGTTGCAAGCCCATCGCCTAACAGTACTACAAGCCTTTATTCCCTTAGTCGTCTCTTACGACATCCACGGGAAGACATGGAGTGGCACTATTCTAACTCGGCAACCACACGAGGCAATATTTAACTTTCTTAAAAAAAGTTAGTAAATCCACCGTAATAATAATAGTCTGAAAAATAATCAAAAAAAAGGACGGATGGACAGACGGACAGACGGACGCACGGACAGCGCAGGCATATTAATACGGTCCCGTTTGGCCCCCTTCGGGTACGAAACCCTACAAACAGTTACCACTCCTAAAAAGTTAAATTGAATAAAATATTCATTCATTCATTAGGTTTATATGACAGTGTTGCCCTGCAGCTGGCGTAAAAACTTAAATAATTTGAACTCTATGGCGCATGCAATAAGGCGATGTGTATGAAATTAACGAAAGTAGCACATAGGGCAAACCTCGTCACTTTCACTTCGAATTTTGTTGGAAACTTATTGTTTAGGTATTCACTTAGAACCGTTATTCACTTTTTTCAGTGGCCATCATAACTTGACCCTCTCGCAGGCATTGCCCCGTTATAAATCTACGATATTTTTGAGCTTTGTTGAATTACGATCAAGGTCGATAGTTCAAGTTACATTTGTACGTGCCTCTACGACTAGCTTGCCGGCGAGTTATTTAAGAAAATAAAACAGCTAATAACAAATAAAGATAAGTATAAGATTTGTTATAAGTAATCTATCGACAAATAGATTCATTGCAAAATACCTCTTACGCTGTTGGTATAAATTCTTACAATAAAGACAATAGAGTATCGATATCAGCGTACGGGAAGGTGACGTCATAACTAGTTTAGTGACGTCACTATCGTTGTCATAAGTGACAAAGACAATACGTTGTTATAGTTTTCTTTTTAGATTATTGTATTACGTTCATAATTTGTAAAATATGGTAGGATATTCTTAAACAACTCGCTCTGGAACTCGACGGGCTAATAGGGCTAACCATAGTTTAAGTTGTCCCGTCAGAGCGAACAAGGAAAATTTTAGGGCGTGCATTCCTAATTAGGTAGCTTTACCGTCAAGTGACCCCGCTAATATGAATTCGCTCACTCGATCGACCGTTCCTCTTTAGTTTTTCGGGTGTTCGGGTAAAATCGGTTAGATAAGCATAAGAGCGTATGAGTGCGAGTGAGAAGTGGGTTGTTAGGGTTCCGTACGCAAAGGGTAAAAACGGGACTTCTGTCTGTCTGTCACCAGGCTGTTTCTCATGAACCGTGATAGCTAGACAGTTGAAATTTTCACAGATGATGTATTTATGCCGCTATAACAACAAATGCTAAAAACAGAATAAAATAAACCTATAAAACAAACACACATTTTCTATAATGTTGAATAGATAATGGTACGGAACCCTTCGTGCGCGAGTCCGACTCGCACTTAGCCGGTTTTTTTTAACTACACAACCTTAATTTTCATTTAAATTCGTTAAGCCGTTTGGGAGCCTATTATAGACAGACATCCAGACGGACAAAGATTCTACCAATTGGAGTTTATGATTAGTCATACATATAATATATTTAGCGGTTTTCATTCGAATTTGGAACTAAAATTAAGGCAATAAAATAACTAATGGTACCTAATTGATTTCTAAGTAACGTTTCCAATAAAAAAAGGCCAAGGCCTCTCAAACCTCTCAAACATGTTGTTATTAAAATAAAGTTATTTGATATATTCGTTTAACTCGCGTTAAACCAAGGACAGGGTATTGATCTCACTCACTCAATGCATAACTACATAGTTATTTGTTTCCTTGTCTCGCAATGTATCAACGATTTCAAGACGTTTTGTCTGTCTGAGATATTTGAGTAAACGATTGAAAACAAGAACTTTAAAGGTGAAAAAAATCATGTTTGTAAAGGTTTGGCTTTTTCATTATTTACAACAAAAAAAAAACTTATTGTATAGCTATTACCAGTGTTTGGACTAGTGTTCGGAATGTGGCGTTTAAGCTCTTTAGCCATTAGCACATAAAAATAACTCTGTAAATAATAAACAAAAAAAAAACAAAAAAAAAATTTGAGACGTTCCTGTTGTCAATTGAAATTGTATTCTGGGACCTCCACCATATCGTCAGTGATACTGTAATACCGCGTAACTGACAAATTAAATAGGGTGCAAAGTACACCTTAGCAATTAAGTCAGTAAGGTACATTTTGCAACTACTTGAATTTGTTAGTTAAAAATAAACGCTGGCTTCAAGAATATTGTTTTTATTTCGACTCTTGTACTTACGCTAGCCTGGGGGCGACTCCCAGAATACTATACAAAACAAAAGGTCGCCGTTCTATTGAGTCATTTGCTTTTAAATTATTTAAACCTCGTAATGCCACGTCAAATTTTATTAGTTCGAAAAAGAACCTTGTGTCTGTCAACTAAAGTCAAAAGTCACTTTGACAAATGTCCCAAATTTAGAACGTTGGGGATTAGGCACTGGTCCCACCGCCGACGATGAGCGGGAAGCGAGTAGAGCGATCGACTATTAATATTTGTGTCTCTTTTATTGACATGGGATCTATATTTTTTGTTTCGACAAAGTAGTGGAGAGAGTTCTCGCCGGCAGTGTGAACAGCCAGCGATCTACTATTAATATACGTGTCTCTTTTACTGACACGAGATCTATATCTTTTGTTCGTTTCGCCGGCAGTGGGACAAGTGCCTTACGAGGTTAAATCTGGGGATCTAGTGCCAAAGGGTTTAAGACAACTTAACGTGTTCTACAAAAGGGTATATACGTAAACGGAGTATACTAGACTTAAACCCTTTTTCACTTGATCTTCAGAAGACTTATACCCTTTTTCACTAGGCCCCATAAATTTAAAAGCAATTGAGACATACTATGCAACAAGTTTATCTATACTAATATTATAAAGCTGAAGAGTTTGTTTGTTTGTTTGCTTGAACGCGCTAATCTCAGGAACTACTGATCAGATTTGAAATATTATTTCAGTGTTAGATAGCCCATTTATCGAGGAAGGCTATAGGCTATATATCATCACGCTAAGACCAATAGGAGCGGAGCACCAATGAAGATTTTTTCAGCCTACTACGTCAACAAAGTCGCGGGTTAAAGTTAGCGTTAGCCCAAAGTAACTATTCCACGGGGACGAAGTCGCGGGCAGAAGCTAGTCTTCAATAAAGGCCCAGCCACACCGCTTGCGTGACATGCACGTGCACGTACGCGTTCGCTTTCGACTGCGTTGTATAGTGATATGTCGTAATGAGAATTCATACTATACAACGCAGTGGAAAGCGAACGCGCACGTGCACGTGCACGTCACGCATCCGGTGTGGCTCGGCCTTAAGTCTTCAAATCACTGTAAACTAATTGCATTACAGTACACACAACACGGGAACGTTAAGCCACTACTGCCCTTCTTAATTTAGCCGAGTAATACCTACATACTGGATATACCGTAGACAATATTAGGCTCTTGTCATACCGCCGGCGATGAGTGGGAAGCGAGTAAAGCGATCAACTATTAATATATGTGTCTCTTTTATTCACACGGGATCTTTATATTTTGTTTCGAAAAATTCGTGGAGAGAGTTCTAGCCGGCAGTGTGGACAGCCAACGATCAACTATTAATATACAGTGGTGGCCACATCATTATTCATTAGGGGCGCTTGCGTTTTTCTCTTACAGTTGCCTACAAATATGACTTTTCAATTTTGACAACCGATGAAAAACTTCTTAATTAATTTTATTTTTAGTCACACCTATCGTTAACTAACTAAGGTTTAGGCCGAGCCACACCGGATGCGTGAAGTGCACGTGCGCGTGCGCGTTCGCTTTCCACTGCGTTGTATAGTATGAATTCTCATTACGACATGTCACTATACAACGCAGTGGAATCGAACGCGCACGTGCACGTGCACGTCACGCAAGCGGTGTGGCTCAGCCTTAAGACCCAGCCCCCGGCCCAGTCGTTGTATAGTGACATGTCGTATGAGAATTCAATTCATACTAAACACCGCAGTGGAAAGCGGACGCGCACGCCACGTCTACGCGCACGCATCCGGTGTGGCTGGGCCTTTAAATGTATGTACAACTTATCGGTGTCAAAAACGAATCTTTCATTTTATAAGGATTTGAAAAAATATTTTTTGTATGGACGCGTTAGCGTAAGTTTTTAAATCCCTAATATAAGGTCCATTTTTAACAGTAGTTCACTGTACATCAGTTTAAACTTTAACTAATGGTCGAAGTAATTTGTATTTAGCAATTATTGGTCAAGAACTTTTTGATTTGTGGTCAAAATTGAAAAGTCATATTTGCAGGCGAAATTGTATGGGAAAAACGCAAACGTTCCTAATTATGTGACCGCCACTGTATTATGTATCTTATTGACACTGGATCTATATCTATTGTTCGTTTATTGAGCGAGAAAATAGTCGATAGCTAATGGCTTCCTCGCCAGCAGTGGGCAAGTGCCTTACCTAGACAATGAGACTTTGAGATACCAATACAGACAACCCGACCAAATCACATATCGTCTTAAGCAGACTTAGCTTCTGTCATGGAATGTATATCTTATTAAGTCGGTTTATCAAGATAAATTAATACAGTTAATAGGTTATGTTTTCATCTTTTCAACCACTGAGGCTTTAGCAATAAAATGGTTATTATAAGCCACATTGTTTGGCACCAGATCTGGTGACAATAGATAATATGAATGGATTTTTGAAATCGCATTTCTCAACAAAATATGAAAATACCGTAAAAGAGATCACCAAAAGTGAAATTAAAATTAAAATCGGTCAAGAAATACGGATGATACAAGCATTTTAAACTGCTAATTAGACAGAGAGATCCGAAGTGCACCGGTGACGTCATCGTGCAGTACAGCCATATAAACTCCACGTAAAATTCCTTTTTGCTAGAAAGAGATAGGAACAAATCTTTGTTGGCTTATATCTTGGTTATTTTTATAGCTATTCAAAAAATGATTTTTCTCAACTGTACATAACATACATACATAATCTCACGCCTTCGTTCCCAGAGGGGTAGGCAGAGCTACAGAATTACAAACATCTCTAAAAACTTGTCGATAATTCTATAACCGCAATTTGCACAATTAGGCTAAGATGTTTACCAGCGTATTAGTGACAGGTTGCAAGCCCATCGCCTAACAGTACTACAAGCCTTTATTCCCTTAGTCGTCTCTTACGACATCCACGGGAAGACATGGAGTGGCACTATTCTAACTCGGCAACCACACGAGGCCAACTCAACTGTTTGTTACAACATTAATCAGTTTTTATGGAAGGTGTAAAAAGAATTGCATATTCCCTATTAGAATTAAATTTTGGTTTTGAATTAGATTTTCGAGTATAAATCAGTTTTATCCATAATTACTGAATTGATGTTTTTTGTCCTGGAAATTAAATAGTTCCCACATGGAAATCCATAAACGAGAGTAAGATGAGTTATTTCCGTATTGACAAACCGTGTCCCGAGTTTTACCTAAATTCGTTCAGCAGTTAATGCACGATTGAGAACCAAACAGCCTTACAAACGAACTATTATTATATTATTACAATTTCATTGTAAACTACCCTAGCCACGCTAAATCCTTTTATCTCTTGAAACATTGTAATTTAAACCTTAATGCTAATAGAATAAGGGCGCTGCCGCTTCGTGAAATCAAACAATTGTAGCTAGCTGTACCCATTTGTATTGTAACCAAAGTATATATTTTGTCAGGAAATATTTAAAAAAAAAATATCTTTTTAACCCAAATCGTTCAAAAATTTTTTTTTTAAATAATACTAGCGTTAGCCCGTGAGGTTCTTGTACAAGTCAAGTACCCGTTAGGTATTTCCTCGGACTTTTTTTTTAGGTTGACAGTATCCTGACCTTCCCCCTGTAAATTAACTCAAACCACGTCAATTAAAATATAACTGCTGTTTTGCTTTGAAAGCGTAACATACAACCAAACACAATACTTAAGTATGTACTCGCTTGCTCGTATGCCTCGTTTTTCACATTTAAAAAGAAACTATTTTCGCGTTATCCGCGTACATTACGATTATTGTTTATCCCTCGGGAACAGTGCTCAAAAACTTCCAGGGTGAAAAGTAACATAGCCTATGTTACTCAGGGATAATGTTGCATTCTATTGGTGAAAGAATTATTGAAATCGATCCATTAGTTTCTGAGCCTATTCAATGCAAACAAACAATCAAATCTTTCCTCTTATATCCAATTGACTTGTCTTATTTATTAAACCATTTTATAACCTCAAAATGCATCACTTTTGGCTAATACGGCCGTTTCTGGTGAATAAAGCAACTAGAGACCACATTTTGTACACCATTTTCCTGATTTTACATCATGGATCGTTTATTTTATGACAAAATTGTAATTTTAGGCGAAAAAGGAGCATTTTGAGGTTATAAAAGTGTTTACTAAACAAGACAAGTCAATTGGTATGGACCATATATATGTTTAACATGAAATCAGTCAGTTTGTATATCATATTCATCATCGTGGTTACAGTATGATTATCCACGCTATTATATCGGAAGCGACGCGGCCTTGTCCTCGCCTCGTACATTTTAATGGGCAGCCTACTTCGCGTCGCCCTTAGATACGATCGGTTGCCATGGAAACGGAACATCTTGTTAGATGTCGGTGTTTTTATTTGCTTTATTAGTTTAGTTTTGTTTTAATCTTTAATTAATTAAACCTTGACATTTGTATTACGTATCTCATGTTCTAGAATCGTGGTCTAATTAATAAAAAGTCGGTCAAGCACGAGTCGGACTCGCGCACTGAGGATTCCGTAACGCCGTACTATAGGTATTATTATATTCCGATTTGAATCATTCTAAATTTGACGCTATTATTATCATTATAGGGTGGTAGTTACCCTGCCTACGAAACTAGCGGCCGCGGGTTCGAATCCCGGTTTGGCAAAATATTTTTATGATAAGCGCGAGTATTTGTTCCTGAGTCTTGGATGTTTTCTATGTATTTAACTATGTATTTCTCTATGTAAGTATGTATATCGTTGTCTAGTAACCATAGTACAAGCCTAGAGCTTAGTTTGGGACTAGGTCAATTGGTGTGAGTTTGTCCCCCTAATATTCATTTATTTATATATTTATTACTTTTTTAAGATTTCGTACTTAAATCAAAAGGAAAAAACGGAACCTTTATATGGGGAACGCGTGGAGGTATCGAGTTGAAATTAAAACCATACACTCAAATCTACAGTTCCTTGAAGCTGTGAAAAAATCAAACTTCCAAGTTAACATAAAAAAAAGATAATATTAATAACGGCATCAGGTAGATGCTTGAAATATTCACAGAATATTTAGTTACATAGTTACTTTAAAAAAAAAAAAAATTTAAGGGGGGCTCCCATACAACAAACATGATAATTTATAAATAATGGTACGGAACCCTTCGTGCGCGAGTCCCACTCGCACTTGGCCGCTTTTTCGAAGGATTTTTTTAATTTTCTTTATAGAAGGAAGCCGGCGTACCTAGAACAGCATAAATGTTGCAAATTGGTTCTCGTAAAGTAATTAATGAGTACATTCAAGTATGGGTTTTCCTGATTTGATTATTGATATCGGTTCATAGTTCTGCCCTACTAAGCAAAAATGCAATAACTAAATACAAAAGCCAAAGCAGATTCAACTCTCTTCTGTTTGTAACTAGGTTTCAATTTCTACAGATGTTTTGTCTGAGATATCGCCATTATGCTTAGGAGGGCAGAGTTATGGTATGGAGGTGGCGATAAGGTTGGCTTCGGCGTTATTGTAACTTGTTTGTTTGTAAATCATCTGCTAAAAAAAAAAAAAATACATGATACTTCTTTTATTTTTGTTAACACTGAAATCTACATCAAAGATAAACCGATGAAACATCGAAATAACTTTTTGTTTTATCTAACAAGTCAATTGAAATTGCCAAAGATTTAAACAAATTTGTAATGTTTGACACATTCTTAACCTCAAATATTTATTAAGCGTGTTTTTGTTTAAAATAACGTATCTCAACGTGAAAGTAAAGATCAAGTGTATAAATCATTGATAAGACCTCACTTGATCTTTAAAAGCACGTGATCATCGAGTAATAATGGGAAATTGGTTCGTTTGGTTGTGTTTACATCTTTGCCAATTTTAATTGGCAATTGGATGTTTTCCATTAAAAAAAACGTTTTTTTCTCATTCCGGCTGAAAGAAAAATTTTTTTTTTGTCAATCCGTTCTTTGCTGTATGTGGTGTTCAATAAAGTGTTTTGTATATTGTATCATCGGTTTGAACATAATTAAAAAAATACTACTCACGGATAATGTAGTTTTCTATTATTAAAATGTTTAAACAAATCGGTTTAATAGTCCCAGAGATTAACCCCAACGTTAAAAAAAAAACACTCAATTTTACCTCTTTATAATATTACTATAAAATACCCTACCTGAGGGAAATCACGTTAGAAAAGTACTACAACACAATCTATGACTTGAGCTATAATAGGTATAACTCTGTTTATCTTTGATATAATACCTGCCTATTATGTTTGATATTGATTGTCTATTAAGTGACGTCACTTATGTCATGTATGAGGTAATCCATCAAAAGATAGATAAATACATAAAATAAAGTAATTACTATGGCTTTTCTTTATGGTTAAAGTTTTTTTACATTATTTAAATTTTATTTGTAGCAATTAAACTTATTAAATATTTTTTAATAAAAAAAATTGTCGGTCAAGTGCGAGTCGTTAAAGTTTTTTGACATTTTTTCCAAAACTGTAAAGTTTGACAACTTCATTTTATTTTTCCTGTAAAATATAAGTAATTATCTTTAAATCAGGATTTTTTCAGATTTTTTGGTCCATAAACTTCGGAGATAAGGGGGGGGGGGGGGGGGGACGGTCATTTTTTGTAAATTTTTGCGGATAAATCAAAAAGTACGTCCCGAAGAATTATAAAAAAATAGTTTCGAAATGTGCAGACTGGACCCTTTCATAATGACACCTTTGCTATAATCAAATAACTTTTAGACCCCTTAACAAATACTTAGAAAAATAATTTCATACTTTTTTTATTAAAAACAGATGCGGGCAAGCAAGTCATACAACTATGCCAAATTTCAAATTGATGGCTTCTATAGTTTCTGAGAAAAACAGACAGACAGTCAACAAAGTCTCACCATAAGGGTTCCTTTTTTACCATTTTGGTACGGAACCCTAAAAAGGGAACCATTTCATCCAAGACTCGAGACTACGTCTTGCGCTCATCACATAAATATTTGCCTTAACCGGGGTTCGAAGCCGGAACAACTAGACTAACTAGACGCGTACCGCTAACAAAGAGCATCATCAAATCTCACCTTTTTAAATTCCTTGAATTAGCGCCGTGGAACTTTAGGTTAAGTAATTATTACTAATTATAATTAATCTTAGTAAAAATATTTTAATAAAAAAAAAGTAAACAAAAAATAAAAAATAAAACTTAATAATAATCTTAGTAAAATAATTAATGATAAGATATTTTGTATTCACATCATATAAAACACAAAAAAAAAAAATTACGTTATTCAAAAGGTATCCTATCCATTAAATTCTTACATTAGCTGATTCGGCGTAGTACACAAAGTGCTGATAACGGCATGCCCTATTTTTTATCCAGTTGGGCAGCCAACTCATTAAGCTAAGTGGAATAACGTTATTGAATCTTCATTTATTTCTACGTCCAATCGATATCGATAGAATCGTTTTAATCGATAGAAAAGTAAATAAATTATCGACGTCTATCACATCACTACGATAGCGCAATCTTTATTCGTCATTATGGCCTTTTTTAAGCGTCACTGACTGGTCAATAGTCAGCGTTGCCAACATAACATAATGAGCAATCGAGTGAATAGGCCGTAAGTAGTCAAAAATGATATCGTCGCTTTACTTTCTCAACCTCGTATCTGATCGGATAGTTAGATGGGAAAAGCACTCATGTTCCTTAAATAATACAGACTACATTCCTATCTAACTATTCGATCAGATACGAGGTTGAGAAAGTAAAGCGACGATATTGAATTTTGAATTTTAAGATTTTTGTATTGAGTTCCAGAACTGAAAACTCAACATTATCATCAGTATAAGTCATGCTTATAGAAGAGGTTTGTCACAAAAGCATACTATTGTTTTTTCTCTTTCTTTTGATTATTATTTACTGAGAAAGGAAAGAATGTTAGGTACCTATCTCTGTTTGCTACGCCCGCTTTGTAGTAGTGGTCGGAATGACGTCATTTCGTTTGTAACCGCCCCGCGTTTTTTAATTCTGGTACTAGCTGTGACGTAGAAGACCACGTGGCTTTTTCCTTTTTAGCCATTTGCAGGTTTTTTTTTCCGTAATTAATGAACAAAAAAAAATGATTTTTAGACAAACCTCTTTAAGGATGTTATTTCCAGAACACTTAAAAAAAAAAGTTTTTATTGTAAATTTTGAAATTCTGGAAATTTGTTTAAGTTTAATACTAGTAAGTAGGTAGGTATATCGAAAGAACAGACATACTGCCCTGCTAAAAAAAAAAGAATGATAGTCAAAGTAAATTGAACCCTCCGTCTTAAGAAATAAGGTCACTAATACATACGCGTTTCTATGACACGTACGCCCTTTTTTCTAAGGAGGGCAGCATAGACGCGTTATGGTTATTGATTTGTAGATCGCGGAACACTACCGACTTAATCATGTTGTTTTAAAGAGAATCACCATGTTCATAGGTGATTTATTCGCATATTATACAATTTCGCAGAAACTCGACGGAGCTCCGCTGCGGAGCTCCTATTTCCGGTTGGTTTGGCCCTCCGGGCCAGCTGAAGAACTAAAATAACTTTAACCAACTTCATATTTATGATACTACGGGGTGTCTTGGGTCTGGAATTGAAATTTTTCATTAGTATAAATACAATAATTTAATAGTAGTTTATGTGGCTGGTGCATAATAAGTAATAAGGTCACACGAGTGTTTTAATGCCTAATTATGTATAGCCACATACATAACTTTATCTACATGCATATCATAAGTTTTCTATAATATGTTCAGATATGGCCTGTATTTTTATTAAGTTAGTGTTACTGTTAACTTGTTTGTAGTACCAATAATAATAAATAAAATAATAATAATAATAATAATAAAAATAAAATATTTATAATGTACAGATATGGCTTGCATTTTCAAGTTAGTGGTACAGTATTACCGATACTCTAATGTTTAGGAACCGACACTTTAATGTAAACATTACGATGCACTATACTTTAAAGTAAACATTAAGATGCAACCACAGATACAGGTTTCATAATATAGGCGATTTGCTTATCGCTTCTGAACATATTGTAGGGAAGTTATGATATGGATGTAGATAAAAAAAGTTAGCTTACAAAATAACACATTTACCTGTTCAGTAACGTGATTTTTAACGTTTGACCTTTACGAAGTTAACAAACGCCTTTTACGCGTTGTTAGCTAAAGAAGTGAAACCACGTAAGGCGAGAACGTGGCATTTTTGGCCGGATTGTTTAATTGTTTGTTTGGTTTTGTAGGGGTGCCGTGAGTATCGAAGAAAAGGGGTTGATTATGGCCGAGCGGGGAAACAAATTCTTTTATTGTAATTGTGTTACAATGGTATTTTACAAGCGTTTATCTACACTCATATCATAAGTCCTCTATTATGCGTTCAAAACCCGTAGGCAATGACCAGTATTACCTGTGGCAGTAGGTGACAGCGATGACAGCTGTTAATCTTGGAAGATGTTCCAAATTTGGATCTCATTACCTTGCAATATTCGATAACGTAATTTCAAAATTACGTTACAGCTGTCATCGCTGTCACTACTACCACAGGTAAGGTAATGCTGGTTATTTGTGTTTCGGCTTCTGAACCCATCTTAGAGTACTTATAATATGTGTGTAGATAAAGTATTGTACGAGACTCTGCGTAATTAGCATTACGCAACCGTCACGTAAACTACTATTATTTAACATGCTATTTATCATCATCATCATCATCATCAGCCCACATCAGTCCACTGCTGGACATAGGCCTCTTCCATAGCACGCCGCCACTGAGCTCGGTCTCCAGCTCTTCTTCTCCAGTTGACACCAGCTACCTTGCGAATATCATCGCTCCACCTAGTCTGAGGGCGCCCTACTCCACGTTTGCCAATTCGTGGTCTCCACTCTAGAACTCGTCTTCCCCAACGGCCATCAGTTTTACGGCAAATATGACCAGCCCATTGCCATTTCAGCTTGCTAATTCGCAGAGCTATGTCGGTAACTTTGGTTCTCTGCCGAATTTCTTCGTTCCGGATTCGATCCCTTAGAGATACATCAAGCATAGCTCTTTCCATAGCCCGCTGAGGCGCTGAGCGACTTTGAACTGGTGGACTAGTGGTGCCGTGAGTGGCCAAGTATCGGCTCCGTATGACATCACACGTATGTATGTAAGGGTCAAATCTTGCAAATTAAATTTGACCCATTCCCGTTAACGGAATGGGCTGACATTTGGACCACGTATGTAAACCCGATGACAATGCAATATCATGGTATCTAAGAGGTGATCTGATGATGGAGTCGGAAGGTGGCGACAGGATCTCCGCTATTCTTACCGTAGACCCACCGTGTTGGAACTCGATAGTTTGGTCTTGATAAGCAGATAAGGATTTTCAAAAATAAGTACAGTCCGCAGCAAAAGCTTGTCGCAGAAATGAAATTTTTGAAAGAAACTTGTTTCTTACAACTAATTAACCTCCGATTGAGGCATTGTTTTGAATTCGAAGGATGGTTTTTGTTGTACAAATACTGTTGTGCAAGTTGCCGAAAGCTTCCAAAAAGTTGGGAAAGTTCTAAGAAATTTCCGGAACCATTCACTAGAAATATAGGAAATTTAAATTTAAGTACCTAACGGAATGTTTCAATCCCCATACAAAATTGTGAGAAGTTTCAGAAATTTTCCTACATGAAATGTGTCGCAATTTTGGAAAGTTTCCTTTGGCACATCAGTATGTACAAATTAATACACAATTTATAGGGTATATGACATAACTTAATAGCAGTTGAACTATGAGTGAGTAACTTAACTTCGTTTAGCATTGTACAGGTCGATTCATAAGAACTGGCACGAATGGATTGAATGAGTGAACGAAAGTATACAAGTGTGTATAATAATAACAGGTTTTTTATTTGAAATTCGAACGTCGGTTCAAAGGACGGCACTCACACAGTGATAGGTGACATTACTTTCGTCCAATCCATTCGTGCCAGCTCTTGTGAATCGACCTGTACCGAAAAGTAACTTCTTAAATTGTGAAAGTTTCTCATGAGAAATTCTCGAAAATTTCTAAGAATATTCTTAAATTTTGTATGGGAAGAGAATATTCTCAGTGCTCTCAAATCTGAGAATGTTCTGCAACTTGTAAATTGCTAACTTCGTTTATTTATCCCTTTATGCCGCAAAAAACGTACATGTCGACACTCTCGAGGAAATCAAAATTTATAGGGTATTTTCCGCTGACCTCCAACTATGAAATTTGACAAGTAATACCGTCTTATACTACCTATAACAAGTATAGGAAAAAATCTGAAAACTATACATTTTTAATTAAATTACAAACAAAACTGGGTCTTTATGCAAGGAACGGCGGTCCAAATTTTGAATTGAGTTAATCGTGTCGTGTGCGGAACAGAGATGGGCAATATTTATTCGAATGACGAATAAGAATAACCAAATTATTCGCGAATAATGAATGATTATTCTTATTTGAATAAATTATTCGTCGAATAATTCATTTGCGAATAATTTATTCGTTGAATGAATTGCCACGAATAATTATTATGTACTACTTTTATACCTGCTCCGTTGTTCTCTAATAAATTATTAAATTATTCGTTATTCGAAAAGTAGTCGAATGATTCATTCGTGGATTAATTATTCTCGAATAAGTCATTCGCAAATATATTATTCGACGAATAAATTATTCGCGAATAAAAATATTACGAATTATTTTTTATTCGAATGATTATTCGAATAAATAATTATTCGTATAATGCCCATCTCTGGTGCGGAACCCTCGGTGGGCGAGTCCGACTCGCACTTGTCCGGTTTTTATAAGAAGGTTTAAAAAACTTGAACCCTACTTTGTAACCCTATTCTAACTGCGTAGTTAACGTATTGTTACTACTTTAGAAAAAACTCGTATCTGTTATTTTGAGATGTATGAGTTTGAACTTAATTCTCGCCACGTTAGAGTTTAAAATCGTACGTCTGGAAATCTGCCCTCCTTACAAAAAAGGCCGTATGTCTCATAGAACTGCGTATCTATTAGTGACCTTATTTCTTAAGATTTAGGATCAAATGGGTGATAGCTAGACAGTTGAAAATTTCACAGAAGATGTATTTCTGTTGCCGCTATAACAACAAATACTAAAAACAGAATAAAATAAATATTTAAGGGGGCTCCATACAACAAACGTGATTTTTTATAGATATGGTTAGCATTGTACCGAAAAGTAACTTCTCAAATTATGAAAGTTTCTTATGAGAAGTTCTCGGACATTTCTAAGAATATTCTTAAAAATTTTATGGAATGAGAACATTCTCAATGCTCTCAAATGTTTCCGATAATATTCTCAGTAATTTCTTGAGAAGATTTCTTAACTTCTGAGAATATTCCGCAACTTGTACATTGCTAGATATGGTACGCAACCCTTAGTGCGCGAGTCCGACTCGCACTTGGCCGGTTTTTTAATTTTTAAGTGATTGCGTGTCACGTCAAAACAGAAAACTCAATCAAAGACATATGAGACAGGTTGTTTACTAAATCTCTACTAATATTATACATGCAAATGAGATCTGTCTGTTCGTGTCTGTTTGTCACGCTTGGGTTAACTGCTGAACCCATATTAGTGAAATTTAGTAACTTGAGCTCTTGTGACTGTGACCTTTGCACGTAAATAAAAATAAACCTCGTAACATTGTCCATATAACGGTACAATAATTCTACATTATTCTACATTAGTCGTGACGTCACCGCAATTTCAAAATGGCGGACAGGTGGAATATATTGTTTTATAAAATATTAAAAGTTATAAACCTTAGTTTATTAGTTAACGATAAAATAACTAACAATATTATTGATTAAAAACTTTATAATTGAATAGAAAGAAAACATTTTATTCGCGACAAACAACCAAGAACAAATTAAAAAAAACAAAATTCATATCAAAAAAATGGGTCTATATTGACTGACATAATTTTATTTTTTATTTTTATTTTGATTATTATTTATATCTTTAATATTTGAGTAGCTTAGTTTAATTTTAATTTAAATACGTTTAGTTTTAATTTTTAATTGTATTAACGTTGAATTCTGTACTTAGTTTGATGTAAATAAAGTCTTTGTTGGTGAAATTATTTTTAGTCATAATGTGCTTTAGGTCATAATCATCGCAAGTCGTAACGTGTTTTTTTAAAGAAACTGTTACTTTTTCAGGATTTTTATAAATCAAACCTAACCTAACCTAGCCTTGTCTACGCGTTAGATATTCCAGAAATTCTGAAAAGTTTACAGTTTCAGCGATATAAAAAATTATGACTATCAAAAATTATGTCAACAATTACATTATGACCAATAAAATTATGGGAAACAAAGGGCTCCCCAAAAAAATACATTGAAAAGTCATATTTGTAGGCAAGTGTATGGGAAAACGCAAGGTGATACTACAAAACCACGTAAGTAACAAATCAATGAGTTGCAAAATGTACCTTACTAGCTTACTAGCTAAGGTGTATTTTCTTTTCACCTTATTTAATTTGTTCGTTAGGCGGTATTGCACGTTATGTATTTAAACTTTTAAAGTACTAGAAAAAAAAGTGCACGTTTTATTTGCAATGAGGCTGAAAGTACATAACATACCCATATAAATACATAGGTACATACACATCATATTATTTATAATTATTGATTATACATACTGTTAAAAACACATATTAGTGGTACCATCTTAAGGCCGAGCTATACCGGATGCGTGACGTGCACGTGCGCGTGCGCGTTCGCTTTCCACTGCGTTGTATAGTATGAATTCTCATTACGACATGTCACTATACAACGCAGTGGAAAGCGAACGCGCACGTGCACGTACACGTCACGAAAGCGGTGTGGCTCGGCCTTTATCCTTTAACCCACCGCCAAGCAGCAGTTCGCATTGTTGTGTTCCGGTGTGGCGATAAGACAACCGGTGACTAGCAATGTACAAGTTGCAGAACATTCTCAGAAGTTAAGAAAATGTTCTCTTTCGATACAAAATTTAAGAATATTCTTAGAAATTTCCGAGAATTTCTCATAAGAAACTTTCACAATTTGTGACCGTCACCGGTAGGTGACCTTACTAGCATAGAGGCGTTCCGTCTTGGTCCTCAGGCTAAACAATAGCGTTGAAAATGACTTGTGAAATACAAGTATCTTTTCTCAAAAATGTTCGGAAATGTTGACATTACTATCTACATATTGAGACGCGAAGTACATAGTTTACTGACAGTTCTCAAATTAAAAAAAAAAAGCCATTGCGTGCTCGCTACAGAAGCCCGCAATGTTGCATACAAATTCCATTACTATCTAGCTTGTAAATTTTTAAAAAGTGAAAACGCCCATAATAAAATGATGGCACAAGTCTTTATACATCCAAATTTTATTCGTAACATAACTTTTTTATCTGTGTCTGGAATAGCTTATGTTTTTTTAAAAACAAAACTTGCATTTCTTCTTGTCATAAACAAAAAGGCGGTAAGGAGTGATTGATGGTTTTTTCACATGAAGTTTCTGTTTGTATGCAATTCAAAAAATGAGTTCAAGCGATGAAGATTTTACTCCAATCAGGGCTTGGAACCGGTTCCAAAAATACCGGTACTTTACCGGTATTTAAAGGTATTTTTCATTTAGGTTCGAGAGAACCGGTAAATATAAATACCGGTATTCCAAAGAACAGGTAAATATGAATACCGGTATTTGTACCTTAAAATACCGGTTCCTAATAAAGGTTCCAGCTACGTTGCCGTTTTGTGCAACAAGGTCAAGTCTCGTCGGCGGCTCGATGCTCGCGCCGCTGCTTTGGTTGTCGACTTGTCACCATGTACCTACACCGAACGCGGCGTTGTTGCCGGGCGGCGCCTTTGGCTTGCAGCTTTTGAACAATTTCAAATTTCAATCGTGTCATTAGTCCTACGACCTTGGCAGCGCCGCGTCAAAATGAATCTAAATCCGAGGGTCCGGGTGTACCAAAGCACTAAAAAAGACTAACCAAAAGTGCAAAGTGGTGGTGGTGGTGGTGGTGGTGGTGTTGGTGGT